>CM032232.1:151440000-151920000 GCA_019009955.1 Riptortus pedestris | reverse complement strand
AATTTTAACTTTAATTTGAAATTTGCATTATATGAGAGTTATTTTTTTAAATGATCATGTAAGTGAGTGTAAATTTATATCTAATTTTTTTTTTACGGGCTACTTATTTAGCTCGGCTTAATTATTATATGAAATATTGTTCTTTTAGCTGCTGATGGCGGACTCAGAATCTACGGGCATCATTTTGCTGTAATAAGTTTTTTTTCATTCACCATCTGTGCCATTTGTGGAGAGAGGTGACCTGGCTATAAGGAACCAGCTAAAGGCGATACTGTTATAATAAGCTCTTGGTGTCGAGTAGCAGATTGCAGACTGGGCGATCAGAGCCCATGGCAGCCACAGTCCATAGCCCATGCCTCTGCTGCCAGAATCAGTAGGATTATGACAGCAACTAGTGCATAGCTCTGCCGGCAGATCATGTCTGCTAGCCACTACTTCCCCCACCTTTCTAGCATAATCGTTTGGACATTCATAGTATTAGCCAAATCTTTTACCGGGAAGGCTCTTAGAAGCGGCGAGGATAATAAATAAGTTTTGTACAATATTTAGAACTAACTTAAATCTCTCTCTCTCTCTCTCTATATATATATATATATATAAATATATATATATATATATAAATGAATCGCTATTTGCCTTGGTGGTGGCATCAGGCGTAAAAGGTTAGACCAATTTCGATAATTCTTTCTTTTTTGTGTGTGTATGTTTGTGATTGTCAGAAGAAGGTTTTTATGGAAAAAAAAATAAGAACATTGCGCGGACACATTAAAAAATTTAAGAAAACTTGATGACCATATTAAATTTTTGAATACCTGAAATAATATCGCGATATTTCGTTTCCTTTTGGCTTTTCGGCAGACATGGACATAACAGAAGCTATTTGTTTTCTTATTGCGACTAACGTTTGCTTATACATTTTTGTTGAATACGAAGTATAAACACGATATACGCTAAAAACTATAGCGAGAATCAACTACTTTATTTTTGTTTTGTTTTATATTGATTTTATTAAGAATACTACAGTCTGCATTTAAATGCATTTTGTAATGTGATATGTACAATAATATCATCCTCTCTGCATTATATTAAAACACAGTAGAGGACTTGGCCTTCTTATTGAACCTTATCAATATCATCCTCCATCACTAGCCACACCCCTTCAGCAGAATGAGAGGAGCAGCAGCTCCCTGCCTGGCAAGGAAGTCAACAGCTAAGGAGGAATGGCACTTGATAAGGAAATAGCCACTGCTATCACTGCACTTTACACTGCTATAGGAGATCTCTGGGCCATTGTCTCTTGTCGAGGGGAATATCGATGAGTGCTACTGGAAAGGGCTAGGATTAGGATGATTGGATAGCCTGTTGTGGAATTTTCTGAATGCCAAAGGGTGTGGTTGGTGATATAATAAGGAGCATCTACTATGGTGCACAGGACAACTACTTTATCGGGCGTCAAAGTCTGAACCGAACTTAACAGAACTCGGTGTGTGAATTAGTATCAAGTACTCCTTGAAAATAATCTATACCTATTTGCATTTCTAGGGGTGAGCAGGAGTGGGGGTTCTAGTCATCAAATTCTCCGTATTCTTTCTTCGTTAAAAATGCACATAACAAAAGTTAAAATAAAAATACCATCATTATTCAGTCAACAATTATTTCCCGGGCATCGCAGGTTAGTATATAATATGGTATAAGGAAATAATTGTCTATCGGATCTATTTTAGTATAATTCCTGTCTGATTAATACAGTATAGTACCAAACGATTTTTTCCACGTTAATTTCTTATTGATCAAACATGTTAGTTAAAGCGTCGATCTTGAATCTCACATGGTAAACCTTGACTGGCGAGTTCCATTCCCGCCTTGGGATATAGGAATTTATTTAGTGATAGAATTCATTAAATAAGATCATAAGCCCCACCCTGGCTAGAAAAGGGTGGTAACCTGTAGATAACCCGTCCTAATTAGCCTTAGTTGCAAAAAGTGGTCGTTAATAAATCATTTTTTTATTAATCAAAAGAGGCGGAACTTTCTTGACCATTTTAGAACTAATTCGTAAACGTATTGTAATACTACAATAAGATGGGTGTATAATTATTTATTTGTGTAAGAAATATCTTGTAAAGATATTATCATACAGTAGGGTCATTGCCTTTCTTTTACTATTGATACTACTATAAAAAAGGACTCTAGAGTAAGAAAATTCATAAATGAAGTAACTTGATGTAATCGATGTTTACTTAGTATATTCGGCATTACAAAGAAAATGAGAAAACTGAAGCGAGAATTGATATTCCTTTTTATATATATTTTTTTTTATTTCCTTTTTTTTGTGGTTCTGTGGACAGCTATTGGGAGTCAGTCTGCTCGTCGATATGTTGATGGAAGTTTGGCCTGCGTTTGGAAATTATCTTGAGATTATTAACGCTTTCACTCCGGTTATATTCGTAGTCAGGGGGCTCGTATCAGCTGGTTTCCAATCCACCTGAGACAAAACAACCTTGCTCTATTATGTTTTATTTTACAATACAAAAATATTTAGGGACATATTCAGCAATCACATTCTATGGTAGATATGCTCTTGAGTTATGAACTCATTAAGAAAATAATAAAAATTAAAATATGCATTATCAATGCTAATCTAAAAGTTTCAATATGTGCAAAATCCAAGTCTATTTAAATAATACTGGGGCTAATCATATCCAGAGTTGTCAAGCTCAGATATAACTCAAATATTTTGATTCAATGATTTACTTTGAAATAAATAAAACTTCTTCCGAAGGTTTCATTATTCACCTAACACTGGCGACCCTTAAATATTTGTACCTTATTAACACGTGCTTCGCTGCTCGACATTAATATTATTGCCGTGGATGTTTTGCTTTATTAATGTCCATAAGCTGATTTCGAAAATTTTCTTCAAACGTCCATCGATCCTACCTAGCAGATGACGAAAATGAGGTCAGTTCAGAATTATATATATAATAGTATTATATAATATTACAGATATATATAATTCTGTATATATATATATATATATATATATATATATATATATATATATTTGTCTGGTAACGCTCTAGCGGTCGCAATTTTTGTTTGAGCATTACCTCGATATTTAATCGTTTTATGTAAAAAGAAAGATCAAGTTCGTTAATGGCTGAATTCGGACCAGTGGGAGGGGGGGGGGGGTTAGAGGGAGGATTTTCGAAAATTCGACATATCTCCATTACTATACTTCGGATCGAAAACTTGTATAGAACCAATCTTATTGCAAATTAAATTTACTATAAATATGTTTATATACATGTATTCTCTATCTTGAATATTAACCGAGACATTTGCATTGTTATTGGGTGTGCGCTGATAACAGACGAGATGATATCGGCTATTCCGTAATTGTTTGGCTCTCATGAAATTGGTTAAGAGACTCGTGTAAGCTTCTATTTTGTGAGATATATGCAAATACGTTCTGTTGATACCCCCCCCCCCTCCTTTAGTTGTTGGACTACTAAAATTCAAGTGATTGTGATTAAAATTATTCTGATGCATTTTAAATTACAGATATACTAAATAGTTTGCAATAAAGTTAATATGTTATATTCTGAAATATTTCAGCAGTAGTTTGTTTTTTTTTCCTGTAAAGAATATGTTTATCTATCTGTTCAGCTCTGAGTGGCTGGCAGTTTATTTGTTCACAATTCCCCAGCCGTTTCCGTTGGAGCTTATTAAAATTAACTGAATGATTTCTCATTACCGTTTGTATTTAATCACGGTGGTCTTAAGTGTCACTAGTATGCAGATTTCTCTATTGTAAAACTTCGCGTGGGAAATCTGCTTAGTTTACGCAGCCCCTGCGTGACGGACTTTTTTATCTTCCTTGGTCACCTGGTGAGCTGTTTCCGAAAAATCTGTTACTGATTTACTTATAAATGGGCAAGAAAAGGATGTGAACACACAGGGACTTGGAGTGGTTTCCCATTGCCTTTTGCATGAAATGATGAGGAAGGGTCGAGAGGATTCCATATGATGAGAGCTAGCCAGTAGATGTTTCCAGTGTTGACCACCTGGCACAGTGGCAGTGAGCATTGAAGCAAGTAGTAACCTGAATGAAGCAGGTGTAATGAAGGAATCCGTGATTACAGCCTACTGCATACCTCTGCCATTCTATGTTTCTACCTGTCTAGTTGGGAACTCTCTCACAGCTATCATTATCAATAGAATGAAAACTAGCCTAGTTAGAGACTGCCATTTGCAAGATCATTACAGCTGATGGGTCGTTAGGCACAATATGCAAATCATGACTGTAGTTATACTTCTGGAGGAATGCCTTTGAGGAATGGTGGCAAACTGATACAGATCATGGGAAAGGAATTATTTTATATTAATACAAAAGGATATATAGAATTCGAGTTTTTGTAGAAGTTCCGTTAATTATGCATTCGATCAACACAATCAGAATACAGTTAATAGAACTAAACCTAAACAATTCGTAACGGATTAAAATCCCAATGGAAAAAGTTCAACTTCACTTGATAAGTGATTGGTAGAAGTGAATTAGTACATTAGATGAGATCGGTTAATGGGAAGTAATTTATAAATATTTCATTTGTTAAACCGATTTGAACAGAAGTCGATGAACTAGGTAAATGAGCAGCCAAGAAACTTGACTGGAGAGGAACGAACTAACACCTGATGGTTTAGGATATACTCCAATAACTTATATACTGCAAGATTGGTAACAAATAATAAATATTTTGGATAGAATTTGCCTACAGTACATTCTGTGGCTATCTTTCTCTTACTTTATTTATTTATTCGGTACTTGTGTATTATACCCAACACATGCTAGTTACAATGTAGAGTGCACCGCTGTTTTAGGCCTCAAGTACTACTGTTCGCCGGCAAAGGAGGTTATCTTTAGGTTTTGTTGCGTTTGCTGTTTATTTCTTGTGCGTTAGTGTTTCTTGTTTTTCCTTTAAAAATGCTTGTTTGGCATTTGCCAAAAAGTGAAGAAGAGACAGTGAAATATTTTACCTAAAGGTCGCAAGTGTTCTAAATTCCATAATATGAAACTTTATTGTAGGAAAAAGATGTTTTGGAAGTGTAATAGAAGAGAGTGGTGAGCAATTGGCCCTTCGGATTGGGAATCGATTTGAAGGAAGCAAAATTCCTTTTTCTACTGCTTTAAGGTTCATTTACTGCTGGTGCGAGCAATTGACATCTATAAAGGTTTGCGAAAACAACGCAAATTGTCAAATAAAACTATAATAACCTGGAACAATTATATGAGAGAATTGTGTGTTTTAGACGGAAAGAAAGCCTAAAAAGAAGATAGGTGGATCTATTTGTATTGTTGACATTGATGACAGTCTATTTACTAGACGAAACAACAATTGTGGACGTATTTCAGCCCAACAGTGGGATTTTGGAGGGACTTGTCGGGAAACCAAAGATTCCTTTCTCGTGGCAGTTCCTGATAGAAATGGCTCTGCACTTCTACAGAAAATAATTGAAAATATAACAGATGGTAGCACAATATATTCTGATTGTTGGAAAGACTACCAGACCAATAAATTAAAAATCGAAGTATTCAAACACGCAAAAGTGAATCATAAATATAATTTTATAGACCCGAAGACTGGAGCACATACTCGGACAGTTGAGAGAATGTGGGGAAGTGCAAAGTGGAGAAATAGAAAACATCGAGGGACCGCCAGGCATCGCCTAGATTCATATATGGCAGAGTTCATATGGCGACAGTACCATGCAAAAGAAAATGAAAACACTTTAGAGTGCATATTAAATTGTATATTGACCTATTTTTTCCCGAAATGTGAGTGAAATACTATTGTTGTCAAATAAGATGTTTTATTGTTAAAAAGTGTGTTATAACAGCAGCGCACTCTACAATGTAAGTAGCATGTGGCGGGTATAATACACAAGTACCATTTATTCTTCCAATAATCGTATTTGGCGATTTAGCGACGAATCAATTAAATTCCTATAATCACTTTATTATATTTACATAAGTATGCTCATTTCTGCAAATATTTTCAGTTATGTCCTACATTATAATTGTTTGGAAATATTGTTATGTTTCAAGTATTGTAATACGCGGTCTATATACTGACTACGGTCATGTAGTAATTCAGTGGAAGTGTATGGTAGGTCTATGTGAGTCCTTAGATAGCAGTCAGTTAGTAAATGTTTTATAGTAAGTCTGCAGTTACAGTGTTGGCATTTGGGTTCGTCTTCTCCATTAAGTAAGTAAGTGTTATTATTTCTGCAACTAAGTAAGTATAAGAATTTCTGTTATTCTACTTAGCTTTTGGATTTTGTTTTTCGTTTGTTCCTTACTATTCTATTTTGTTCTTTTTTTTGTCCGTTTTAGAGATTATTTCCGTTTATGTTTAATTGTTTTTGTAATTGTTATAATTCATTTTGATTTTTATGTAAGCTATAACGCTCTTTTGAGCAGCATTGACACAGCTTGAAATTAATAATTTAAAAAATTATTTTAAAACACTTAATAATATATTGGTTGCGTTTTGGATTGCAAATAGGAGGAGATTGTGAATGGAGATCCTGGACAAGAAATCCAAGGACAACCTTTATTGTACAAAATAAACAAACATCAAAAAATAATTGATTTGTATAACGGGTCATTTATAATAATATGCCATTTATCCAGTCTTCTGAACACTTTATAAATCGAGAACAGTAAAATAAAATTACATTATTATGTCTTATCAATGATGATATGGGATCGTCAAGATTATAGCATTTTTTAATTACTGAAATATATGAGAATATAATATATTAGTTTTATTGACAAACTATTTACTACATCTAGCACTGTAATTTACAAGGAATCAGAATAATTTTAATCTCAATCAATCAAACATCCAAGAACTTAAAACGGGGGGGGGGAGGGGGTCGCGGTGACCATAACATAATTGCAATCGTTATAATAATGGATCTCGTATAATAATGGTCACTTCAAAACAATATTTGGTATTTAAGTTTATTATATAACTGAATGTTGTTTATATAACATGAGTAGAAGTGGGGCTTTGCTGAAGGCTGAAAACTGAAAAATACAAATACCTCGGTTAATATTTAAGATATATAATAAAGGCATATAACAATATTTATAGTACATTTAATTTTCAATAAGATTGATTCTATACGTTTTTTCGATCCGACGTATAGTAACGGAGATATTTCGAATTTTCGAAAATGCCCCCTCTAAACCCCCCCCCCTCCCTCGCACTTGTCCGATTTCAGCCATTAATGTACTTGATCATAATTTTAACATAAAACGATTAAATATCGCGTTTAGTAACGATCAAACGAAAATTGCGACCGCTAAAGCGGTAACAGGCACACACACACACACAAACACATACCTATATATATATATATATATATATATATATATATATATATATATAATTCTGCTGATTTCAACCAGGTTGTATTTAACAATAACACACCATATATATAATATAGATATATATATATATATATATATATTATATATAAAATTGTAATCTCTGTCTGCTCATTGACTTTTTTTCTCGAAATTTCACGATAACCTTTCGTTTCACATGTCATAGACACCATAACTGCATTTTGTTTCTTTGGTGTCTGTTTGTTTGTTGCATTTTCACGGATAAACGGCTGAACCGACTTTTATGAAACTAACCCAGCCTAGGTTTTTTGGCTGTATTAATATTCTCTGACATGAACAGTAGTGGGGGTTATAAGGGAGGCCTGAAATTAAAAATAGCGATATTTCGTTTCCTATTGGGTTTTCTAGAAATATGCACATAACAAAAGTTGGTTATTTAGAGTAAATTTTGTTATGTACACTTTTGTAGTATTATAAGTATAAATGAGTTATTGGCTAAAAACTATAACGGGAATCAACAATTTTATTTTGCACCAAAGACTCAACCGAACTAAACGAAACTCCGTATGTGATTTGGTACTAACACCTCCTGATTATAAGCTATATTAAAATTTCGAGGTACGAACAGTAAGAGGGGTTATAAGATGGTGTGAAATATAAAATCGCTATATTTCGTAATCTATCAATTTTTCGGCAAACGTGCATATAACAAAAGATGTTTGTTTTGTTATTCAAAGTAACTTTTGTTATATTTATTTTTCTCGTATAACGAAGTATAAATGAGGTATATAGGAAGAACTATAGAAGGGGTCAATAACGTTATAGGACACGAAAGACTAAATCGAAATCTACGAAACTCCGTAATTTTGACTATAAGCTATATTATCGTTTTTAGGAACGAACAGGAGTGGGGGTTGTAAGGGAGGCATGAAATGAAAAATCGTCATATTTCGTTTCCTATTGTTTTTTTGGCGAACCTGCACATGCCAAAAGATGTTTTATTTGTTATTTAGAGTAACTTTTATTATATAAATCATTATCGTAATTTAGTATTTTAGTTGGTGGCGGTGCAACGCGAGCAAGGTACAGCTAGTATATGTATATATATAATTTTGAATGGACCTCATTTTCGTCACCTCCTGGGGTAGGATCGAAGGACGTTTGTAGAAAACTTTCAAAAATAGCGACATGAGTACGACCCTGATAACTGTTTAAGGGAAATCCGCTAAAAATCTGTTCCACAGAGGTTGCGTAGACTAAGCAGATTTCTCTAATGCTGGAGTGACTAATTAGTGGTCTCATCCAACAAATATTTGCTAATTCTATGTGAAAATCTGATAAATTGAATTGAAGGTTAATAAAGGCTTAATAAAAGAAAATATGAATACCTCGTTTAATATTTCGGCTATAAAACAGAACAACAATATTACATCATGACTAGTTTAACTAGATTGGTTCCACAACATTATCCGATCTGATTCATGATAATCGAGATATTTTGTATTATCGAGTCGCATCCTCCCCAAACTATTGGTGTGGCCATTGCAGCCTTTAATGGCCATCAACTACAGTGTTGAATGAAGTGGCTATATATGGAGTATAGTGTAGATCAAATAACCACACAACGCATTTGCATGTATCCCACATTGTAAAGGTCAGTTAAATATTTGGTATTTAATCTTGGTGCAAGACGTTTCATAATATATTGACTTATTGCTAACATGCGAATGTAGGGATTTACTGAAGGACAATAACTTTTGGTCCATCATTACCAAACTCGATTTTATGGGGGCTGCGTGCACTAAGCAGATTTCCCGCTTGAAGTTTTACAATAGAGAAATCTGCATACTGGTAACACTTAACGCCACCGTGAGTAAATACAAACGGTAATGAGAAATCTTTCATAAGCTTCCAACGGAAATGGCTTCTGCATTGTAAACAAATAGGCCTGCCAACCACACAGAGCTGAACAGATAGATAAAGTATATTCTTCACCGGAAAGAAAAAAAATTACTGATATACATCTGAATATAAAACATTAACTTTATTGCAAACTATTTACTGTATTTAGTACTGCAATTTATAATGATTCAAAAGAATTTATATTTTAATTACTAAATGTTAGCAATCTAACAACTAAAGAAGAGGGGGAGGGCGGTCAACAGAACGTATTTTCATATATCTCGTAAAGTTAAAGGATATAGGAGTCTCTAAACCAATTTCACGATAGCCGAACAGTTACGGAAACAGCCGAACTAGTTTTCAGCTGTTTCCGTCGAACAATACCGACAAAAGCCGATCTCATCTCATCCGTTATCCCACACTTATTAAAAATACAAATTACTCGGTTAATATTCAAGATAGCAAATAAATGCAATAATAATATTTATGGTAAACGTAATTTACAATAGGATTGGTTCTGTACAGGATTTCGATCCGACGAATAGTAACAGAGATATCTTGAATTTTCGAAATTCCTCCCCTCTAAGCCCCCCCTCTCCCGCTAGTCCGAGACAAGATATTTTGAATTTCCAGTTTTCAGCCTTCAGTAAAGCCCCACTCGTATAATATTAACAATAAACTGTTCTATCTTAAACTACTTTATTTGCAGCTTAAATAACTAATAATGCTGTCATCTAACTTTTATTGTGCAAATACAACAATCAATTAAGATTTGACAGCCTTGATTCAATAATGTTTATTTGACCGTTTCTAAACATCATAGTCGTTGATGGCTGAGACCAATATCAGGAATGGGGGTGGGTTATCCGAAAATTCAAAATATTTCAGTAATCATGAGTTTTTGAAATCATGTAATACTGTTTAACTAAATCAAATACAATTGTTGGTATATATATATATATATATATATATATATATATATATATATATATATATATAATTCTACTGTACGTGTGTATGTCACTGAACTCCTCCTAAACGGCTGGACCGACTTGAATGAATTTTTTTGTATGCGTTTGGTTTAGATTCATAAATCAGCCCGGCAGATGGAGCAGGAGTGGGTTGTAAGGGACGCCTAAAATTAAAAATAGCGATATTTCGTTTTCTATTGATTTTTCGGCAAATATGCTCAGGGTAAAACTTGTTTATTTCATTATTTAGAGTAGCTTTTGTTATATTCACTTTTGTCGTATAACAAAGTATAAGTGAGATTTACACTAAAAAATTAAAGTGGGAACCAACAATTTTATTGGGCACTAACGATTGAACTGAACTTAACACAACTCTATATGTCAATTAGCATTAATTCTTCCATGATTATAAGCTGTATTAAATTTGTTAGGTTCGATCGGGAGTGGGGGTTACAAGCGAGGCATGAACGCAAAATTCGCGATATTTCATTTTCTATTTGTTCTTAGGCAAACGCGCAAATAACAAAAGTTGTTTTTTTGTGTTACTAGAACTAGCTTTTGTTTTAAACATTTTTTCTTATAACAATGTGTGAAGGAAGTAATTTGCATATAAATATTGATATCCTCAATAATTCTTTCCAAAATGAACATTATTGATTATAACGAATTGTTTTTAGAAAAGTTGATGTTATTTCAAAATAAAGAATAATGAAATTATTATATTATTTGTTTTTTATTTCATACTTTGTTTAACATCCTATTCGCTTAAAATATCATGCAGGACAACGTCTGTTGGGTCCACTAGTACATATATATCGTAGTTCAAATATTGAGCATGTTATTCGAAATTTATTTTTTTCAGCTTTCAGTAAACCTCCATTTCTACTCATCGAATATTTATTTAAAAATAGAAAATATATGGCAAAAAGAGATAAATAGTGTGTTCCCTCCATGATGGAGTTCTATTAAGTATTATTCTTATTACTTTCATTTTTATTACAGTATCAAATAATGATTTTGCAATTTTTCTAACTATTTCATCACTACGTAATCGTTTATCGAAGACACCGTAGTCTATTAGCAATATAAGTTGTTATAGAGAGAGATATTTCTTTAGACATTTTGTGAGAGGATAAGGAATTTCCGTTTCCTAGTTAGTTCCAACCTAGACTATATTTATTGTCGACAGACAATCCTAAAGCCGATAAAATATCTGTAAGATAGGTAGGTACCCGGCGGAGCATGATTACTCAAGTATACAATATTCGGCACGTTCATAGATACACGATTTGCCATTTCCAGATCAAATAATCCCGGAGCAGGCGAAGTTATCTCGTCATTTTATTTGTGTAAGTTGTGACTTTAGCAATTATAAGGACCTTTACATTTTTCAAAATGAACCTTCATTCATTCATGGGGCTGAGATTAGCCATGTGAGTTAAAACGTTGGCCTTAACCTCAAATGGTGACCCTTGAGTGGCGAGTTGGATTCCCGTCTGGCCAATAGGAATTTATTTAGTGATAAACTCATTAAATAATATCTTTAGTCCCACCCTGGCTAGATCTGAGTTCTAGCCTGTAGATAACACGTTCCAATTAGTTTTAGTAGCAACAAGTAGACGTTAATAAATAATAATAGTAATAACATGTTGCTCATATTGGACCTTTCCACAAGTTCCCCATACCGAAATAATTTTATTTTGAAATTGGTATGACTAAATCCTACTAACTTTTTACAGTTCCATTTGCAAATCCGTGAGAAGTGCTTCTTATTCCAAAATGATCTTACGTTCCCAATCGTATCTCATCCTGTTACAGGTTGGGAGATTTGTTAAATTAGCAGATATTTTTATTACATTCCTATTTCCATCCTGAAAATGAATTATAATTCCTGGTATTCGTGTGTTACCAAATTTAAGTCGTATTGGTCGGGTATTAGGAAACTAAGCTTCCTCAAATGCTCCATTTGTTGATTGACGAAAAAGTTTGTAAAATTACTGAAGTATGGATATAGGCCTGTACATTCCTGAGATGTACACACAGGTCTTTGCCATTGCAGGCACCGATGATGCAGTCGTTGCTTCCTGCACATGCATCTATTAAGTGCATCCTTAAGAGCTGTACCTGTGTAGAGCAGTGCTGAGTAGCTAGCTGTGTGAAGTAGTCCAGCGACACGAGGCCAGTCTGTGCAGGATCACATAGTCTCAGCACCCCTGCCAGCTCCTCTTCTGATACTGGCATCTCTCCACACAACTCCCTGAAACACCACATACAAATACAGTACAACTAACTAACTTAGCCCCAACTAACTCTCATCTATTAGTACAGTACTATACAGAAAAGAAAAACGGACTGTTAAAACAAGAACCTCAATTATCACCACTGATTAATAAAATTCGAAAAGTGGAAAATATTTGCACAGCATTCCTAAATATGAAATATCAATATTCGAAGGTAAGACGTTTTTGAGTTACTTACATTCAGACGTCACACACTGTCGTGAGCTGTGCTCAAAAATAAGAAAAATTAAGTTTGAAAATTTTATTTTTGCAACATAAAAATTACAACCTTCGAACAGAAAGAAAACATCGAAGTTGGAATATAAAAACAAAGGCTCAAAGCTAAGGATAAACTTGAATTGCTGACACCGATACAGATAATAAAACTGGTTCGGTTAGTAATTATTTAGTTTGGCAGTTCCAATCTTATTATATGTTCATTTTTATTCCTCTTTTTACCTGTTCATCTATCAATCCTAAATGAATAGTTCATTGGCTATACTTGACCAACCGTGCGAAAATTGCTAATCACCTAGTTAATATATTGTTAATATATAATATAAGGAATTCTCCTAAAGTTTTGAAATTTGGGATCGATTTTTAAAAAAACAATGTAAAATAACGCTATTTTCATACTATAACCATAAATAGTACATTGTTTCACAATTATTTTGATACCCAGTTTACCAGATTTGGGCTGTTTGTTACGGTTTTTAGATTTCATAACCAATGAGCATCTGGATAAATACGCTAGCCCTTTACATGGACTTTCGGCTTAGTACCCGTATATATATTTAAGGTACGCTATGAATAGCCAGTTTTTTCTTAACATAAATTGATTTTACGTGGAACTGATATTATTTCGTTTTTCATTGTGCCAATTGGGCAACTATCAGAAGAAGCATTGGAGGACCCATATAATATATTATAGAGAAGACAATACAAGGAAAACTTCATGTATTGATACAAATATGTATTCAATTAAAATGCTCTTCACTTCCTTAGATCCATATTTGTGAACTTTAAGAAAGGTTAGCTCCAAAACCGAAACAACAATTGAAAAAATGTTTTATCATACCTAAATTTACATAAAAATCACAGTATTTGATTACAATATAGTGATTCTGATGAGGAATATTTTTTTCAATTTCTAATCTTCCGTATATATTTTATAATTCGTAAATATCATGAGTTTCCATATATGTTTTATGTACGTTGTTTGAAGTGGAAGCATTTTTTCTTCCATGTTTGTGTTGTTTAGAAACCTAAAAAAATAATTGACTTTGGAAAGACAAAAATACGATTTTTTATTTCTTACACTCGTGACACTTCGTTTCGCTGAAACAATCGAAGGGTTCGAGGAAGGACAAATGGGCCAAGTACGTAGAAATGTGAAAACTAAAAATTTTAGTGATTTGCAATATTTCTTTTACTTCGAACAAGGAAGTAAAACATTGAATTTCAAACATTTGATTTTGAAACTAAAAAACGTCCGTCACGCAGGAGCTGCGCAAACTAAGCAGATTTCCCATGTACTGGTATTACACACTTATCTCATCTCGTCTTATATTCTGTATTTCAAAAGATAACGTAGATATTTTTTTAATTTTCGGCCCCCTCCCCTCTGACCCCCTCCACCTATTCGGGTTCCGATTTCAGCCATTTTTGAATAAAACATTAGGAGTTGATGGAACGGTCAAACTAGAGTACGGTATAGATCGAACTAGCATGTTCAAGTCAAAAGCGGAAATCTTATTTGGTGACGTCATCACCATGCGTATTTCCATTTATCAAACGAAGGAAAGGTTCAATGAGAACAATATTTGGTATTTAACCTTGCGATGAAGTGGTTCAAGATATAAAAGCACCTTGTTTACTCGACATGTGTAAGGGTTACCTGAAGAATAAAACCTAAATAATGGATATATCTCGGTTAGCGAGAATGAAAAAAAAACTTATATAGAACAATGTTTATAGAACATAAATTTGCAACAACATTGGTTCTATACACTTTTACAATCTGATGTATAATAAAGTAGAAATTTCGCAATTTCGAAATTTTCCTCCATTAAACTTCCTCTCCGACTGGTCCGATTTCTGCTATTTACGATCTTGGTCTTCCTTTTTACATAAAAGGTTAAACGATCAAAGAAAAATTACGACCGCAAGAGCATAAACAGACATGGTGTATATATATATATATATATATATATATATATATATATATATATATATATATATATATAGATATATATATATTGTAACGGTCGAGCCTGTGGTTCTCCGCTGTCTCTCTATATCTATGAGATCAGAGTGACTAGTACCAGGCTTTAAACGAGGTAGCAGCACCTGTCAAGGGAGGGCAGCGGAGCCCTGTGAATCCAAGGGTCAATCTCGGAGGACAAGAATCAGGAGTCGACTCCCAAGATGCAAAGAGAGCGTAAGTGTTTCTTTAATTATCTAGCCTAATTGTGCTATATCTCTGATTAAATAGATAAATTAGCTCTTATAGCAGAGATGGTGGAAACGATAATGCTTGCCGTGCAATATAAGACCCTGAGAAGTAGCCGGTACATACATTAAATTTAAATAATAATAATTATAATTAACCTTTCATTATATAAAATGGCCCCAACGTGAAAGGGCACGGCTTAAACATTTTTTTAAATTTAAACATTTAAAATATTTATTTTGGTTATTCATAAAAAAAAAAAAATTTAATTAACATAGATTATAAAAATGGATATTAATACTAATAGCAAAAGTTTTGAAGATAGGATTAGTGATGTAGAACAGGAAAGTAATAATTTGGATCGTGAAAATCTATCTATTGAAAGTGAACCGTTAGAGGGAACACAGACCAATAATATCATATATAAAGATCAGGCTAGACATATAATTCAATTAGAGGATTCGGGAATACCTCTATCTACTGAGATAGGAAATTTGAGTATTTTGGGTTTTGAACAACCGCGAGGTACTTCTACCAGAATAATAGATAATTTAAACGATTTAAAAGGACAAAAAGAGGTCAGTAGGCCTATCGAAAAAGATCATAACATGCTGGAAGCTATAATGAACTTAATAAAAGCAGGAAATACTAAATTGGAAGCCAAACTAGAAGAAAATAATAACAAACTAGAAGAAAATAATAACAAACTAGATGAATTTAAACAAGAAGTTAGAAATAGTATTGAATCATTGAAAATAGATATTGAACAAACTCGAGTAGATGTATCAAACGTGAGAAAAGAATTTCTGAATGAGATAAATAATCTTAAAAACTAAAACGAAATAAACTTAAAATCTTTAGAGAATAGGTTAGCAGGTGAAACAGAAAATTTAAAGAAACCGTTCAGACTAGAGAACTACTAAAAACGGAATTAATGGATGAAATGGATGCCAAAATAATAGAAACCCGACAAGAATGCCATCAACAGAAAAACTTAATTCGGAATTAATTAAAAGGGGAAATTGAGCATGAAAAGATTATTCAAGGGAAGATAAATGATCAAATAAATCTAAATATTCAGAAAATAACTCACGAAAATAAACAAATAATTGAAGATAGATCGTTAATACAAATAGAGAATTTATTAGAGACAGATTTCAAAATAGGAGGTATAGCTGATGAAATGGAAAATATCCGGCAAGAATTAAAAAAAGTTCAGATAGGTCATTTGCCCAACTATAAAGAAATTAGAGTCAATCCTGAAGCGAGATGTCCTAAATTTAGTGATAGTCGACAGGAGAGCCCTACTGACTTTCTGTCTGAATTAGAAAATTATTTTAACATTTATGGAGTAGATACATGGGGAAAACAAGAGTTAATTATTTCAGAGTGCATGAGGGGGGTTCCCAGAACTTGGTGGCTGATTGAAAAGGAATTTATTAGAAATTTCATTCATTTTAAAGAAAGATTTTTAAATAAATATTGGGGAGAAGATAGGCAGGATGAATGTAGAAATCAAATTACCAATGGAAATATCGCCCAGGAGAAAATTTAACTATGGATGATTATGCCAAGAAATTATTTAAAAACTGTAAATATCTTAATCCACCTTTTCCCGAGTCTTATCAAATAAAATGCATAATAAAACACTTCCCATGGCAAATACAATGTATCTTGGGGGTCGGCCAAATCAATAATAAAGAGAAATTTCTTGACCTTTTGCAAAAATTACCAGCTCAGGATATCATGAGGGGAACGGATGGAGAAGAAAATTGTGAGAATGAGGGAAACAACCCAAATAGAGTAAGACATAGACAAAAAGAATTTTCGATAGAGAAAAGGGATCGAAATTCATGGAGTAGTCCACCAGGTTATAACAGGAGAAATAGTCATTTCCCCCTAGTAAATAGCGTTCATCCGAGAAACCCGGCTAATTTTTCCCTACAATTTTTTAATTGTAGTGGGAATTCAAATTACAAACCACTCAACAAAAATTTTGGAAGAGGTAATGGGAGATTTGAAAATAGAAATTATAAAAAAAAAAAAATAAAAAAAAAATTTAGTAATATTAAAATAAATAAAATATATAATATATTTATTGTTATAAATAAAAAAAATAATAGTAATATTAAAATAAATAAAAATAAATAATATATTTATTGTCATAAAAAAAAAAATAAACTAAATATTAAATAAAAAAAAAAATTATAATATAAAATATAAAAAAATTTTTTCTCTCTGGGGGGCATATGTAACGGTCGAGCCTGCGGTTCTCCGCTGTCTCTATATCTATGAGATCAGAGTGATTAGTACTAGGCTTTAAACGAGGTAGCAGCACCTGTCAAGGGAGGACAGCGGAGCCCTATGAGTCCAAGGGTCAATCTTGGAGGACAAGAATCGGCAGTCGACTCCCAAGATGCAAAGAGAGCGTAAGTGTTTCTTTAATTATCTAGCCTAAATGTGCTATATCTCTGATTAAATAGATAAATTAGCTCTTATAGCAGAGATGGTGGAAACGATAATGCTTGCCGTGCAATATAAGGCCCTGAGAAGTAGCCGGTAAATAGATTAAATTTAAATAATAATAATTATAATTAACCTTTCATTATAATATATATATATATATATATATATATATATATATATCCTATGTAGGCTCGATGGAAAATTCAGGAAATTTTTCGAAAATCACGAGTACAACTTCAATAGGTGATTTCCCTTAAGGAAAACCTGCTAAAATCAAGTCATATTCTGGGTGGGTTACTGTCTATATTAACCATTTTCTGTAAGTTGTAAGCAAGAGCTGTTATGGATGGTCCTATAAGTTGGAGTAGTAATTCAATTATGTAATTTTGCATGTCCTTCAGGTGTAGAGGGGGAGGGGGGGTGATTTGAAATTCATATATGATTGAAGGAGAAAGTTAAATATTTCTTCCTCAAAACTGACCGGTAGTTAATACTTCATTCTATAGTGGCCTCCATAGATACCTCTTGCTCCAACATAGTTTGCATTATATGAAATGGATTATCTTAATTTGGACTTCATTTATAAATAATGGACTGGCATGTTCCTCATGTGACGGATTTATATAACAAAGCAGCGTGTTATAGAAAGTATTGTATTTAATGTTTATTTTTTAATATATATACACACACATATATATATATATATATATATATATATACATATATATCCATATATATCCTTGTGTGTGTTATCGTAATTTATTACAGCATTTGATTTATAGATGTGGCACTACAAGACTTTTTACAGTTTCTACGTAAACGTTTTAAGCTATTCTGTATTGTGAATTTTTCCCGCTCACAGGAATTTGTGATCTCCATAGGAAGTGGAAGAGTCTCACATTTTAAGGTGCCACTTTTAAAACTGTCCAACAATAAAGGGATTGGGAATATTTGAGACAATAGAGCGTAAAATGGAGCTTGTGCCTTGAAAATAAATTCTATAGAACTATTGTGACCTTTTACTATGATGGTCAATTGTTAGAGAGCCATTCCCCAGTAGGCTGTCAGCAGACTAAGACAGATCAGTATATGGACTACAATTTTTAAAGTATCTTACGTTTTGGAGGTTCATAGAGGCAAACTCACAGAGATAATCTAGGCATGGCGAAATAATATTAATTATTTATATATCCCGATGGATAACACGCTCTGGGTAAAACATCAATTATATAGAATGAATTTTAGTTTTACATTGGTTCTTAAATCATTTTGGTAATTGTTGGACATCCGCAAATGAATTTTTCCCCAACACAGTTTATTTATATACTGGCAGATATTTTTTATAAAATTTCAATTATAAAGCAGTTCTATGTTCCTGAATCAAAAATTTTATAGTAGCTTTCAGAGGGATACCAAAGTTCCTGAAACTGTTACTGCAGAAGTAAAACACTTGTTTTCTTATAAATCATATAACATTTACTATCCCAAAAGCGGCCCAAGCACAACAAATGTATTTATTTAATAACCATTATTAAAAATATTCTTTTGTGGGCCCGAATATGAAACGTTGTAACATTCCCAATTGTTCATATTGTTATATGTAACACGTTTCCGGATCAATGCTAATAAATAGTTAACATAACTCTGTAAACTTCTCCATCACTTTCAATATTTTTAACAATGTTGTGATTAAATGATTGAAGATGTATAAACATATTTACATTTCTGGGTATAATACATCATTAAAAGATTAAGCATTAAATTGTACGTCATAATCATGTAAAGATTAATGAGTATTTAGTTACTTTCTATTTTTTATTTTTTTACATTATACTCCATTTAATGTCTTTTTGTAAATTACTATGCATATAAGCGTAAATGGCAAAAATTATTCAGAATCTCAGTCTTTATTTGTGTTGCATCTTTAGCTTTTTTGTAACAATGGCCAGCTCTAAACTTGTATTGGAATTTCGCAGAATAAACGTGAATCATAAAAAATAAATAATTAACCAAAAGAAAACCACTTCCCCCTCAATCACCAACCCCTTTCCCGCCAAAAGCCGCCATTCTCAAATAAAGTAGCTGACTCCGACATCAGTTATTAGGGTATATCTCGTTTATATTCCGTTATTAAACAAAATTGTACTTAACAAAAGTTACTCTGAATAACAAAATAAACAATTTCCATTCTCAATTCCGCTATTTTTCATATTAGGCCTACATTATAACCCTCACTCCTGTTCCTCTTCAAGGATATTAGCGTAGCCATATTATAAGTTGGGATAGGAGTAATACACATACCATGTATCATAAAATTCGGATATCCAACTAAGATTTGAAGTGGGCTACATTGTATTTTCATAAAGTTCTTACTAGGGGAGAAATAGTGTATGGAATTATATCATGATCGTGTTACTCGAGGAGGTAGGAGATGTGAATGAAATGAAGATGTCAGCAGACATTGGATTGGAGTTGCTGAAGGAATGGAAGTGATCGTGCCCGGGCTAATCACTGCTCTGACGTCATCGGATAATGGTCCACTGATTAAATTCTCACAGGTAGTAGTCACTCTGCTAATGGGCTAGGAGAACTAGATACATACAAGCTATCTGATAATCGTCACGGTTAGCTAGCTCTTAATCACCACGGCTAGGAATTGTTAACTATTACGACTAATTCAAATTAAAATAGTTAGCTTATCAACTGGTCAGGTTGAGCTCTCCTTTAAGAGAAATCAGCTATAGAGATTGTAGTCATGAAACCATTTACGAAAAATTCCCTCAAATACCTTGGAGAACCTAATGAGGGAATTACCCCATTGGGATCTGGAGGAAGGAGGTGGAGAATCAGCTAGAAGCACCCTGCAACCACCTCTTGGCCTTCTGTTCGGATACCCAGATAAGTGTTAGACTTCTGTTACCCTACAGCTCACTCAACATTGTAGGCAAGGTTTATGTGAAGAACAGTGTAGTGGCGTGGTCTCTCTGAGAAGATCAGTGCAGTACCGTGTTTATGTGAACAACAGTGTAGTGGCGTGGTCTCTCTGAGAAGATCAGTGCAGTACCGTGTTTATGTGAAGAACAGTGTAGTGGCGTGGTCTCTCTGAGAAGATCAGTGCAGTACCGTGTTTATGTGAAGAACAGTGTAGTGGCGTGGTCTCTCTGTGAAGATCAGTGCAGTGCCGTGTTTATGTGAAGAACAGTGCAGTGGCGTGTTCTCTGTGAAGATCAGTGCAGTGCCGTGTTTATGTGAAGAACAGTCCAGTGGCGTGTTCTCTGTGAAGATCAGTGCAGTGCCGTGTTTATGTGAAGAACAGTGTAGTGGCGTGGTCTCTCTGTGAAGATCAGTGCAGTACCGTGTTTATGTGAAGAACAGTGTAGTGGCGTGGTCTCTCTGTGAAGATCAGTGCAGTGCCATGTTTATGTGAAGAACAGTGCAGTGGCGTGTTCTCTGTGGAGATCAGTGCAGTGCCGTGTTTATGTGAAGAACAGTGTAGTGGCGTGGTCTCTCTGTGAAGATCAGTGCAGTGCCGTGTTTATGTGAAGAACAGTCCAGTGGCGTGTTCCTGTGAAGATAAGTGCAGTGCCGTGTTTATGTGAAGATCAGTGCAGTGCCATGTTTTGTGATCTTCAGTGATTCACGTGATCGTGAGTTATTGTACTATGCAAATAAGAAGTGAATTTATCAGTAGTGGGTAGTAGTTAAGTGTAATTTACAAAGTGTTTAGTGCATTTGTAAATGAATTGTGCAGAGATAAAAACTCTAATGCTTGTGTGGTTAATTTTGCAACTCAAAAGAACTGTAATGAACAACGTTTATTATTTTTGTAATAAACGTAACAATATATTTGTCATGTGAACTAATATATATATATATATATATATATGAAGAAAAAGATTTATATCTCACTAAGAAAAGAATCTTGCATTCACTATTTGTATTTGATCCATTCAAAACTCCATATTTAAAACCAATGATTAAGGTAGAAAAGTGGAAGTGTAAAATGGAAAATTCCTTATTTTTCAGTTATTCAGAATAGAAAACAAATGAGGCTGATGAGAAAGTTCCTTCGTACCCCCGTGTAATTAACCGTTTTTCATACAACACCGTGCCCAAAGAAAACTTGCCTGTGTAGTGATTGTTGGTGTATTTCGCGCAGAGGGCGTATTCAGGTGTTATGATGACTCGTTATGCAATGAGAGATAACCAATTATAGAATAGAATATCAAATGCCAAGAATAGGAATAAATAAGTTTTAGTGGTGTATAGACATGTTTAGGCGATTCCTGCTTAAGGAGTTACTAGCCTAGAGGTTTTAGTTTGCCTGTCGGAGGTGGTATAGGAAACTATGAAAGAGGAATGCAGAAAGAGAGAGTAATAATCTGTTAGAGAAGAGTGCTATTGTTGCAATTGTAGTGGGGAGACATGCCCTGAAGATTGAGGGAAAGGGGAGTGAAACCCGACCACCCTCCAAATGGCCAAATAATTATGATGGAGCTACTTCTCTGCAACCCTAGATGGCGGCCTGTATTGGCATTTATACCTATGGGACCTTTTGATACGGCTTCTGAACCATACAGTAATTTCTCCCCATAAGGATGTCATTACGTCATTAGGACAATCCTATTGTCTTCTTCTATCCTATGTCAATTCAAATATTTCCCCATTTACCTTTTCCTCTACATTACTTCCTTCTGTTATTTATGATCATATACCACCCTTTTCTAGTCAAGGCTAGACTTCTTTTAAATAAAGGTGAGAATTAGAGGGGAAATTAAAAATTCTCAATGTCTCGGTTTAATATTAACCTTAGAGAAAATATGTATATAAAAACATTTATAAACAACTAAATTTAAAATAAGATTAGTTCTATATACGTTTTCGATTTGGTGTATAATAACAGAGAAATCCCGAATTTTCAACATTCTCTCCCTCTGCCCCCCCCCCCTCCCCGGTCTCCCACGTTCGATTTTATCCGTTAACTTTACTTACGTTACATTAGTTTTGCATGAAATGCGTATATATCGACTTTAGTCGATTAAACAATATTTCTTTATTTATTATTGTGTTGAACTCCGCAACTGTGGCGACTTGGCTCTTCTTAAACATTGGGGAAAAACAAAACAAAAACCATGTGTCCGGGTAACCACAACATTTTAAAATTGCAAGTGATTAGTGTGTGTATTAGTTCTAGTATTTTTGTAATTAGTGGCTGATTAGTGTAGATGTTTCCCAAGGAAAGTAAAGAACTTAAATAAAGAGTCTGTGCATAAAATTACTTGGTGTGATCTGTTTTCTAATTTTGAAAGTGCTTGTATGATGGCCTGTAATTCTGCAGTATAAGTGCTTGATTCGTCATGTAGTTTCACTTTGTAAGTTTTGTTTTGGAGAGTAGCGGCTGAGCCCGTCCCGTGTTCTGTCTTAGACCCGTCTGTAAAAATGAATAGAGTCTTAGGGTTTTGTGAAATTACAGCCTTGAAAGATGTGTGATGAAATTTTGAAGAAAGAGGGTATGATTTTTGATATTGTGTTAGCTTTAAATCACTTTGATAGTTCTTTACTCTCCAAGGAGGGAGTGTAGGTGTAGTGTTATGGTAGATTGGTGTTTGATAAAATTGATGAATGTTCTTATTTTGAAGGAGACGGATTAAAAGCGGTTTCTGTTTGGGAAAGGTTTGAGAATATTTAAAAATGTATTAACACATGGTTTGTCCTTGCCTTTGACAGGGATAAAAATTTAAAACTCAGCATTTGCCGTCTATACTCCAGGGGGGGAGGTTCCTCAGCTTCAACACATAAGCTGTCAGTGGGAGTTGATCTGAAAGCCCCTGTAGCGATTCTGAGTCCTGTGTAGTGAATCGTGTGATTAAACAATAATTGCGACCGCTAGAGTTATAAAAGACAAATATACATAATTTTGAACGAACCTCAGTTTCGTTATCTCGTGAAACTTTTTTTTTTAAATTCCCATCATGAAATCTGCTAAAACATTGAAGAGTGTGTGTAGAAATTATAGACTATAGTATGTTGAGTATGGTAATGTTTTTTATATGTATTGATTGTGTCTTATGTAAATACTATTTTGGCCACCCGTTCCTGTAAGTCATGTCGAATGTCTAAATTGTCTCTTGGTCGACAGTCAGTCAATATGTGATGTACAGTTAATGTTTCGTTGCAATGTCTACAAGTCGGTGTGTCCTTGTTTGTCATTAAGTGTCCGTGGGTCAGCAAGGAATGGCCAATGCATAGTCTGCTCAGCACAACTTCCTCTCTTCGTTTGCTCCTGTTGCTTGATGGCCTTTCCTTAACTGTTTGTTTTATTGTCTTAGTTTATTGTCGTTTGTGTTATCCCAAGATTGCTGCCACTGCTGTTGTAGTGCCTTAGTGCATTCGGCTAATACGTCTCGGTTGTCTGTACAGTTTATGTCAATGTATGGTTTGTCTGCAGTACACTGGGCTAATCTCTCGATGTCTGTACTTTCCTTGATGTTTCTATGACCGGGTAACCATAAAAGACTAGTTTGTGTGTTACTAGAGTTTAGTCAGTGAAATTGTTAAAAAAAGTTTGATAGCCAAAGGATTTGTCGAGTAAATGTTGTTGAGTGTACGTAGTGAGCTTAATGAATCTGTGCACAGTACTATTTAATTTAGACCGCATTGGACTCTTGACAAGGCTAATAGGATGGCCTGCAGCTCGGCTGTATAAGAGCTAGATACATGCGTCAATTTTAGCTGGTAATTATTGGATTTAACTATGGCAGCAGAGCCTGTATCATTTACTGCCTTAGAGCCATCAGTGTAAGCAAACACAACATTAGCTTTGTCACCCAATACTGATCTAAAATAGGCACTGGACATGTGTTGTGAGGTTGGGTTGAACTTGCCTAAAGATGTGTCTATTGTAATATTTTGAATACGCCAAGGAGGATATGGTAGTAACTGGTGTGTGTGTATATGTCCGTGTTTGCTGATGGTATTTGTGTAGTGTAAAATGTATATCTCATAGAAAGTGGCTTTGGTCTAGTTCGGTAAACCAGATATTTATTATAATATCTATTATGTAGGACTGACGTTGAGCATGGTGAATTTAAAAATTTAGATCGTAGAACACATTTTATAGATAATTTCTTCCTTCTAAGATCTAAGAGTGGTTCGCTAGCATAATTAACATAAATGCTATTCAGCGGACAACAGCTAAATGCCCCCCCCCTTTTTCCTTTTTTCTTTTTTTTTCTGCTCATAGTAACCCTATGGGGAGTTATTTATTTGAATACATGTTCCATTGCCACATGGCATATTACATTTATGATTTTGCTTAAATACATTTTTATTTTATAATATACACGTTAAACAACTATCAACTCAAATAAAATATTAAAAAAATAATAATAATAAAAATATTAAAATAAGTAAGATAATTACAAGTAAAATTAATAAATGAAATGAAAAAATAAATAAATAAAATAGGAAAAAAAAAAAACCAAATCAATTAAAGTTAAACTCAACCGATCTGTAATCTGCGTGTCTATATATATACATATATTGAATTATAATTCCCATTCCTCACAATCAACTTTAGATTCTAATGTATTTTTGCTACATCCATATCTATACTTTTGATAAACTTTTTAAGTTCTTTATTATATTTGTTAGCTGAATACCCCTGTAGCTAGGTTAAGAGCTCTGTTGTGGATAGTGTCTTCAACTCTTGCTATGCAGCCATAGTCCAGCAGAGAGCTGCTGTAGGCACGATACAGTTTCAGCATAGAGCATCTGCTCCAATGAAGTGACTAATAGAGATAGGATTCCATCCCTTGGAATTTGCCAAGCATTTGCCAGACCATTTTGCCACAACGTGAGCAGATACTCGCTGCCCTTGCTCCAGTCCTGACCTTCCTGATACAATCATATTATTTTAATAGTCTGGGAAAACGCATTGAACTAATTTTTCCATTAGAAATTAAATAGAATTTGCGTCAGATTCATGTCGTGGGAAACTTACTATTCAAACTCTTTTCATTTTGCACTCCAAGGCCTCTCGCCGTCCATTGTAAATTATAGTTAAGGAAAATCTGCATTTTATTTGTAAACCAACACTAATGGAAGACAATTATTTCGATTGTAATAATTGTTACAACTGTAATACAGACAGTTGTTTCTTCCCATGATATTTTTCCACGAAATCTCACTCTTTTTATAGCATTGAATAAAAGTAAAGTCCATTACTGAGAGGTTGAGTATATTCAGCACATTTCCCTGCTGCTGTAAGATGTATGGAGCAGATGCTGAGATGAATGAGGTCATAGTTGAATAAAGGTGTGTGTATAGGCGGTGACACGACCTCCAGCCTACAGCCGTGGGTGGCAGGCCTTGGTCCTTATAGCCAATCCAATGTATCCGCCATAGTCCTCTTACTCTTCTATCTCACTTTTAGTCAATACATAGAAAATCTTTAACCCTATCTCTATTTCATTTTATGATGCAATTATCAAGAGTTTTGAATCTGTTCTTGGATTACGGAGAATTATAACAAAGACTGCACTATCAGGAGATGCTATTTCTCCGTAGAACAATAGTAGGCTTCCATTCTAACTATTATTAAAGAAGTGAGTCATCAACCATCTGAATACCTTTACTGGGAAGGCTGAATACAATCCATGGTCATCGAATAAATAGACATCGGACCAAAAACTTGTTACTTGAAAAGCTCTGTCCAGAATCGTGTGGAGATCCAACAGTTGTCTTTAAAAAATTTACTTGGGTTCCCCATTTAAAAGCATCATTAGTAAGTGCAAGACAGGGCAAGACTTAGTAATTCCACGCGGGCTGACTGATGTTCTATCCTAATTTTTTATCGCGCTTATACCGGGTCATTGCTGGATTATGGCTGTATAGCATATTCATCAGCCATTCCAAATACACTTGGATCTTTAATACACAGTCCACTACAGATGACTGAGGATAGCAACTGGAGCCTTCAGATCGAGCCCTGTAGATAGTGTATGTGTTGAAGCGGGAGAACCTCCATTGGAATACAGGGTACGGATCATCTGCTTAAAGTTTCTTTTAAACTGCAAATTAGACGCACTATGAGTCAAAGTATTTTTAAATAACATAAGGGGCTCAGGTTAGCGATGCGAGTTAAAGCGTTGACCTTTATCTCACATGGTAAACCTAGAGTGGCGAGTTCGATTCTCGCCTGGGCAAAGGAAATTATTTAGTGACAAAATTCATTAAATAACGTCATAAAATCCCACCCTGGCTAGAAAAGGGTGGCAACCTGTAGATAACCCGTCCCGATTAGCCTAAGTTGCAAAAAGTGGGCCTAAGTTAATAAATAAATAATAAATAATAATAAAAAATAACATAAACTTTAAGAAATACACGGAAGAGCATAGCAAGCATAATCATAAACCTCTAGTCATATTCATTTCAGAAATCACTATTGGTTTAAATATATTACTTCAAATACACTATAACAGAAAAGTGTTCCTTCCCAGATGGAGAATAAATAAACTTAAGCATTAATTTAACTTTAGCAAAATTTAATAAAAGAAATCCGTTATGTACCATATTTTACAGAATATCCTACCACAAACCCACTTCTACTGTCGGATCCAAGCCTCTCCAAAACTTAGCAACAATGTAAGCATGTATAAAGCTATGCTTAAGAGCTCACCATTCATCTTTAAAACAACATAATACTGATATGGACCATACCTGATATGGCTTGATAACAAACTTAGCGACTCAGCATTGTCTATTCTATGCTCCATCAAGCATTTAATTTTTGTTCTATCTTTTTGCAACCCCCAACTTTGCCGATGCTCACCTAATGCTGGAATATTAATTTAAAAAATAGCGGGGACAAGTTGAGTTGAAACATTTGTTTGCAATACAGGGAAAGTTGAATTTAAATTGTGAGATATGACCATTTGTGAGTGATTTGAGCAGTTGCAAAATGTGGTCTAGCCACTAGGTGAGAGGTGCTTGTTGGAGTTGAAAGTAGTGTCACCTGGAGGTCTGAGGGTAATACCCTGCCGGCCACTGCCGACCACCAATTTTCCACGGAATTGTGTAAACTCTATTTCCTTTGCAATGGGAGCACTTTACAGAATCCTATCATCATTTTACCTCATTCTCTCATCTATACGTAGGTATCTTAACACAAGATGAATAACATAGTTAGCTTTATCTAATTCATATTTATCAATAATCGATTAAATTGGTTAATCTGTATGTGTATGTTAAACCTGAGAATTGTTAATCCTGACTATATTAGCCATTAATGGTGTCCTGCCAAAGGAAGCGGCTGAGGGATGGGGAGCAGCATTATTGGCCAGTGGAAAGCTGCCGGGAAATGGGACACAATTAAAGAGGTTTTCCATGAGTAAGTGAAGGCGTCACTCAAGGCCACCTGTTGGCACATTTTTACTCAACATGTCTCCAGATCCATGTTAGTTACCCAGTCCCTTCTACCAAATGTCATTCAATCCTAAACTCTCCAATACATACTCAACAGACAACATTAATATTTAATAGGGAAAAGAAAGATGTAGTCTGTTTGCAGTAAATGTTTTCATTTGGCTACTGGTTTCAACACATTAGCGATTTACGTTCAACAATATAAATAAAATTGTACAATTTATTACAATTGTATATAATTCCATTATCTATTATATAATTTGAGTCACTCTTTAGTAAATGATAGGAGCCTATAACTAGATGAATACTATTGAAGGTGCACTGAGGTATCTAGGAAAGGCCTGTTACTCTACTGAATGGCGCATTTTGCTCGAGGAATGCCGTCAATTTGCTGTTATCAGAATGTAAGTGGGGAGGTCACCTTTCTATAAATGTCAAATTCTATTCTATTATTTGTAATATTTATACAATACATTTTTTGGTCTACAAGTCATTTTGCAGTCCTCTCAAAATAATAATAATAAGAAAAATTATTTAACTATTGATAGAACATAGTACAATTTTAATGAATTCTTCAGTTTAATTTGTATTCCTGCTTTGTAGTATTAAAAAAGTTATAGATAATAAAAAAATATGCTTTTTTTTTTAAAGTTAAATTGTTCACGATTATGTATTTTAGCGTGTAGATAGATGGCACTGATGTGGCGAAACCGATTGTCCAAAATTATCTTTTACTGCAGTCTGAATACATCTTTCTTTTCTCTATTTGCTGGATCCTGCAACTATACAACATTATATTAATAATTAACACTGAATTACAGCACAGTCAGTCTTTTCATAGTAACTAGTACTTCACAATTTTCATTTTTATACATAAGAAAAAATAATATCTACAAATTATTGTGACAGCTTTATATAAAAATTGTTTCTGGGAAAATTGAAATGTCGGTTTTATTTTTAAACCGACATGCACATTTTTTTTTTAATTATGTCTTAATTTGCTGGAGTCTCGTAAATACTCAGGTTCGACAGAATATATTTGGTTAGGATTTTGACTCTCCTTGATCCCGTCTACAGGGAAGGACGCCACTGCTCTTTGATGATGTAATACCTCACTTTATTCATTACAAGATCTATTGGGTTAAGGAGGATAGTACACAGACGTGTGTGTGTGAGAGAGAGATTCATTGGGTATATGAGGAAATGTTTTGTTGAATAGATGATTTTCACAGGTACACCGGCTGAACTGGTGAATGTTTGGTTAGCTTTAGGAAGTGGTGTATATTGGGTGACAACAGTGAATGGCCAACAGGTGTGTTAGGGAGGGTAGTTCCGTGTAAGGTGCAGCAATGCAGCTGAAGAAAGGGCTGACATGCCGGTGACATGCAGGCTATCGATCTGTCCCATATATCGATTAGCCCATATCGATCCACACTTTCCCTCGTTCCCATTTGATCCACCGCGAAATCCCTCCCTTTTTATCAAATGCAAAAAACCTGGCTGTGGCTAGTGGAGCCATTTTCCGCCTATCAGCTACCCTCACATCCACTTTCATACAAATTGACCCAAGAGAGTTTCAGTTGCAGAAGAAAACATTATCTTCATATATTTATAATTTAATAATACGAACGACAGAGAAACATACTCATCTGAGGCAAAATAGTCAATTTTTGAATAGCGAAGGTTTTGCATTTGACACTAGATAAGTTGACAGATCTCTTGCAATAGTCTAGATGTCCACTCAATTATTATTCCATTTTTACGCCAGAAGCAACGAACTAGACAGTGTTCGGGATTTTTAATTCGCCAGATTCATGAAAACAATAAATGCTGAGTAATACAAATTGATTACTTCAAAAATGCACAGTATATTGTATTTATGAGACCTGGAAACAAGTACTACACTGTATCAGATGTACATTATCTTTGATGTATATCAATATATAATGTGATATACTCGAAACTAGTTTGTGCCTACCAAGACTAGGCCTGACCAATATAATCAGTCTGGGATTGCATTGCAAGAACCTGTCATGATTGATTATTATTTATAAGAATTTAAATGTAAAGTTTTATCCGATTTTGAGATAAGTCCTTTTGTGGTCTGGCATTTCGGTAGATAGTGCCAGATGAGTTACGTTAATACAATTAATTTAGAAGCCTTTTTTGAGCATATTTGATCGGCGGGTGAAAAGGTCATCATCTGCTCAGACTATAAAGCTTCAGTCACGCAGGGGCTGCGTAAACTAAGCACATTTCTCAATCGAAAGTTTACAATAAATAAATATACACACAGGTAACACTACCGTGAATGTTAAGCGATAAATAGAAACAGTAATGAGAAATCTTTCAGTCAATTTACAATAGAAGTCAATAATCTCTACAACGGAAAGCGGCTGTAATTGTAAAGAAACAGGCCAGCCAACCTCGTAGCGCTGAATAGATAGATAGACCAGAAAGGCAAACAATAAATGGAATATATCTGAATGTAATATATTAATTTTATTGAAAACAATTTACTAAAGCTAGTGCTGTAATTTGTGGATTCAAAATATCTGAGTTGGATGAGCCGGATCGAGAAATTTTGATTGATTAGAACCAATCTTGTTAAACTGTCGGTGCTCTACAATTGTTTCTCTATACATTTTTTCTTAGCTCAAATATTAAGCGAGTAATTCGTACTTTCCAGTCCGATTATGTGTTGAGATGTGATCACTCGTGAGTTATTCCAGCAGGTGAGAAATCTGCTTAGTTTACGCAACTCCTGCGTGACGGACTTCCACAGCCTTCAGCAAGGTCCGACTCATAGCGTAGATTTTCGAACTGAACGTGCTTCCTATATAATGTGACTGACTGTAAGTGTTTGGGGGAATATTGTTATCAGTGAGAGAGTCGTTGGATAAGGAGAGACAGCTAGAACAGCTGATAGATGTAGGGTCACTGACAGAGCCTGAAGAAGAACTGTGACAAGAAGAAACTAGATCTAATCCAGAGAACAATGGACACTTCTCAGTTTTACCGCTACCTCATCACCTCAACTCCAACGAATATCCATCTAATAGGAGAAAATATACCCTATTCATCTTAAAACTTTCTAAAATGTATTCAAATTTTTACTCCAGATTTTCACTCACCTTTCAAATAGAACAATCCCGCCTAATAGAATCGATTATATCTATAACAGGTTGGATGGCTTAACTCTTGGAGCTTATGTACTAATAGTAAGTATTCTGTAAAATATAAATGGACATCAATGCTCTATTAGGTTATATCCACAACAAAAAAAAAGTCCGTCACTCAGGGGCTGCGTAAACTAAGCAGATTTCCCACGGGAAGTTTTACAATAGAGAAATTTGCATGCCAGTAACAGTAGAAGTAACGAGTCTCTAAACCAATTTCACGAGAGCCGAACAGTCACGGAAACGGCCGCACTAGCTTACGGCGAAAGTTCACGATTATAGCCGACATCAGCCGATTTCATATCGTCCGTTATTCGCACACTTAATAACAATGCAAATATCTCGGTTAATATTCAAGATATAGAATAAATGTATATAACAATATTTATAGTAAATTTAATTTGCAATAAGATTGGTTCCATAAAAGATTTCGATCCGACATATAATAACGGAGATACTTCGATTTTTCGAAAATCCTCCCCTCTAACTCCCCCCCCCCTCCTCCCACTTGTCCGATTTCAGCCTTTAACGACCTTGATCTTTCTTTTTACGTAGCACGACTAAATACAAAGTTTGGTAACGATCAAAAAAACATTATGACCGCTAGAGTGGTAACAAGCAAATGTATATATATATAAATAAATAAATATATATATATATATATATATATATATATATATATATACAAGCAAATGTATATATATATAAATAAATAAATATATATATATATATATATATATATATATATATATATATACAATTTTGATCGGAGCTTATTTTCGTCATCTCCTAGGTAGACTCGATGGACTTTTGAAGAAATACAGCCTCAATAGCTGATTTCCATGGAACCCTCAATATTCCAAATCTTTTCGCAAAGTATTTATATATTGCAGCCTACAACTAGGAATGTTAACATATCTATTTGTTCGCTGAGATGAAGGCATAGCACATAGTGTGCAGAGAGGCGATGATAGCTGCGAGTCATATATACACAATTATGATAATGACTCAAGAAATGGTATCAATAGGAGCCAAAGCATATAGTTTAACAAAGGATCTTTATACGGGTTATCAACAGAGTGGTAACCTGTAGATAACCCGTCCCAATTAGCAATAGTAGCACAAAGTGGACGGTAATGAATAATTTCTATAATACCTCATTATCTAGAGGCAGGGTTATCTACAGGTTACCACCCTTATCTAGCCAGGCTGGGACTAAGGATTTTATTTAATGAAGTAGTCACCAAATAAATTTCTTTTGCCCAGTCGAACTCGCCTGTCTAGATTTACTTTGCAACGATTTAACTCACAGTGCTAACCTCAGCCCCATTCACTTTATTAAACGTGTTTAAAGTGGAAGTATAAAGTCTATATTTCACTTAAGATTTAAGTCGATTTATAACGAGCAACAAATGAGACTGTAAATAGCAAAGGAAATTTCTAATGGTTTCCATTGACTGAGCTGAAAAGAAAATTAGTGACGTAAGAGGAGTCATTTTTTCCTATTTATTCCTTTCTCTATTTGTAGATCTGCAGGCTCCTTGACGAGCATTTCTTGCAAATCTCAGCCTTAATTATACAACATCATTAACATTATAAAGGACACCAACTTTCTCTGATTTAGGCCCTCCTTTCTAACATTGTATTATATTAAAGAGCACGGCATAACCCAGGGGAGTTATAAACGAAGCAGAATCACCATGTTCCACCCTACATATCACATCATAGTTCTTATTTTAACCCTTAGTAACAACCCTTTGTAGATACGAATTGAGATTTAAACTAGAAATTACTATTTTAGGGATAAATTTCCTCTTTAAGCGAGGTATGAATTTTATCGCAAATACCATAATTTTGGGGAGAACTCATAAACATTATTTAAATCGGACCAGAATGAATGAGGGAGTGAATCAGTGAGAGAGAGAGAGAGAGAGAGAGAGAGAGAGAGAGAGAGGAGAGAGAGAAGAGATAGAGGAGGGGGAATTCGAAAATTCAAAATATCTGAGTTATTATGAATGGGATCGAAAAATGCTATAGAATCAATTTCTTTAAACTATCAGTGCTCTACGATTTATTTTATTTTTATGGTAATGATATATTATGCGAGTTCACCATATTTTATTTGTTTGAGTACTTAGAGCACTCTACCCGTCGAATTTTGAATTATAAATATGGTGTGATGAGAGATGCTTAGTGCGCAAAATCTGCTTAGACAGTCAGCACTTGCTGTGGAGTTGTAAGGAAGATATATCCTGCAATTACTAAGTGTTTCAGTAAAATACTATGCATATTGCTGAATCCCATGCAATCTACAACGAAACCACAGCTCAATACACACTCCATTATTTTATTTGTTTCATTAGACTCCACCTTATTTCATTTTATTTATTTCTAATATCATTTATTACTGTGAAAAATACAATGTATTGGGCAAATAAATAAATTCTAGCCAATTTATACAAAAACAACAAGTGCTAAACCGATATTTTACATTCCAAATTCCCTCACCGTCTTCTTGATTGGATTTACTTTTCTCACCATCAGAACAGAATATTTCCCTCAACGAAAATCGATCACAATTTACGAAATAGTTCTTCAGATACCCTTCAATCCTATGATACGACAGAAACAAAAAAGAATATTTAGGCTTTCTATTAGAATCAATGGGGAATAGATTGTGGGAGATGAGCAGCCAGTCCTACAAATGGGAAATCTGCTTAGATTCCTCAGCCCCTGAGTGACGGTGGAGTTGGTTAGCTACCAGCTGACATTATATCATGAACCACTTCATTCCAAGGTTAAATGCACAATAAGGTTTTCATTGGACTTTTACTTGGTACATGCATGTTGTGATGACGTCATCAATTCGAATTGGTAGTTTTTAACTCGAAATTAGTTATTATATATAATACCATACTCGATATTTAACAGTTTGAGTCAACACTGTATTTGTTATTGGTTGAAATGGGTCGAGGTATAGTGGGGGTTCAGAGGTGGCAAATTCCAAATAGTTCCTTTATTATAGTCGGCCGTAAAATGCAATCTTATTAAACTGTTAATGCTCTACAATTGTTGCTCTACACGTTTTTTCGGAACTCAATTATTAACCGAGTTATTGGTGTTTTTTGGGTTTCTGTCGCCCCTTCTACTCATCAGTTGTGTGTTATACGGAAATCTGCTCAGCTCCTGCATTCCGGACGTTTATATTTCTATCGTGTTAGGTGAAAACTAACCTCATAAAATTATTTTATACTGTCTTTAAATTTGCCGGGGAAATGTTTTAAAACTAGTTGATTATTGGTCAAAATTATTGTGTAAAGATACAACAATAGGATGCAGACACTTACTCAACTCGACGCAGTGTGATATGCAGGCAATATCTAATGACCACCAGTATATGCACAACGACTCTAATGCCACAACTATTATGTAATTCTCGTCTCAGTTACTAAATCCTCTTATACAATGCACGTCGTTTATTTGAATGGGCGATAAACCTTCGCACGTATTTTAATGCGATTCCCAGTAGAAAATAAATAAAGAATTTCCAACAGAATTCGCAACGCTTTCTTCTATAAATTTAACGACTTGCTTTATGAAGAAGTTATTGTAGGTTTGAGCCGTTGAGATGCATTTATGGCTGGGATTCGTGGTTGTGCATAAATAGCTATTTAGGCACGATCCAACAACAGATGTCACAACAAAGAACTATTATTAATACAGCCTTGATAAATTCCCAGTCAGAACTAACAGCTGATCCCAATACACTATACTGGAGAGAATAAAGAGTCGAACCCCACACAACGGCACACCTCCAGCATAGTCGACAGGCTGTCTATAGCAGATGATTAGGCTATTCTTTCTCGTCAATTTATTTATGCACCGACGTAAAATAACCATACTTTATGTTATATGGAAGTGACTTTAGTAGGCTAGGATTTGCAGACTATTTTGCAAAGAGCTTCAAGACTACAGATTGCATAGATGGTTTCTCTTCGAGGAAATATGCTAACAGCAATCAAATTACAATACACAAAAGTAAAAAGTCCGTCACGCAGGGGCTGCGTAAACTAAGCAGACTTCCCTTGTGAAGTTTAACAATAGATAAATCTGCATACAGGTAACACACCATAACCGTGAATATTAAGTAAATAAATAAAAGCAGTAAAAAGGAAATCTTTCCCCGGTAAGCGTCTCAAATGTAAACAAACATATTAATTTTATTGAAAAGTATTTACTATAGCTAGGGCTATAATTTACAAAGGAATCGGAATAATTTTGATCTCGATCACTAACTATTTAGTAATCCAAGGACAAAAGAAGGGAGGATCAACTGAACGTATTTGTCTGTATCTCGTATAATAAAGCTTTGTTGAAAACAATATTTGGTATTTAACCTTGTAATGAAGTGGTTCATGATATAACAGCTTATTATTAAGTAGTAGGAGTGGGGGTTTACTGAAAGCGTAAAACTAAAAAATCCAAATATCTCGGCTAATACTCATTATACGGAAAATATGTATAGGACAATATTTATAGTAAATTTAATTTGCAATAAGATTCCATCTATAAAACCTCCACTCCCACTTGTCCGATTTCAGCTATTAACGAACTTGATCTTTCTTTTTACAAAAAACGACTAAATATCGAGTTTGGTAACGATTAAACAATAATTGCGACCACTAGAGCGTTAACATATATATATATATATATACTGGGTGGGATCGATGGGCATTTGAAGAAAAATTTTGAAAATCGCGTCATGAGTACAACCTCAATAGCTGATTTCCCTTAAGGTAAATCTGCTGAAATGATACAATATCTGTAAAAAATTAGGGTTCAAAGGAATAGAAACCATCAGAGGAAAATGTTGTAATTGCGAGTGAAGTTGTAGTGAACAGTCCGTTAATCCAAGAACCAGCAATATGGCCCGAACATCAGATAAACACTTAGACAACTTGATTTGCACGGTTCTATTTCACAACAAAAGCCCGGAACTAAATCGATAATAGAGAATTGCTCCGACTATCGATATCTTTGCACCATTCTTGTCTTCTTTTATTCTAACCTTACAGAATTAGCACCGCCAATAACAATTGTATAGTTTTACTAAACTACTCTAGCACTTAACGAGATACATAACAAAAGTTTATAAAAAGCAAAGGCTGTTTAAACGATGCAGATTTTCCACTTGCTGTAATGAGGCAGGGATGACCTCATCTCACCATCTATTCTCTATTTCCCTTGTGATAGGAAACCTTTATAAACAAGAATGGAAATCCAACCTGGATATGAGATATTTAGAGGCTCAAAGTCAAATCCCGTTAGGGTCAATCCAAGCCATGTGATTCAGAGCTAGTTGCTTGACTATTTTTAATATTTTTTAGTTTATTCAAACTAACTTCAGTCTATAGATTATCCAAAATCTCATTTATTTTCTTTTAAAAAAAATTATTTTGCCGATGGCGGCCATTAGTGTTGTAGAGGATCGTTCATTTTCACTGAAAGCATGGCTTTACTCTTCAGCCAATATTTTCATTTAGGTTTGCCCTACAACATTAAATCCAAAACCATACTTTTCAGAAATGTTTCCTCTAAAATAATGGGCCAGTGTATTATTTAATTACAAGCCACCTTTAAGGCCTGAAATTTACACAAAACTTTGAATGCTAAAATTCCATTTTCAGCATTTTTTAACAACTTAAGGCAAGCAATTAATGATTTTTAATTTCTTTATGAAAAAGGCAGAATTAAATACGTTGTGTATAAAATGTTTGAGCTTCGTAGGGACCGTAGGAGTTTAAGTGCTTATATCTCTGTTGGGCAAGCAAGTAAAATTCTTCAATTTGGCTGAACGTTAGTAGAATTAGTGGTAAAAATTTAGAGTTGTAGACGGGAGGCATGTAGGAGTTAGCGGCTTGAGAATTTGATCGACTATCTGTAATTTGAGCGTTGCGGGCTCAGTGATTAAAATTCTATTAAACTGCCTAATAAAACCAAAGTTGATATATTTGAACCAAACTTCACCATTAATACCATTTATATTATTACTTTAAAAAAATTAAGCTTTACTTTAAATTTTGGAATTTCAGAAGTTGGGATATTTCATCAAATAATTATTGATAAATGTGATAGTGCCCCGTATGTTGTTTGGACGTGAGTTTCAAGATTTTGTGAACACGTGGCCAAGTTTCATCATTGGCAGTACTTAACATAAACGATGTCTATGAAGGAGAAGGTTCACAAATGTGCATATTGAACTCATTATGTTCGGTGCTGACAGCTTTGATTATCCATTTTTGAGGTGCTGAATAGTGAAGGAATCACTATCTCAGGTAAGAAAAGAAAGTCATCGTTCCTTCACAGTAGTTTATTCTATGCGACAGTGGGCTTACGCTCCATCATCAGTTCTCTCTTGACAAAGATGTTATTGGAACCAACGATTCCCTCTGACTGCACAGTGAATCCTTGGCCACGGTAACATCTCTGTGAAGAGCAGGCCACTCATGATGGAGCGTAATCGCACTGTCGCATAGAATAAACTGCTGTGAAGGAAAGAGGCCTTTCTTTTCTTACTTCAGTTTTGATTATCTCTAGCCATCACTTCCCACTTTAATTTGCTTTGTATTTGTCTTTTGCTTTTTATTTTATTTTTTTACATAATATACTGGACCCCCATTCACTTTTCGCCTCCTCATTAAGTCTACCCCTATGGTCATACACGAATTAGTGCCACGTCAGGTATGGTATATGTGAATTTATCTCTTATTATTTGGACAAGGCCTGACGAAAAAAAGTCGTGGTATTTAAGTTTGGATTAAGTGGTTCAGCCGTGACTGACCGGTGACCTGAAATGAGAACGAAAAAGGTGTTACTGAAGGCTCTAACTGAAATATACAATTCACGACAGCAATTATTGACAAAGAAACAAAAACGCACAGTATATGGTGACAATTGTATAATATAGCAATTGTATCAAGATTAATTATATCAAATTGTGTATTAACGGAGATGGTTCAGTTGTTGATATCACCATTTCTCCCAACCACATCTTTCACCCATTTTGTTTTTAATAAAAAACCTAATTCATTTTTATATTTACATGCAAATTTTAAATAAGGTGTTAGATCTCAATAAAACAAAAACGACGACAACTAGAGTGTAACGGACTAAGGATTTTATTTGATGTGTTAGTGACTATATTGCTCACAGCCTAGGTTTGCCACATCAGATTAAGACCTTAACGCATCGCATACGACGATTAACGCATATAGTCTGAATTAATTAGAACAGTAATAGACCAACAACTGTAATTAGAGCATAATGAGTGGTCTTTAGATTAGGAGTAAGCAAATATTGCTGAGGAAAGCCACCAAGGAGGTTAATGCTAGTACAATTGATACTTTCTCCACAAGATGGCAGTACTAGCAGGCTTAACACTAACTACCATTTATACCTCTATGGCACATTGTCTCGGTACGAATCTCTATGCAATAGGAATAGCTGTTCATTAAACAAAGGCTAATGACTTAGTAGATCGTGAACTACCATTGGATAATAATGCTGTTAGTGGCTTCGTTATGGACTTTTCCCCTCTTGCTTACGTAACAACAGAAAGTAGAAAAAAATTGACTTAATTGATGGATATAGAATTACACGCGTCGTTTCCAAAAGTACAGATATTATAACAGACCCATTACTACTCTTCATATATATTGATATACATATAGCAAAAGATGAAGACTATTTGCAGATAAAGGGGGAGGCGACAACAGATAAACAAAGCAACTTAAACCCTTGTTTCTGACATAACCGCTTACCTAAGGGGGAAACAACATAGAGTTAATTTGTATAAGACCCTATACAATCTTGGAATCAACATTATAAATCTAAATTACCAATTCAACATTAAATAATTTAAATTTCTTTTAAAGCAGAAGGTACATTTAAAATTAATTCTAATAATCCAAATTACGCACCATAGCCAAGAGAATACTTAATAATAAGTATTATATGTCTTAAATACGTGTATAAAACTGGAGAGTACTTCATTTCGTGAGCATATATATATATTCTTATGTTTATAACAAAAATAATAAACATTGATTATTAGGGTTCTAGTGGATTGCAAAATTAAAAACACAAATTTTAACGTTTTTATTAGTACACAATTTATTTGGTGACGCTTCACACATGGCCAATTATTCTTATTACGCATCACAATGATCATCTTCACTTTCTTGTTGCACAGCTCAGTAATTCACGATTAATCACTTTACAAATCACTGGTGTTCACTACTAACTTCACTGAACTGACGAAACTGGACTAAAAACTGCACTGACCGCACTGATGTTCAAGTGAGAAAACTGAGGAATAAAACTGACTGCCGGGCGAACTGGGTGTCATTCATACAGTACGGCGCCAGCACTAGAATGTTGAACTGCATATATACTAGCTCAGATACGCGGCTTCGCCCGGGAATTGATTTGAGGCTGAATGGTAATGGTATTTTTTTGGCAAGGCTTTACTTTGCACACTATTTTGACATTTATCAGTCCCAGTGTTCAGGGTTTATACCCGTTGATGGCATTTGTTAATATTGATATTAATTTTTTATGTAAGACTTTACTGTCCTCCATACTGTCATATTTCCCGTCTCCTGTGCATTATGCATAGATTTCAGTTATTAAAGACAAAATATTAACGTAGATTTGAAATAATTTTTCCAGCTGAGGTACCTGATAGTTCAAATTGGAATGAAATTTTGAGCATATCTATATTTCTAAGCATATTACTTGTTCCACACATTGTTATTGTGTCATACACCTTCATGTTGTATGAAAGCTATTATGTTATCGTTATTTTATTGTTACAACTGTTATTGTTATGTGTTATTACAATTATTGTTATATTTTATCAAAGCCACCTTCATTTTGTATGAAAGCTATTATGTTATTGTTATTTTATTGTTACAACTGTTATTATTATCTGTTATTACATTTACTGTTATATTTTACGAAAGCCACCTTCATGTTGTATGAAAGCTATTATGTTATTGTTATTTTATTGTTACAACTGTTATTGTTATGTGTTATTACAATTATTGTTATATTTTACGAAAGCCACCTTCATGTTGTATGAAAGCTATTATGTTATTGTTATTTTATTGTTACAACTGTTATTGTTATGTGTTATTACAATTATTGTTATATTTTATTAAAGCTATATTCGTGCTATATGAAAGCTATTATGTTATCGTTATTTTATTGTTACAACTGTTATTATTATCTGTTATTACAATTATTGTTATATTTTATTAAAGCCACCTTCATGTTGTATGAAAGCTATTATGTTATTGTTATTTTATTGTTACAACTGTTATTGTTATGTGTTATTACAATTATTGTTGTATTTTGTTAAATCTATTATGTTATTGTTATAAACATTATGTTACATTTATTGCTGTGTGTTATCACTACTATTGTTACATTTTATTAAAGCTATTCTTATGTTGTACCAAACTATTTTATTGTTATTTTACTATGTTACAACTATATCACAGTTTTTGCAGGGTATTTTGTAGATAACATTGCTCTGTTTATTTGGGGGTATTTTTGATTTGAGTTTGGAATAAATTACTTTATGTACAGTTTTTTTTATTTTTGAAGCTAATTTTTATGTTATTATTAGCCAGTATATTTGCTAATAATAACATAAAAATTAGCTTCAAGGGTTCAAACTCTTATTTCCGATATCTTGATGTTATTGAAACAAATGTGTACCATCATAATAATTAGACGTAAATGGAAATGTTTTTATGAAAAAAGGCAATATCCATTTAAATCTGATATAATTTAAAGTATTACTTATTTCGCAGGGAGGGCTACTATCTCTTCCCCTCACCTATCTTTTTGAATATAAATGAAATTATTTTTATGGTAATACTATTACTTAATTCCATCAGGTAGATAAATTATTAAAATAATACTTTGAATCAATAATTTAAGGAAAACAATGGTGATAGCCCTCATGCTGGAGCGGAAGGTGACCGGAGGCTATAACAGTTAATTGAGTTAACATTTCCTGTGAAATGCTGGCATTACTGGAAGTGATTTCCACTGAGCTCTACTATTATGAATATAATCTAATGTTCAAAACTATGCTTAAACTATATGTACTCGGATTGGTTTTTGGCAGGAAATAAGTTTCATTATAGGTGAGTTTTAATTGTAATAAATGCTACCCATGATTATGGTTTGAAGTATTCAAAAAGGTGAGTTAAAAAGTGGAGAGGGGTTGATTAGGAACACATTTTTATTTATTCTTCAAAAGTAAAATTTTTCATCTATAAGTCGGCCGCCTGACCCTCACGGGAAAGCAATGCGCCCAGACGGGATGTGTAGGTATAAACATTGAAGGCTTGCCCAAAATAAATACTATCATCATTCAGCCTCAAATGATTTCCCGAGCGAAGCCGGGTACCTTAGCTAGTATATATATATATATATATATATATATATATATATATATATATATATAAAGAGCGAGAGAGAGAGGGAGGGGGAGGGGGTCGTTAGGACCTCCAAGATTCAGAGCGACTTGCGTAAACACCGACTGAAATTCTATAATTTCACTGAAATTGATGAGACTGGACGACAGAAGACTAAACACGATATTCTGATGCACAGCCTCAAACTCAAATGCACGACGATATAGTCCAAACAAATCGAAATTGTCCTAGAAAAAGACAAAATAAAAATAACAGACATCAAAGACGGTAAAAAATACAGACAAAAATGGGAACAAGGGACAAGTTAGACCTGAGATAAGCCCAGAACAAAAGTCAAATGGAGTGAAGGAAGGCGAGCCCGACATAGTGAAGAATGAAGAAGTATTGGGAAAATAAAAAGAAGAATATACACACACACTTCGAAATATCAAGAGCTCATAAAATAAAAAATATAATTCACACTTCCTTTCTGTAGTAGTAACAAAAGCAGTGCAGAAAGGAGTGCGTTTTCTAACTATTTCAAGTAATAAAAAAATATCTGGGGCAAGGGATAGAAAGGCACAAATTGCCTTAATTCTATCACAAACCAAAAGTAAGTTGTAAGAGAGTTGAATGGAAGGAAGAAAGGACACTGTCTAGAAAAGGCTGTAGAATGGGAGGCATGTTGAAGGAAATAACACAATGAATGAAGCTAACATAGCAATCAACAATAATAAACACCTATCCAGACAATATACAGGCAGGCTTCTCATGTCGGCCAGTTCTTTTAGCACAATACAATTCAAAGGAATTCTATTGACAAACTGATGTTTGGAAACTTAGTTCCCCTTTCTATGGATGTTCCTAACAGATTTAAAATAACGTCCCTTCACATATATTATAAACATGTATGTGTGTTAAAGCTGTATTTTTTTCTCAAGTTGGGTGAAATAGCAACAGGAACTGTAGTGGTGGTTTAGAGAAGTACACAATTGTAAATGCCTCTATCATATAGAATCTGCAATTATGTCATATAGAATCTATAGTTGTACAACCCATCTTCAGCTAGATTATAAAGGTTTTCTTCTTTCATTTCAGCCCCGAGTAACCTAGACACCTGCCCGATCACATAAAGCTCTTATATCAATAAATAGCTTGTACGCAGCTTAAATTTAAAACTAAATATGAGCTTATATTACAAAAATAGTACAACACATAATCATAAAATAAGATACAAGTATATTCTTCAAACTCCCAATCCCTAACATTAATATTTCGACAGCAAATCAATTTCTGGTAGATTTGTCATAAAAAACGATAAAAAATTATTTATGATCAGGTATATTGTCTGAAATACAAAGTTGTGAAATATTTCTTGACTACTGTCATAAATAAAACTCTAAAGTTTGTCTGGTTTTTTGTATTTAAATTGGGCGGGATCAATTTTGTTTACATTTCAGACCTTTCTAACAACAATAGCATCAACATTTTGTGTTTCTGTCTTATGGATCGATTGCCAATTTCGTCGATGTTTCCAATACGCTGATTTGATAAAATATTTATATCTGGACTAGATACCATCATACTGGACTACATATAACGGACCATAAAATTCATATAACGCTGATGATCTCACGTCACCATTTGTTCTCTATTCCTCCCACAGTAAGAAGCATGTGTTAACTCCGATATCAGCCAATAGCAAATATGATCTTTAGTGTTGAAGGTTAAATATCCAATTAGTACAGATGAAATAAACATTTTCGAGACAGGAAACTACACCCTTAATTGATGACGCCAGCACACAAATCTCGGTAAATATTCATATTAGAGAAAATACTAATATAACTACATTTATAGAAAATTAATTTTACAATAACATTAGTTTATACAATTATTTATCAGTTGTCTAATAACGGAGATATTAAGAATTTTCGAAATTCCCCCCATTAATCCCCCCTCACTGGTCCGATTTTAGTCATTAACGAAATTGTCTTTATTTTACATAAAACGTTTAAATATCGAGTTTGTTAACGATCAAGCAAAATTGCGACCACTAGAGCGTTAACAGACAATATATATATATATATATATAAAAGAATATATACTAGCTAAGGTTCCCGGCTTCGCTCGGGAATTTATTTGAGGTTAAATGATGATGGTATTTTTTTAGGCAAGCCTTTACTTTCCACAGTATTGTAACATTACCCGATGTACAACCCGTTATTGCTGTGGATTTGTTTATAATAAAATTATTTGTTATGTAAGGCTTCAATGTTCACAATATTTTTATATTTCCCGTCTTCTGAGCATGTAGTTTTTTTGTTAAACGAAAAGTTATCTTGAAATTTCGCGAATAAAAATGTACAGACAGAGGTAACAATTTTATATATATATATATATATATATATATATATATATATATATATATATATATATATATATAAAATACTGGACTAACCTTTTTAATGGAAATCTGCTAAAAGTACATATTATATATTTAGTGTATTATTAAGATTGTTAACAACATTATTTATTCTATAAAATTGCTAGATGAAATAAAACTTTTTTTTTTTAATTTTAGATAATTTTATAACAAATATGTGGAAGTTTGGTATTTTATAATATGTATATAAATTAATTGACATACTAATATTAATTTCGTTCAGAAAAACCGAAATATTTGACGGATCTTATTATTATTATTTTTTTTTTTTTACCATTTAATAGTAATAAATACATTTCATTTTATTTTCATCCATAGGGTTGGATGGTTAGTTTAAGGAGCTTGTTGTGAAGGTTTCACATAGCTGGGGTAAAATGGTGTAGTTTGGTGGTAACTTATTGGATATATGAATGTAACATGATGAGCCAGAGATGCCATAGAAGGAAATCATATTGAATCATATTATAGCTGAGTGTTTGCTCTACAATATGACAGGCAATGATTGAACACAAATACTCTACTACCAGCCAGGGGCAAAATGATGCTCACATTTCAATTTCCAAGTAAATAAATAATTAATTATTTACCTCACCTGGGGTAAGGTGATGGCCATAATCTCACTTGGTAAATCCACCAATAAAAGTTATTAAAATATTCCTTTGAATGGGACTCTATTATCAATATACTACAGGCATTTGTGTAGGCAACTCTGAAAATCATATTTTAATATTTAAATTGCAAAAGAGAACAATAAGATTCATATGCAACAGAATGTTGACTCCTATCGTTCACTTTTTAAGGAGTCAATAATAATGACTTTCCCCTCAATATATATCTACCAAACAATATTGTTTGTGAAATAAAACATGAACTTGTTTTACAAAAATAGTATATCGCATAATCATAAAACGAGATAGAAGACTATGCTTCAAATCTCCAAACACAATCATAAATATTTCGAGAAAAGTGGATCATTTTCAAGAATAAAACTCTTTAACGCTCTGCCCGAATGTATCAAATCTATTAAAACATATTTTTCGTTTACAAATAAATTAACGAACTTCATGTATGAGGGATGTTTTTATTCAAAAGGAGAATACTTTCAGAAATGTTCAATTATTAAATAAAACTTCTAAATATTTGTCATAAATATCGGTCTGAAATAATTTGTGATGAGGTACATTGGCTCATTTAGATTTAGATCATTTTTCATCATTTATAAAGCTTGTCACCCATTAATAAATTTCCAATAAATAATATATGATATATATTACATATTTAGAGCTGTATTAAGATTGTTAATGAATCTAATTTGTTGTATATAATTATTTAAATTAATGAATTTTATACTATGCATTCTTGGAACTAGACCTAATTTTTTATAGAGTGTATTATATAAGTAGAAGTATAGCTAAATAATTTATGTAGAATTTAATTGATATAATATTAGAAAATTGTTTATAGAAAATAAACCAAAAATCTACTTAAGGTATCATTACGTTATGATAACATTTAATGAAAATAAACACATTTCATTTGAGCCTATCTAGAAAAGGGTGGTAACCTGTAGACAGCTCCTTACAAATAAACCCTAATAGCAAAAGGTGGACGTTAAGAAATAAAATTATTTATCGCCTTTAACATCCATTTCTCTATTTTGTTTTCGTGTTCCATTTCTGTTTTTGTTCACCATTTTGGTTTTGTGTTCCATTCCTGTTTTTCGTTTCAGTTCTTTTGTCTGTTCCAAATTTGTTTTCTATTTCTGTTTTGTGTTTCATTTCTGTTTTTGTGTTCCATTTTTATTTTCCATGTTCAATTTCTGTTTCGTGTTGCTTTTCTATTTTTCATGTTAAATTTCTGTTATGATGTTTTATTTTTGTTTAAATTAATTTTTTTTTTTTTTAATTTATAAAGTTTTTTTTCCTGAGCTACATCGCCACAGCTGCGAAGCTCTTAAGAAATAAATAAAATAAAATAACATTAGCCAAATATAAAGTTCCAATATTATAATATTTATGAGGATTAATTATTACAGATCTGAACAAAGATGAATTTAATTGAAATATTATGAGCTAATCTCAGTAAAATGATCTCTGTAAATTTATTTAACGAATTATATATCAACTGTAAAGATCATATTCTTTAATGGCTGAAAGGAAGAAGAGGGTTTAGAGGGGGGGGGGGGGTCCGAAAATACAACTCATCCCTGTTCTTATGATGGATGCATCGAAGAATGTTATCGAACCAGTCTCCTTGAAAAGGTAAATACACTACAATTGAAGGGTTGCTAGCAAAAACCCCACTTGTCAAAAAAACGCTTTTTTGGTTAATTAAAAAAAACTGTTTATCTACATTCCAGGAGGGAGTAAAAGGATGATATTTTTTTAATAAACTTCTTGGGTATCAGGAATGTTATCTATACTAATTTACAGATGATCAAATATATCCTCTTTCAATGGGGAACAAGAATATTCTGGACTAATGGGGTTTGGGTGGAATTCAACAGAAACCTAAAAGTCAAATATCATATAGATAACATGATCAGGTAGAAGAAATAGTATTCGGCTTACTGAGTCAATTTTATTTGATTCAATAATTGTAACAAGAAAAATGAACAAATTAAGACAAATTATGAAGCAAGATGTGGAATAACGCGTACATCGCTATTGCCATCTTTGTCATTATCGTCCTGCAACAAGGGGCCAACAGTTTCGTGTGCAACTCCTTGTTGCAGCTAGTCAGCAAGTTGGAGAACCTTCCTCAGTCGCAGCGTGTCTGGCTAGTGGGCTTACTGCCGAATCGCCGTATTTTTAACTCCCAAAACAGTCCGGCGAGAGGTGTTTTTGACCATTTGGATTGTATCAGTATATGAGTAATACTGTACACTACATAATGGCACCTCAAACCCATTTTTCAGTTTTTTTGACAAGTGGGATTATTGCTAGCAACCCTATAATTGTGATTGATTACTGGGTTTACAGACTTATTTGATTGTTTTGGGTTTCGTGTTTTTCTCATTGAACTTTTCCTTAAGGCTGTAGGGTCCATAAACACCTCATTTTTAGTTTAAGATTTTTTTTCCTCTTTTATACGCTAACAATATGACAACTAGGGAATGGTGTATCTATCCTGCTTGTAGGAAGTGTGTAGTACTCAGCCAGTGGCTCTTACAACACATTGGTTGAATGGTTTTGATGCATGTGTATTTCATATATTCTTTCATTTTTATTGAGGGGGAGGATGCCTTATTGCATAAATAGTACTTTGAAATAGCCCCCCCCCCCCAGATAATAAGAAATTTGAACGAGTAATGTCTGTGCGGCGTCCCGATTTATAATCTCATATGCAGGAGCTGGTGTTGTTATATAATTGACAGGGCTTACATAAAGAGCTACCGAGATTTTCCCCGTCAGCTCTAAGGCCGTGGTCACTTTCCTCGAGGCAAGAAAGGCAAGGAGATTTCTCTCAAAATCAATAGTATCCTTTCTTCCGTTGACAGCTGGAGAAAGGTCCCTCCTACAGGAATATGATGCGGGGGCTGCACTCATCCAGATCTGCCGGGAAACTCTTTGGGAACATTTATCAAACAACATTTCCTAACTTTATTTCATTTCCTTTTTTTTCCTTCCATGAGAAACTTGGGCCTTTCAATTCGAACCGGGAACAAATTATTATATCTAGTTCTTGACCTACTGACAGACAAAAATATTCCTCCTGATCATTCAACCTAATATTCTTAACTTGCAGCCTCTTAACTTCCTCGTCAAAAAAACTGGAAACAAATACGGATTCCTCTGGAAATTTAAAGGTTGGTTCGTTTAAGAACTAAATAAAAGTCCGTCACGCAAGGGCTGCGTAGACTAAGCAGATTTCCCACGTGGAATTTTACAATAGAGAAATTTCACGAGAGCCGAACAGTTAAAGAAGCGGCCGAACTAGATTTTGGCGGAAACTCAAGACTATAACAGAAATTAGCCGATCTCATCTCGTCTGTTATCCGCACACTTAATAAAAATGCAAATATCTCGGTTAATATTCAAGATAGAGAATAAATGTATATAACATAACAATATTTATAGTAAATTTAATTAGCCATAAGATTAATTCTATACAATTTTTCGATACGACGTATAGTAACAGAGATATTTCGAATTTTTGAAAAACCTCATTTTTACATAACCTGGATAGGATCGGTTTGGACATTTGAAGAAAAATTGCAACCACTAGAGCGGACCTCATGAGTACAACCTCAATTGCTGATTTCCCTTGGGGGACATTTTCTAAAATAGAGACATTCACTATTTTCAAATCCCCTCTTCTTTGTTTGATTTTAGCCATTACTTTATATAAATCTATAGTTTTTAATGTACCATTGAAATATCGAGTATGGCATTTATCAAATACAGTTAATAGGTTAGTAGATAAAATCTTAAAATTACGTTTAATAATTATTTAAAGTAACAGCAATTAGTGGAGAATGTAAATTGTAAGCGTGGGCTAGTTTTAGTATTGATACTGTGGGACTAGTATACTAGAGGATATCATATGATTGTGGGATTTATTGTGAGCGGATGTACCTGTATCCTGTGGGAAAGGAAGGAGAATATGCTGTGATTTGGCTGAATGAGAAATAAAATATAGGTTATATGACACTATTCTTGGTCTATATTTCATCTTATCAATTATACCACAGAGGTATACACAATCAATATAATCGGTTATTAACAAACTTTTTTTTAAAGCAGATTTCCCTTTAAGCAGTTATTAAGGATTGCACTCACAGCGCCATTTTCAAATAATTTCTTCAAAAATCCATCGATCCTATCCAGCTGATGATATCCTTTCAAAACTATGTATATATATAGATATTTGCCCGTTAATGCTCAACTGGTAGTAATTTTAGTTTGATTGTTACCAAACACTTATATGTAACCATCTTAAGTAAAACCAACCGAAGGAGATCGGACTGATGAGGGAAGGGGGAATTTTGGAAACTTGGAATACTTCCGTTATTATAAGTCGGATCGAAAACCTTTATAGAACTAATCGTTTTTGAAACATGTAATTTCCTATAAATGTTATTATATAGGGGAGAGTGGGGTACAGTGGGACAGTTTTTCGTCTTGAATTTTTAATTCTATTAAAGCATTAGTTTAAAAGAACCAAAAATATGAGTATAATGTGGAAGTTGTACTTTCATGATTATATTTTTATTTTATTCGCATAATAATGAAAATGTAAAAAAAAAAAAATAAAAATTGTAAACCCTTACGATGTGGCCCACTGTGCCCCTTAATGGGGTACAGTGGGACAGCCTTTGGGGTACACTGGGACGCTGAAATAAAAATACAGTTTATGGAGAAAAAAAATAATTTATTTGACACCCTTTACATAAGTTAGATGAGAAACTAGACAACATTAAATGACATTTGTTGTAGGAGGAGGAAGTTTCTGTTTAACGTCACTTTCTAATGCCAAGTAAGTTTTTTCTTCTCCGTTGACAAATTTGAACCCTGGCAAGATTCTCTTTAGGTATTTAACACAGTAATCACTGTAGTTAGTTTTTTCAACTATTTCTGCTACACAATAGTTGACAATGTTTTCCCCACAAACTTTAACCAATACAAAATCACTGACATCAATTATCATCGATTATCTTCATCCGAAAGTTCTTCAAGCTGCAAATCATCATCAGTTTCAGACCCTTACCAAACATCTTCATCCTCAGAAGAGCTTTCTTCTAGCTTCAGTTTCTTACTAACATGAGATTTTTTTTCTTCCTCCAGCTTTATTTTTTCTTTCCGTCATACCCTTTTCTTTCATGATCTTGTTTTTTTTTTCTTTTTCATCAAATTCTCTCTCTATCCTTTGTTTAATTTGTGTGTCTGACACTGTCCCACTGTGTCCCATAGGGTACTTTTAATTTTAAAACATTATATAAAAATTCTTTCTTGAAAAATTACCCAAATTAATTATTCAGTTAAGTACATTCTAAATTTGTTTTTAGTACTAAAAGTTTAGGCATTTATAATTTTTTTAAGGGTTTAATAGCAAGAATCTTAGCTTTCCTTCTTTTTACTGTAGGCTTCAGAAAATGAAGTTATATTGTTCCCTCCAAAAGTGCTTGTGTGGAGGGGGTGGGATTTTCATCACATGATCAGAAGCAGGTTTGCCAACTTAGACACTAGTAAATTCTCAGGTATTGTTAGAAATAAAAAAAATAGTCCATCGTCCCACTGTACCCCATTCTCCCCTATATAGTTTGGAGATTCGAATATTTTTTTTCTCGAAAATGCATCACGAGTACTACTTCAATAGGTGGTTTCCTTTATGGGAAATCTGCTAATAAACACATTTGCCACGTTGAGTGAGCTCATAAGTCTAAAACATGTTTTCCAAGCTGTAGTGGTATTACCTGAACAAGGTGTATTACTGACTTATTCAAAGGTATGTAGTTAGGTTTGCCTTCAGTTAATGTTAGCCATAACAGTTAATGTTAGCGGTAGGTCAGTTGAAAGGGAGGGGATATGGTAATAAGAAGGCCAGTTAACAGGATGGTACATATGCAGTTAGCTCTCAATAACAGTATGATACAAATAGGCAATTATAACTCAATCTGCGGTATGTTTTACATTGTACTAATCACCGGCCTCCAACATCTCAATAGTAACATACTTGGAACACTGCCCCCATAATGGTAGCTACATATAATAATCTATCCCTCCAATCTTCTCTGCAACAACTTGTCAAATTGTATATATACAGGTTGTCCCAAGTTAGAGTGCCAACCCACTTAAAGTCTCCAATTGTATTAATAAAATGCTGACACTTGGTTAGCAATATTTGTAACCTCTGAAGAATATTTTCAATCCTGTATCTTCCTATATGAAAATAAATAAAAATTTAAATATGGCAATTACTATTTTCCACTTTATCCTATTGGGGCTATTCGGGACGGGTTATCTACAGGTTACCGCCCTTTTCTAGCGAGGGTTGATTTAATTCATTTAGCTGACCATTAAAGTCCTACTGCCGGTGTGGAAATCGAGCCCTTGACTGCATGTATAGCAATGCCAAGATTCCAGTTAGACGGTAACCTGATCCTCAGGCCCAATTCTCGCCCTCGGGTAGAGGACTTTGTAAAAAAAAAAAATGGTATAATTGGCATAAGTTAATTATCTGTAATTTGTTAATCGTTGCCAAAGTCGATATTATTATTAAGTCAATATTAAACTGTCGTGTATAACTGATGATCAAGTTTGACAATTGTCAAATCAAGAGATGAGAGGAGGGGTAACATGGAAAATAGTAGACATCTTCGAATCGAATTGGAAAATGTTGTTACCAGACTTGTTTACAAAACAGTTTTGAACAAAGATTTCTCTGTAGCTTGGAATATTTATAGCATATTTCCCCTATCGATTACGTCAGAACACTAACTATTTCCATGTATCTCACAAATAAAGGTCAGTCGAAAACAATATTTGGTCTTTATGCTTGTAGTAAGACGTTTCATAATATATTCTATTATTTTTAAAGTGCGATCACTAATTGTGGGAGATTGCTGAAGGCTAAAATCATTAAATTCGCAATAATATTGGGTTTATACAATTTTTCAATACAACGTATAATAACCCCCACTCCTATAGGTCCGATTTCAGCCATAAAGAACTTAATCTTTAGTTTTACATAAAACATATAGTATCGAGTTGGGTACCGTTTAAAAAAAAAAAAGAAAAAAGAAAAAAAAAAACTTGCCACCTCTAAAGCAGTAACAGACATATATTTATGTAATAAATGAAATTTTGAACGGACCTCATTTTCGTATTCTCCGTGGTAGATTCGATGGAAATTTTTCGAAAATCGTACGACCTCAACAGCTGATTTACCTTAGGGAAATCTGCTAATATAAAAGTGCATATAATGTCAGAGGAAAATGCATGAATGCTCAAGTAGAGGAAATGCTATTTGCAATATGTTGAATAATGTAATTTGTTAATACCGGAGGTGTTTGCAAGTTGCCCCCCCCCCCCCGATAAATGTGCAGTTGGCTAATGTAGTGTTCTCAACATGTTTACTAGATCAGTTGCATAGCAATGCCTCATTATATGCTAATAATTGCAGATATTTCTCAGGAATGTTTCCTTGTTACACTTAATGCAGTGTGAAACAAAACTATTTACCTTCTTCTTGTCTGACGAATCATCTGCTGCCGTTGGTTTATTCAATGAAGGGGCATATTTGTATTGGGTTTTATAGTTCAGAACCATAATGGCTGCAGACACCATCTACTCGAGCTATTCCACGGTCTAGAAATACATTTCTCTATCAAAGTGAATTGTGTGTATCTGACATATTGTTTAATGAATAATCTTTGAATACCCTTCACAGCTGACCATAGTGTATAGCGAATTTCCTTCAGCACTGGAAAATAGTATGTTTGTTTTCCCCTTATACATTATTTGTTTACTTCATTTATTTTAAGTTGTGAAAAGAGGGAAGTTGCGGAGCTAACTAGTTCAGAAATAATTTAAAAGTTATTTCTTTTTATTGCGTTAGTCCAGTATTGGAGCCCAACTCGTTGGTGTTGCCTTGATCAGATAATTAACTTATGCCAATTATAACAATTTTTTTTTACAAAGGCCTCTCTCTACCCGAGGGTGAGACCTGGGGACTGGGGATCAGGTTACCCTTTAACCGGAGCCCTGGCATTCCTATAAATACAGTCGTGGGTTCGATTTCTACCTCGGTAGTAGGACTTTAGTGGTCAGACAAATAAATTGTACACACACACACACACACATATATACACATATATATATAATTTTGAACGGACCTCATTTTCGTCATCACCTGGGTAGGATCGATTGACATTTGAAGAAAATGTTTGAAAATCGCTTCATCATTACTACCTCAATAGCTGATTTCCTTTAAGGGAAATCTGCTAATAGCATCCAACTCAGCTGAGCCTGGCTCTAATGTCGGCCTTGTATTTTATTAACGTCCACATTATACTAGTGTGGATAATTGGGACGGGTTATCTACAGGTTGTCTACACCTACAGGTCCTTGCAAACTGGCCCATGATATCTGGCAGTAGATGAGTGGGAACTTGGCTGCTTCCAGTACTGCCAGCATATAGTCCAGAGCAGTAGCCTTAGGTAACTCTATGCCTTAACAGCATTTATAACAAACAATATTGGTAATACCGTAAATTAGGATGATAAACATATTATATTGAAAAAAAATAAATGATTATAAAATATACTAAAATTATGTTTAGAATGTGTTATCGTAATATTGTTTAAAGAATTTTATTTTATTTTACAAGATTGAGGGTCTATAGTTTGGATCAAGAAGAACAATTCCGTTAAAGAGTGCAGAGTTGTTGAATAAAGTTGCCATTGAAGAAGAAGAATGGTTGCCCCTAACTCAATACATTATCTTGGAGTCGTTAGCAATAAGCAGTCAGCATAATTTATATACAGTTTTAATTTATTATTGATTTTTTTTTTAAATTATACATATTTGTAGAAATTGTTTTTTTTTTTTTGTTATTTACCTTTTTTGTTTTCTTCTTTTTATATTTTTATTTTATATTCTTGTTATATATACATATTGTTATATATATATATATATTCAATTTTATATTCTTATTCAACTTTTTTTCAATAACATTTACTTTTATTTGATTTCTTAATTTTTTTTTTTTTTTAATTTCATGTGATTGACGATTTAGCTATATAGTCAGCAACTCACCATCGGTCTGCAGCTGCACTGAATTTATTAATAAAGTGTTTTTATTCTTACAGGTCACCACGACATTTCTAGCCAGGGTGGGATTAAGGATTTTATTTAATGAGATAGTCACTAAATAAATTCCTATTGTCCAATATGAGAATCGAAACTACAATGCTGTAGCTAATCACATATATTGTTGAATATATAATACATATTATACACAGAATTGGAATACAAATTAATGCATTTATAATACTGTGGTAAAAAATAATAGATGTAATGATGCAATATACGGCTATAAATGAGAAAATGTAATGACAGTCTTTAGGAACTAACTATTTATAATCTATTTTTTTTATAAATTTAAACTGGATTTGGAAATTAGAAAAAAAGGTGTATACAATATTTCTGTATTACCCAAATACAATTGAATTAGTTTTTTAAAATTCTTAAGTGGTCTAGCAACTTAGTGCTGTTTTGCAATCAGTTGAATAGGCAATGCCTGCAATACAGCAGAGTAAAACCAACACACAAAACGGGTCTCTCAAAATTAATTAGTTCATAAGACAATAAATAATAATGCTCCTTTCTTGTAAATTACTTTGTTTTGCACACAATTGGAAACATGTATTTTCGAAAAGGCAAATCTTTGCCACTTGGCGGGACCACAGGGCTTTGGCGGGAAATCTCTATTAATAGGACAGTAAGTACCCCAACTCCTCCTTATATATTTAGAAAATTATTCTGAAATAAAGGTGGATATTTTAGTTAGACACATGTTTAATGCTAAATACATATATCGATCATATTTGATGGGGTGGGCCTATAATTGGAAAACACACACTCACTTATTTGCTCAGCTGCAACTATACATGCTATAGTGTTAGCAGGAAACCTGTGCTTCTCACCAAATTGCACAGCTGGCAATACTGAGAACCAACCAATGCATTAAAAGACTGTTACGCAGGTGCTGCGTTAACTAAGCAGATTTTCCACTTGAGTCACGGTATTTGCATTTATCTCAAAAAGTAAAAGTTCAATGAGAACAATATTTAGGATTAGGCTTAAAATAAAGTGGTTCACTATATAACAGCTTATTATTAATATGCCACTAGTAGGAGTGACGGATTGATGGTCGAAAACTAAAATATGTGGAAATGTATCGATTAATATTCAGTTTAGGGAACAAAAAGTGCATAACAACATTGCCAGATTATTTACATTAGTAAGATTGATAATATACAATTTTTCGATCCGACGCATAATAATTGAGAAATTTCGTAATTTTGTACGGAGCACATTTTCGCCATCTGCTAGGTAAGATTGATAGACATTTGAAGAAATGTTTCTGAAATCGCGTCTTAACCTCAATAGCTGATTTCCCTTAAAGTGAATCTGCTAATAAAGCTACTACAAGGTATAATACACAGGAATGGCAATAATGTCGAAGGATCATCAAGTAGGCAGGTAGGCCTACTCATTTCTATCGGATACTCTATTTCCTTCAAATTCATTTATGTATTTGTATGTGTGTTAGTAACGTGATACATTCAAAGTGGATTTTCCTTGAAATGGAATATAATTTTTTCGATTAATTCCAAGACAAAAGTTGAGCATTGGGTTTAGAGAGGAGGTTGCAAATATAGATCCGAGCAAAACCGACCCGAACTATTAAAAATGCATACAATTTGTACAGGACCCCCTTTCTTCAGATCTGCTAAGTAATTGTTGGTGTTAACATCAAATAATATTAAAATATCTACAACAATGTACATTATGGGTTTTATAAGACTTTAAATTACTATTTTCTTCCTTTGTAATAAACACACAACTATTTTCTTCCTTTGTAATAAACACACAATCTATTATATTATTAGGCTCGAGTAGGTTGGAACAATACAAACAAATTACCTAGGTTTAAATATATAATTTTACGTTGATGCCACTGAAGAAGGAACAATATATTTCGAATATTTGGTTTTATTTAATCCAGAAACTGATCTTTCTTGAAAAAATGAAAATTTACTATAAATCCAGAAAGTCTAGTCGCAAAAATAAAAAGCCTTTAACATATATGTATACTCCTATATTTGTGTTATAAAATCGTTAAAAAAATAATTTTGGTTCAGGACTATTGTCTGTTAAAGAAGGAGAGGAGTTGATCATCATTTGTAAAGCACCTAAGATTAATAACAAATTAATTAAAAATCCTTCTTATATATTGATAATATGTTATATAAATTTATAATATTATTGTCAGCAATACTAATTTATTCTATATAGATTTTAATAAATAATACATTCTATTTGAAATATTTTTACAACGTTATGTTAACATCCTTCAAATAGGGACAATATAGTTCGAAATATTGGAATGATTTGGTTTTATATATTCCAAAAACTGGTTTTTCTTGAATAAAAATACACTATAATAAATTTCTTATGAACTCATCAACCCTATACATCGAACAGGAATAGAGAGACCGAAATAATAAACACTGCTGAGTACCTATTACAGGTACACAACATTTTTATAAGCCATCATTGTTTAATATAAAAAGATCTATAAATTATGACATGTGGCATTTTTGATCAAATGGCATGGAAAATCATGTTAAACGAAGTGCATGGAAAACGTATTGTTTATTTAAAACTGAACAAAGAAGTCATGTGATGTCCACTCATTGTTTTACTTATAACACTAAACACTATACTAAAAATACAATAATACCAAGATAAAATCTTTGCTTCCGAATTAAGAGTTATATTAACGCAGAAAATAAGTTCAAAATGAAGTTAGACGTGGTGGCTATATGAATAAGCCACCACTCACCATGAGCATGTACTAGTTGGGCAGTAATAAATTATCTGAAGAAGAAAAATATTTATTCAGTAATAGAAGTTTGGGCTGCTCAATCCATTGGATTGGTGAAGACACAGCTACATCAACCACGTGGCCGATATTTATTTTAAAAAATATGTGTACTAGTTTAAATTGTCTATATATGTGTGTACATACGTGATGAGGGACGGCGGGACGTGTGCTGCCAGAGCGGTAGAGCACTGCACTACACCTCACTGACGAACTGCCCGTTCACTACTGAGCTACCTCCCTCTCCCTCCCTATACACTACTAGCTGCTATCAATGGATCAGCTGATCTACCCTTATCAATGGAAGGCTCATCCAACATACAACTACTATATACTATCTATTTTAGCAGATTTCCCTTAAGGGAAATCAGCTATTGAGGTCGTACTCATGACGCGATTTTCTGAAAAATGTCTACAAATGTCCATCGATCCTAGCCAGGTGATGACTAAAATGTGTCCGTTCAAATTTATATATATATATATATATATATTTGTCTGTTAACGCTCTAGTGGTCGCAATATTTGTTTGATTGTTACCAAACTCGATATTTAATCGTTTTATTTTAAAAGAAAAAGATCAAGTACGTTAATGGCTGAAATCAGTCCAGTGGGAAAAATTCAAAATATTTCCGTTACTATACGTCGGATCGAAAAAGTGTATAGATCCAATCGTATTGCAAATTAAATGTGCTATAAATATTGTTGTATATATATTTATTCTCTATCTTGAATATTAACCAAAATATTCGCATTTTTCAGTTTTCAGCCTTCAGGCAACCCCACTTCTACTCATGTTACATAAGCAATACTCCGTTATATAATAAACCAAATTTAAATTATAGATATAGTAAAACAGTTTTCAATAAAGTTAATATTGTTATATTCAGATGTATTTCAGTAATTGTTTTTTATTTCCGGTGAACAATATTCCTGAGAGAGTTGTGAGAGGTTCGCTGACCTGTTCGTTTACAATTCATGTTGTTTCCCCCCCTTTAGAGGGGGAGAATTTGGGAAAATTCGAAATTTCTCGATTACTATACATCGGATCGAAAAAATGTATACATAGAAACAATCTTATAGAAAATGAAATGTACTATAAATATTATTATATACATTTATTCGCTATCTTCAGTATTAACCGAGATATTTGTATTTTTCAGTTTTCAGCCTTCAGCATACCACCACTTCTACTTATGTTACATGAGCAATACTCGGTTATGTAATAAACCATATCATTCGAAGCTTAAATACCAAATATTGTTTTCGAGACATTTATAATACGAAATACATGCAAATCTATCCTGGTGCCCCCCCCCCTTCTTATGTTTTTGGACTACTAAAATTTTATTGATGAAATAAAAATTGTTTTGGTTCATTATAAATTACAGTACTGGATATAGTAAATAGTTTTCAATAAAATGAGTGCGTTATATTCAGATATATTACAGTCATTGTTTTCCTTGCCGATAAGAAGTTGGCAGAACTGTTTGTTTACATTACCGATGCTTTCCGTCGGGAGGTTTCTTATTATCGATTGTATCAATTCACTTAATATTCATGGTCGTGTTGTGTTACCGGTATGCAGATTTATCTATTGTTAAACTTCTCGCGGGAAATCTGCTTAGTTTACGCAGCCCCTGCGTGACGGACTTTTATCTACTGTATAGGATCTAGGGGCATTCGTAGGCAGTTGTTTGCATTATGAGCCCAGCTTCAATGGCCGATTTCCCTTAAGAGAAAACTGCTAACATGCTATAACTGTGTGTAGAGATAATGAAGTTAAACTAGTACATAATTAATTATAATTATGATATGGTTCAGGGTGGGTGATTACTGTGACAGAGGCAATGGGCTGACTGTATATGCCAACAATAGATAGAGACCTCACTATATGGAGGAAGTAGCTGTGGTACAATGTTGGCTGTATTCTGGAGTATGTAAGAACCCAGCACATACACATAATGTGAGGTAGATTGGACAATCATAACAAGGCACATAGAACCCTCACATACACACATAGCATTGCATAAGCTGAGCAGCCAACTCTCCTAGATCTACTCTAAGGCAGATCACACCATCTAGATAGACACCTCACATCACTTCCTCCTTGAATAAACATAATGTTTATGGGCACTTCATTTCAAACCATTTCACTAAAAAGATGCCACCATTCCAACGGATCCCAGGACATATTACATCAACTTGACATATTACACATTGATCACAGGAGACGATGCTATCAAACTTATTAAAAAAAATCCATCACGCAGGGGCTGCGTTAACTAAGCAGATTTACCAACTGCGTCAAGGATTTGCATTTATCTCAAAATGTTAAAGTTCAATGAGAACAATATTAGATGGTTAGGCTTCAAATAAAGTGCTTCATAATATAACGGCGTTTTGTTAATATCAAGGTAGGTGTAATACAAAGTAGGGCCATTTGACCAATAGCCAATCAGAATGCAGCAAGGTCTGCTACGTCACTTGGACCCAAGGATCGGAGCCGACCAGCTGAAATACGATCAATATAAGCTGTTTTCTGATTAATTTGCTGAATACAAAATTATTCAAATAGTATATGCATGTAAATGATCCAAATTACTTTAGTTGAATATATTTTACTTGATAAAATGTATGTATAAATTAGATTCCATTAAAAATAAATACATAAGAATTCCTTAAAATTGATATATGTTCGTTTACATTTAAAAATCGTTAATTAATTTTTCTACGTAATTAACACAATACAAAGAAAAACTTTACTATAATAAGATGAAATGTTCAAAACAGTAATGACTACTATTATACAAACAAATTAAAGTTAATAACATTAAAACCGACCAAACAATAAACTAAGATAACGTACCAATTACTAGAGTGTAAGTTAGTAAATTATTTTAAACATCACGTTAGTCCATTCATGCACAAGATTTTTAAAGGCTATCATTAGCATGCAGTCCATCTTGATCTAAAAAGGTCCGTCACGCAGGGGCTGCGTAAACTAAGCAGATTTCCCACGTGAAGTTTTACAATAGAGAAATCTGCCTAATAACAACTGTAGTAGTAAGAAACCTCTAAACCTAAAACATTATTTAGGGCATAATAACCCAGTAGTTTCTAGCCCCAAAAAACAGTTAACCTAACCTCTAAACCTATTCAGGAGGGACGAGTAGTTATGGAAACGGCCGCCAGAGCTCTCGGCGGAAAGTCCGAACATAGCCTACTGGTGACCACACGCAGATTACAAATGCAAATATCTCGGTTAATATTCAAGATAGAGAATAAATACATATAACAATATTTATAGTAAATGTAATTTGCAATAAGATTGGTTCTATACAATTTTTCGATCCGATGCATAATAACGGAGATATTGTGAATTTGAAAAAATCCCCCCCTCTAAACTCCCCCCCCTCCCACTGGTCCGATTTCAGCCGTTAACGAACTTGATCTTCCTTTTTACATAAAACGATTAAATACCGAGTTTGGTGACGATTAAACAAAAATTGTGACCGCTAGAGTGTTAACAGACAAATATATATATATATATATATATATATATATATATATATATATATATATATATATATATATATAATTTTGAACGGACCTCATTTTCGTCATCTCCTGGGTAGGATCGATGGACATTTGAAGAAATTTTTCGAAACTCGCGTCATGAGTACGACCTCAATAGCTGATTTCCCTTAAGGGAAATCTGCTAAAAGATGCTTATATTTAGAGTCACAAGGAATCCTTGGTTCCAGTTGGATCCTAGTAAAGAGAATGGCACTGATGTTGGAGTCTATGCATTGAAGTCCCATAGAATAAACTGCACTATAGGAAACATTACATTAAAATAATTCTGTTTCTTGTATTTTAAATCTTACCTTTTAAAAGGCTGTCATTAGCATGTAGTCCATTCTCCTTTACTATCCATTAAATGTATCACATCATTTAAAATTCCTTGATTGACAGTAAATGATTTAGTCCAGCGACGTAAAGTCCTGGAAGAGGTTCGCCAATATTTCTGCGATATTGATAAGCTTTTTTTTTGAAATAGATCGAAAAGTTAGAGCATTAGCAATATCCTCATTTGTCCAATGGCCTTTTACTTTTTTGTTTAGTAAGCACTGAATTTGAGCTTTGGATAATATTGGATGACAAACCCAACAAATAAATTGTACAGAACCAGTCTTATTGTAAATTAAATGTACTATAAATATTGTTATATACCATTGTTCTCTATCTTGGATATTGGGGCTCAGGTTAGCCATGCGAGTTAAAGCGTTGACCTTTATCTCTCATGTTAAACCTAGAGTGGCGAGTTCGATTCTCGCCTGGGCAAAGGAAATTATTTAGTGACGAAATTCATTAAATAACATCCTAAAATCCCAAAATGGCTAGAAAAGGGTGGTAACCTTTAGATAACCCGTCCCAGTTAGCCTGAGTTGCAAAAAGTGGATGTTAATAAATAATAATAATATGTTGGATATTAACCGAGATCAGTTGTCAGCCTTCAGCAAAGCCCCACTTCTACTCATGTTACATTAACAAAATATTCCGTTATATAATAAACCATATTATTCGAAGCTTAAATACCATAAATTGTTTTCAAGAGACATTGAGTTTTTTTTAAATTAAAGTTGGCTAACCAGGATGATTATCATCTGGAAATTGTTGTTTTTCCTTTAAATCATGATTTTCTTACTATAGTATTTCTGAATCAATGCTTATCGGCGATGGTATTTACTTTATATATCTTCTCTGCAAACTGTTTGCTCATTCCTTCACTAGCATCATTCTACAATATGAAATTTGAAAAGATTTGAAGAAACAAAAACTTCATTGCAACGGAAATGTTGGCTTGTTTGTTGCAAAAGACTGAGTGTTAATTGTAGATTTTGCAAGCAAGAAAGTATTTTGCTTTGTCCGTGACTGCCCTTTTCATTTTGCTGTCACGTAACACTTTTTCATAGCTACCTCAATGGCAGCTGTAGATTCATTCATCTGCCGCTTTTTTTGCAGCCTGACACAAATTCAGCTTTCTACTACAGCCACAGCCAACGGGTTCAGCCCAATTAGATTCATTCCTGTAGCAAATATTTGCTGAGCTATCTGCCTGCACTCGGAAATCTATCACGCGTGAATAATACGCCCAAACGGCAAGTATAATTAAACACATTGAAGCCTTGCTATAAAAATGCCCTCAATATTCAGCCTCTAATGAATTCCCGGCCGAAGCCTTAGCTAGTATATATATATTTTGATTTGTTTGTTTGTTTGTAACCTTTTCACGCATAAACGGCTGAACCGAATTTTATGAAACTTGATATGTATATTACTACTAGCCCAAATTAGACTTTAGGCTATATTAATATTCTCTAAGACGAACAGTAGTGGGGGTTATAAGCGAGGCCTGAAATTAAAAATAGCGATATTTCGTTTCCTAGCAAATTTTGCTTTTTCAGCAAATATGGACATAACAAAAGTTGTATATGTTGTAATTTAAAGTAACTTTTGTAATATGCACTTTTGCCGTATACGGAAGTATAAATGAGTCATACGCTAAAAACTATAGCGGGAGTCCACAATTTTTTTTGGCACAAAAGACTCAACCGAACTAAACCAAACTCGCTATGTGAATTAGTACTAACGATTTCCTTATAATAAGCCATACTAACATTTCTAGGGACGGGCAGGAGTGGGAGTTATAAGGGAGGCCTGAAATTAAAAATAGCGATATTTCGTTTCCTATTGCTTTTTCAGCAAATATGCACATAACAAAAGTTGTTTATTTTGGTATTTAGAGTAACTTTTGTTATATGCACTTTTGCCGTATACGGAAACATAAATGAGTTATACGCTATAAACTATAGCGGGAGTCCACAATTTTATTTGGCACTCAACCGAATTAAACCAAACTCGGTATGTGATTTAGTACTAACGCCTTCATTATAATAAGCTATACTAACATTTCTAGGGACGGGCAGGGGGGGGGGTTACCGAATTTTATGAAACTTGGTATGTATATTACTACTGACCCAACTTAGACTTTAGGCTATATTAATTTTCTCTCAGACAAACAGGAGTGGGGGTTATAAGGGAGGCCTGAAATTAAAAATAGCGATATTTCGTTTCCTATTTCGGCAAATATGAACATAACAAAAGTTGTTTGTTTTGTTATTTTCAGTAACTTTTGTTATATTCACTTTTGTCGTATAGATATAAGTATAAACGAGATATACACTAAAATCTAAAGCAAGAACCAACAATTTTGTCACTGAACCGAACTTAGCAAAACTCGGTGTGTGAATTAGCATTAATTCTTCCATGATTATAAGCTATATTAAAAATTTTAGGTTCAAAGGGGAGTGGGGATTATAAGAGAGGCTGAAATGAAAAACTTGCTTTTTTTATTTTCTATTTGTTTTTCGACAAACGTGCACATAACAAAAGTTGTTTACTTTGTTATTTAGAGTAACTTTTGTGTCCATTCACTTTTGTAGTAAAATGAAGTAAACACGGGATATACGCTAAACGGGGGTCAATAATTATATTAGTACTTATTTAATGGTTTTAATAAATGAATATTATGACAAATGATGTTATGTTTTCGTCTTATATGATAGTTCAAAGTATGATTCGGATTAGTGAGGTTATAAATCTTCGTCACCCCCTCATCATTTATTTATTTTTCTTAGAAAATAACTTTGTTATTTATTTCCAATAGAAATATAAACTATAAGAGCATTTCCATTATTTAATTTGTTTAATGTACCTTGATGTTATTGAAACAAATATGTAATATAATCACAAATAAACGTTAATGGTAATGTCATTATGACAAAAAACAATATGCGTTTAAACTCGATATGATATTTTCAGGGTACCACTATTATTTAATTCCATCCGGTAGATAAATTATAAAATAATGTTTTGCATCAATAGTATAAGTAGAAGAATGTTGAGAAGTATCATGCGGGTGCGAAAGATGACGGGAGCCTTACCAGTTAATTGAGTTTACTTATTTCCCGTCTGGCATTACAGGAAGCGATTTCCAGTGAGATTCACTATTACAAATATAATCTTACGTGCAAAACTTTGTCTATACTATGTGAGCTCGGATTGGCTTTTGAAAGGAAATCTGTTCATTATAGATGATATTTAATTGTAATAAATGCTACCCATGATTATGGTTTGACTATTGAAAAACGGTGAGTCAAAAAGTGTAGAGGGATAGATTAGGAACACATTTTCATTTATCCTTCAAAAATAAAATTTCTATTCTATTAATCCCCAAAAGTTACCCTTCAGGGTTGGCTATTTCGGAAAATCATTACATCGTGGAAGGAAGTGTAATTGTACACATTGAAGTCTTACTATCAAAATACCATCACCATTCAGCCACAAATCAGTTCCCGGGCGAAGCCGGGTATCTGAGCTAGTATATATATAAAATTGTAACCTCTGTCTGTACCTTGATTTTTTTCGCGAAATTTCACGATAACTTTTCGTTTCACATGTCATAGACACCATAACTGCATTTTGTTTCTTTGGTGTGTGTTTGTTTGTTTGTTTATTTGTTTGTTGTTTATTATTAACAAATCCACAGAAACGACGGGTGTTAACCCTAAACACTGGGACGGGTAAATGTCAAATATTGTGCAAAGTAAATCCTTGCCAAAAATATACCATCACCATTCAGCCTCAAGTGAATTCCCGAGGGAAGCCGGGTATCTGAGCTAGTATAGATATATATTTGTCTGATATCGCACTAGTTTTGATCGGTGTTGATATTTAACCTTTTAGCAGATTTCCCTTGAGGGAAATCAGCTATTGAGGTCGTACTCATGACGCGATTTTCGAAAAATTTCTTCAAATGTCCATCGATCCTACCCAGGAGATGACGAAAATGAGGTCCGTTCAAAACTATATATATATATTTGTCTGTTAACACTCTAGCGGTCGCAATTTTTGTTTAATCGTCACCAAAATCGGTATTTAATCGTTTCATGTAAAAAGGAAGATCAAGTTCGTTAACCGCTGAAATCGGACCAGTGGGAGGGGGGGGTTTAGAGGGGAGATTCTCGAAAATTCAAAATATCTCCGTTATTATGCATCGGATCGAAAAATTGTATAGAACCAATCATATTGCAAATTAAATTTACTATAAATATTGTTCTATACATTTATTCTGTATCTTGAATATTAACCGAGATATTTGCATTTGTATTCTGCGTGTGGTCATCAGTAGGCTATGTTCGGACTTTCCGCCGAGAGCTCTGGCGGCCGTTTCTATAACTATTCGCCCTCGTGAATAGGTTTAGAGGTTAGGTTAACTGTTTTTTGGGGCTAGAAACTACTGGGTAATTACGCCCAAATAATGTTTTAGGTTTAGAGGTTTCTTACTACTACAGTTGTTATTAGGCAGATTTCTCTATTGTAAAACTTCACATGGGAAATCTGCTTAGTTTACGCAGCCCCTGCGTGACGGACTTTTTATGTAAATAGACAGATCAAGTTCGTTAATGGCTGAAATCGGACCAGTGAGAGGGGGGGTTAGAGGTGGGGATTTTCGAGAATTCGAAATATCTCCGTTCCTATGCATCCGACCATAATATTGTTTGGAGCTAATCCTATTTCAAATTCAATTGCATATCAATGTTGTTATTTTCCTATTTTCTCTATCATGAATATTAACCGAGGTATTTGGATTTTATAATCTTATCTATAAACTCCTATTCATGTTATATTAACAATAAGTTGTTGTATCGTGTCCCAGCATATTTTATGTGTAAATATTAAATATTGTGTTTATTGCGTGAGATACATGCAAATACGTTGTGTGATGACGTTATCATTTTAAGTGTAAATATTAAATATTGTGTTTATTGCGTGAGATACATGCAAATACGTTGTGTGATGACGTTATCATTTTAAGTGTAAATATTAAATATTGTGTTTATTGCGTGAGATACATGCAAATACGTTGTGTGATGACGTTATCATTTTAAGTGTAAATATTAAATATTGTGTTTATTGCGTGAGATACATGCAAATACGTTGTGTGATGACGTTATCATTTTAAGTGTAAATATTAAATATTGTGTTTATTGCGTGAGATACATGCAAATACGTTGTGTGATGACGTTATCATTTTATGTGCAAATATTAAATATTGTGTTTATTGCGTGAGATACATGCAAATACGTTGTGTGATGACGTTATCATTTTATGTGCAAATATTAAATATTGTGTTTATTGCGTGAGATACATGCAAATACGTTGTGTGATGACGTTATCATTTTAAGTGTAAATATTAAATATTGTGTTTATTGCGTGAGATACATGCAAATACGTTGTGTGATGACGTTATCATTTTAAGTGTAAATATTAAATATTGTGTTTATTGCGTGAGATACATGCAAATACGTTGTGTGATGACGTTATCATTTTAAGTGTAAATATTAAATATTGTGTTTATTGCGTGAGATACATGCAAATACGTTGTGTGATGACGTTATCATTTTAAGTGTAAATATTAAATATTGTGTTTATTGCGTGAGATACATGCAAATACGTTGTGTGATGACGTTATCATTCTAGATTTTATATTCTTTACTTGTAAATGTTCATTTGATCTACACCATACTCACCGTTTCAGTCAAAATTAAATATCATATTTGTTATCGACTGAAATCAGACCTGAATATTGGGGGTTTAGAGCGGGGGGGGGGGTTCGAAAATTCCAAATATCTCCGTTATTACGAGTCGGACGGGAAATGTTATAGAACCACTCTTGTTAAACTATTGACTTTCTACAATTGTTCTTCTGTGCGTTTTTTCGTATCTCAAGTATTAAGCGAGTTATTATTATTTTTTTTTACTTTCCTCCGTTCCCCCTGGTCATAAGTAATTTATATATAAATAGAGAATATGTGGTGAGATGAGATCACAAGCGTATTGTAGCAGCAGGTGGGAAATCTGCTCAGTTTACGCAGCTCCTGCGTGACGGACTTTGTGTAGTTAAGAACGGTAAAGACAATCAGTATATAGTTCATCTTGCTTGTTCTACAAGTGAGAAACTTATCTCGGCTGCCCAGGCCAGTACTCTAACCACATAAGCCTTGGCTACGAGAAATTACTCCTTCAAAAATAATTAATTATTTACTGGCATCTTTAACTCCGGTACTCAAGGGCTGAGGAAAATAAACATATTTCGTACGTGCCGGTATGTTAAACTATTGACCTCTTCTCAACATATATTTTCTATTTCTAAATAAAAATCCCATGAGTAGAAGTGGAGGCTTTCTGAGGCCTGTAAGTAAGAAGGTACCAATAACTCACTAAACATTTCGGCTATGAAAAAATGTATAGTACAAAAATTGTAGAGAACCAATAGTTTAACAAGATAGTTCCATAACATTTTTCGACATGACTTATAATAAGGGAGATATTTAGAATCTTCCAATTGGCGCCTCTAAACACCGGCCCTCTATTTCCTATCCGATTTAGTAACGACTATTCGCTTAGTGCTGAAAGGAACGGTTTAATATCTATTATGGTATAGATGAAATAAATATTTTACAATTGAGAACGTTTTAATTGCTGGCGTCACAACATATTTGCATGTGCTCATGCACTAAAAGTTCTATGAAAACAATATTTGGTGTTTAAGCTTCGAATAAACTTAATTTTATATGACAGCTTATTGTTGATATGACTTGAGTAGGAGTGACGCTTTATTAAAAAATAGAAAAAGTAAGTATTTCGGTTAATATTCAAGATAGGGAATGAGATGTGACTAAAAGCATTCATGGAACATTATATTTCCTCCTTTTCAGTTCTCACACTTTTATTTTCTCTGAACTGACTTAGTAAATTAGCGGGGAATTCTATTGTTGTACTCAATGGTGCATTTTGGATATTATCCACACTTAAAAGAAGAAAATCATCAAAATTCTAATTGTAAAATAGGCTGTTTGAAAGGGGAGGAGTTTCTATTTGTGGCCGCTAGATTGCTTCCTATACCTCTATGGCAGCATTGGACCTGTAGCTCTTTGGTCAGAAGGCTAGCCTGCTTACTTTCATTTTGTTTTGTTGTGTTATGGTGAGGTTATTGGGAACAGAGTTCTTATTTTCCATTGATTGTGAATGAGTCTTTATATCAAGCATATATACAGAAACAAAATAATGCCTTTAGACATTACAAGATTGACCGACGGTTGGCTCGAGTTGGAGAGTGATCCTGGACTTTTTACTCTTCTCTTAGAAGATTTCGGAGTGAAAGGCGTTCAAGTCGAAGAAATATACGATCTGCAAAAGTCGTTAGAAGGCCCTGTCTACGGCTTTATATTTCTGTTCCGTTGGATTGAAGAGCGAAGGTCGAGAAGGAAAATCGTCGATCAGAGTGAAATGTATGTTGATGATGAAGAGATAGTGAACAATATCTTTTTCGCGCAGCAAATGGTGCCCAACAGTTGTGCTACCCACTCCCTGCTGTCTGTCCTCTTGAACTGCCCTAACATCCACCTGGGAGCTACCCTCACTCGCCTCAAGACCCACACTATAGGCATGGATCCGGAGAATAAAGGCTGGGCTATAGGCAATACTCCTGAACTGGCAAGGGCTCACAACTCGCATGCAATGCCGCAGGCCAAGAGGAGGCTCGATAAATCCACTGGAGTATCTACTGGCAGGTTTGGCAGCACATTCTTGACACTAGCTTAAGGGGGAAATCCACTCTAAAACTAAACACTAATGCAACTTTTCATGTGATGATAAGTCTTTATAAATTTAATGCTCAAACCTCAGATTTATTCTTTAAAAGAGTCAACGGGCATGCCCAAGGGGGTATAGCCGTAATAGCCTTAAAATACAGGGTCTTTCAAAGAGAATGAACCAATTTCATTAAGCTATATCTTATTAACAGACAGTAATATAAGATTTCAATAAAAACACATGTATTTAACCGGTGTTGAAGTTTTATGCTGCCACCATCATCATCATGTTCCATTTCCAGCATTGCATCACAACGTGTTCTGCTGCGATCCTGGTGTAAAGCACCATACAGCTGAGAAATCAGTTCATTCTTTTTGAATGACCCTGTATTTCCACTTCGCTAAGTAAGCATTGTTAGAATATGTAGACCTATTGCTTGCAGCTATTAGAAGGTCCACGATGAGCTGGCCTGCATTCCAGCAACAAACATTGTGCATTGGGCAATAGATCCATGCACATACTCAAACCAAATTCTACAAAATACTTGCTCTTGGTTTTCCCTAAAAGTCTAGAAAACTAATTACACTTTTAAATGAATAAGCAATTCTTTAATAAGCAACTGAGCATCCCACATTATTTGGAATATTTTATGTTTGGAACATCAGTATCCAAATTCATTTCGGTACTTCATACGACATTTATTTTATTCTCAATTTATCTTGGAATAAAGAATTTATAAACTGAGGCAAGATGGAATTTGTGATTGAATTAAAAAAGGATATCACCTTTTGAGGATTTCTTGATAAAAATAAATCAATCTTAATATGTTTTTAAAAAATGTACAAATATTTTGTTCTTACACTGTCAGTGCTCAGAAAATGATTCACAATTGTGGCATAGATACGAAGCCAGGCAGCAAAATGCATGCATTGTCCATTCATTTCTTTACTAATTTGCAAAATTCAAAAATGGTGACACAAGTAGTTTCTTCAGTAGCTGATTGTGGAAACCCACCCCAATTAGCCATTATTGCATAGAGCAGAGGTTAATTCTTTATGGGCTATTGAATTCTCGATTGCCTCCTCATACTGAGCAGCAACTGTGAGAACACATAGAAGTCGAACCTAAAACCTAAGGAAAATGTTAAACTTCAACTAAAAAGAAAATTTCCTGAAGGGAAATCTAGTTTTGTAGTTTGCTCATGACACAATATTCGAAAAATCTCCTCACTTGCCCATCCTTATATTTGTCTGTTACATCTCTAGTAGTCACAATTTTTGTTTGATCATTGCCAAACTGGATACGTAAGTATTTCGTGTAAAATTACAGGGCGAGTGGATTAACAACTGAAATCGGATTGAGGGAGGGGAGATGGTTGTCATATGAGGACGCGGCTCAGCTTAGGCAGCCGTTGTATAATGGGATTTAACCATTTCCTTCACCCCTAGTATTCCCCCACTCTTCCTCAGAAATAGAGAATATATGGTGAAATGAGATCACTAGTGTATCATACCAGCACATGGAAAATCTGCCGAGTTTACACAGGCCCTGCTTAACTGACTTTTTTAAACACCTTTCTGTCAGTCAACAATTATAATGTATTCAATGATTGAGCATGCTTTATAAATAACAGGAAACTTGTCTACCCTTAATGAGACCCCATAATCTTTTTATAAATTATTTCTTACCCAATTACTTGAAAAAGATGCCAGAGTTTTAATTTAAACATTTATTATATGAGTAATTTAGAATTCATGCTGTAATAATGAAGTTCACATTGACTGCCCGACCCTAGTCATGTTTACTTAGAAGAAGCTGACTCATATACATTATCTTATCTTTGTTTATACAAAAAAACAAAACAAAAAACATAATAAATTAAAAATATTATTCCATAAATATTAAGGTGTTGCGATCTGGCTGCGGCAATAGGCAGTGGAAGCTGTAAAAGATGATAATTCCCACAACCAAATCACTAACAAGAATTTAGGAAGGGTTCACCAACAATCGACTCTACTCAAAATTTAAATATATATAAATTTATTTATAATTAAAATTCACCAATAATAAATATAAATTAAAATGAAGAGGCACCTTTTAATAATATAAAGGGAGGCACTTGTACTATATTACAATAAAAGCACTTAGCTGTTTTTATATAAGTTCTCTATCAGACTCTGCCGTGAGAGATAGTGGAGGCGAGAAGTAGTCTGGCTGAGGCAGGCTGAAGGATTAGCAAAGTGTTCTGGATTGAGGTCTCCCGTCTGTATCTGAGATATGACTGATTATAATCCCTTTATAGGAAGAGCCGATGTTGCACTTTGCCCCCGCCAATCAAAATATTGACACTAGTAGGAGTGGGGGTTTGCTGAAGGCTCAAAACTGAAGAATGAAAATAGCTCTGTTAATATTCATAATAAAGAATAAATGTATATAACAACATTTATAGTACATTTAATTTTCAATAAAATTTGTTCTATGCAATTTTTTGATCGGAAGTACAGTAACGTTTCTATTTACATAAAATGTTTTGTGACGATCAAACAAAAATTGCGGGCGCTAGAGCATTAACACACACACACACACACACACACACATATACATATATATAATTTTGAACAACCCTCTTTTTCATCATCTCCTGGGTAGGATTGATGGACATTTGAAGACATTTTTCAAAAATCGTGTCATGAGTACGACCTCAATAGCAGATTTCCCTTTAGAAGAAAGTCTCAGATAAGAAATACCTCTACTTTATAAGGAATATAAAGCCATTCTGGATGGAGATTCAAGGCTTGCAGAATAGGACCACAGTGTCCTCGCTGACTGGCTGGGGGGAAAGCCATAAGGTATCTAATCTAATCCAAAGGTTTAGTTTTCCAGTGCCTCATCCCAAAAGGGAGTATAAATATTGTGTTTAAGGGTTAACCTTTTTAACATTGCATTTTCTTTAGAATACTCTGAATCTTTTTAATGGTTGTGTAAATTGCAGCAGGTACACGGGAGAGGCTTTCCACTTTGTGAGTTTTGTTCCTATAAACGAGAGGCTGTTTGAGCTGGACGGCTTGAAGCCATACCCTATAGACCACGGCCCTTGGGCAGTAGGAGAGGAATGGACTGACCAGGCTAGGCGTGTCATAGCTGATAGACTAGGAGGCAAGTACAATGACATCAGGTTCAACCTCATGGCTGTCGTCCCTGATAAACGCCTAGCTCTCACTCACAAACTCAATATGCTCAGGACTAACAGGTGAATATTCACAACTCATACTTACTTATTTATTTATCACTAGCTAAAGTACCCAGCTTCGCCCGGGAAATCATTTGAGGCTGAATGATAATGGTATTTTTTTTTGGGGGGGGGGCTTTACTTTGTATAATATTTTTACATTTTCCCGTCTTATAGCTTAGGATTTATACCTGAGTCCGGCGTGCTGGGGATATGTTAATAATAAAAGTATTTGTTATATACTTAATTCTACAAAGTACACGATATTTTTATATTACCCGTTTCCTGTGCATGTGTTCTATATATAACATAACTAGATTATCATATTATTATAGTAAAAAATAAGGAGTTTTGTTTATTTCGATTTAGTTTTTCGCGTCCTATGACATTGTTGACCTCTTCTGTAGTTTTTCGTGTATACCTCATTCAAACTTCGTTATACAGCAAAAGCTCATATAACAGAAGTTACTTTATTTATTTTTTATTTATTTATTTATTTGAGCTTCGCAGCTTTGGTGATGTTGCTCTAAAATAAAACTTAAAAAACAAAACAAAACTCAAATAAAAACAAAACAATACAAAAAAATAACAAAATTAAACAAAACATAAATACGTAGAACATAGAACACAAAAGGAACACAAAACATAAAAGGAACATAGAACACAAAAGGAACACAAAACATAAAAGGAACATAAAACACAAAACATAAAAGGAACATAGAACACAAAAGGAACACAAAACATAAAAGGAACATAGAACACAAAAGGAACACAAAACATAAAAGGAACATAGAACACAAAAGGAACATAAAACATGGAGAATCAAAAAACATAAAAGATTGGAAATCAAAAAATAAAAATGGCACACAACGCAGAACAAAATAAAGACAAAATTCAAAACTAGGTACAAAACTGAAAATCGAAACTAATGATATTGGGCAATAGGGAAATCATTAATAAAATATTTAAATATTCAATAAATAAATAAGTAAATCGATAGTTAAAATTAAATTGGTATATAAAATGAATAAAAGAAGTTTAAAATTATTAAGGTTTTGATAAAATATAAGTTGGTTCAGGTGACTATTTACATAGAACTCTGTAACTCCCTAATACACACTCAAGTGAGTGAAAACTTGAAAACAAAAAAAATTGAGGTTTAGATAAAATGTTTATTTTTGCATCCAAAAATGTTGTAAAAATAAAAATGTGAAACAAATTTAAAATGTATCAGATTTTTGAATAGATGTGTATAGTCTTTAAATGTTTGAGAATTGTATTTATGTATGGACTCCCCTTTGTCAGTAGTTCGTGTAAATTATGTGGTATCTGTAAGTAATTGCGTTGCCTGCAGTCAGTCAGTATATGTTTAACTGTCAGAGCTTCATTACAACTTCTACAAATCGGTTTGTCTTGTTTGTTCATCAAGTATGAGTGTGTTAGTAGAGTGTGTCCAATTCGTAACCGTGTAAGTATTACTTCATCTCTTCTTGCTTTAAAGTCGTAAGGCCACGGCTTCACTGAATGTTTAATTTCTCTAAGCTTACTAGTCGAGTTCAGCCAGTGACCTTGCCATATGTGAAGTATTTCTTTCTTTGTTACTTTGAATAAGTCCTGGTTAGTTAGTAAGTTCGTGTCTGTAGTGTTTTTCCTTGTGGCTAGTTTTGCATGCTTGTCTACTATAGTTTAATCTGTTTAAAGTCTTCGTGTCCGGGAATCCATAACATAGTTATGTTTATATGTTTAAGTCTGTTAATGTGAGAGAAAATTTGTGTGATTACAGGATGTGAATTGTAAATGTTTCTTAGTGAGAGTAATGAGCTTATTGAATCTGTGCAGAGAAGGACATTTTTCTGAACGCTTGTGTCTATATTGGAAAGAGCGAGTAATATTGCATGTAGCTCTGCTGTGTATATGCTTGTGTCATCGGGTAGTTTAATGCTGTGAATATGATTGTCAATGACTGCCGCTGCACCTGTACCACTGGCAGTTTTGGAACCGTCTGTATATGCGTGTAGTGTGTTATGTGCGTGGTTTGCTACGATGTATTTAAAAGTGTTTTGATAAAAGATGTTTGAAAATAAATCGCTCTTTTTATATTTGGTTAAAATTAAGTTCAATTTTAAGTTCTTTATGGTCCAAGGAGGAAATGATGGTTGTATGTTAAAATACATTTTTCTATTTAAAACCTTGGAGCCATAAGTGCTGCCTAAAGTACGAATGAAAAGTGGTTTATTTTTGCAATGTTTTTGGATATACATATTAAAAAAAGGGTTATTTAAAAAAGTCATTACACAGGGTGTGTTCAAAGCTTTTGCTTGTAAAACAAATTTTGCACATAACATGATGCACCTGTACTCCAGTGGAGGTTCTCCAGCCTCTGCACAAAGGCTTTCTATAGGACTAGATTTAAATGCACCAATTGTGATTCTTAGTCCTGTGTGGTGTATTGGGTCCAGAAGTTTTAGAGTTGTCGGACTGGCAGATGAATATGCTATACATCCATAATCCAGAATAGACCTGGTAAACGCACGGTAAAATGTAAGCATCATTGATCTGTCAGCACCCCATTGTGTGTTACTAAGAATCCTTAATAAGTTCAATGATTTCTTGCACTTACTAACAATTTTTTTCAAATGAGGTACCCATGTGAGTCGTTTGTCTAGTGTAAGTCCAAGAAATGTAATGAAATTAGTATTTTCAATGAGTTTGTTTTTTAAAGTTATGTGAGGAGTCGGAATATTTCTTTTTTTGGTGAAAACAATTTGTTTAGATTTTTCATATGAAAATCTAAAACCTGTTATTTCGCTCCATTTTTCCAACTCATTTATTGTGGTCTGTAATCTTTGTTGTGCTTTAAAAATATCAGTTTGTGTGGTGTATATAAAGAGGTCGTCAGCATACAGGCAATAAGACACAACTTCGGGGATAAAATTTACAATGGAGTTAATTGCAATATTGAAGAGAGTTGTACTCAGTACTCCTCCTTGTGGCACTCCATTCTCTTGGAAAAATACATCTGAGAGGGTAGTACCTATCCTCACCCTGAATGATCTTTTGGAAAGATACTTCTTTATAAAATTTAATATTTTTCCTTGTATTCCCCATTCTATTAATTGGGATAAAATAAGTCTTTTCCATACTGTGTCGTATGCTTTTTCTATGTCTAATGATATTGCTAGGAGGAGCTTTTTATTTAAAAAAGCATTATGTATATCATTTTCAATTCTAGCAATGTGGTGCAAAGTGTTGTGATGAGGTCTAAATCCACACTGAAATGGGGATAGTAATTGTTTACTTTCTATGTACCATACCAATCTTCTATTAATCATTTTTTCAAGCAGCTTGGAAGTACAGCATGTCAGAGATACAGGCCTGAAACTAGTTGATAGTTTTTTATCTTTCCCAGGCTTCAGAATAGGCACAATTATTGACTCATTCCAGAAGTGAGGATAGTGTATACCTTCGAATATCTCATTTAATAATTTTAAAAGGGTAATAGAACCTAAGGTGGGTAGATTTTTTAACATATCATATGATATGTTGTCTGGTCCTGGTGTAGTGGTCTGTATCGTCTGTAAAGCAATTTTTATTTATTGAATAGAGAATGGGTTGTTTAAAGGATGTATGAAGTCTAAATCGATTGTTATTGTTGAGATTTCTGTCAGTCTTTTGTAGTTTTGGAATGAACTAGTGTAATTATCACTGCTGGATGTGTCTCTGAATTGCTGTCCAAATATATTGCAGAGTATGAAAGGGTCAGTGATGATATTGTTATTATGATGTAGTCCTGAAATTGGTTCTTTGTATTTTTTGTGTTTAATTTGATTAATTTTTATCCAAATATCATGTTGTGAAGATGTGTGGTTAATACTTGATAAAAAATCTACCCAACACTTCTTTTTGCTAGTCTTAATAACCCATTGAGCTCTAGCTTTCTTCTTTTTATAATCAATGAGATGTTCTTGTGATGGATTTCTGCGGAACAAATTTAGAGCCTGTTTTCTGTTTTTCACAGCAGTTTTACATTCATTATTCCACCATGGGACCGGGGGTTTCTTATATGTGTGTGTTGTTTTGGGAATACTGTTCTCAGCTGCTTCAAGTATAATGGAATTCAAATCAATTAGAGTTTTTATTTCAGTAGAGGTTATTTTACTCTCAACATAACTTTGAAATGAATTCCAATCAGCCTTTTTAGTGTTGTATCTGGATGGCATGCTGAATCGTGGGGGAGGGACGTCGAGCAGTATGTGTATGGGAAAGTGGTCACTTCCATGTGTGTCGGCATCAACGTCCCATGTAAATCGAGTATGAATAGATGGACTGCATAGTGTTATGTCTATGTTACTAAATGTCCCCGTCCTTGTACAAAAATGTGTTGGTAAGTCAGTGTTTAGGCAGTGTATGTCAAACTGTTCAAATATGTTTTGTAATTGAGCGCCTTTACTGTTTGTAAAAGGGGAGTTCCACATTTCTGAAAGGGCATTTACATCCGACAATATTAGTAAAGGGCTCGGTAATTGTGTTAGTAAGTCTCGTAGTTGTCTTGTGTCTATAGGATCCCGTGGTGGAAGATAAATGGAACAAACTGTGAGTTTGAATGGAAGGAACACTGAAACTGCAACTGCTTGAACGGTTGTTCTAAGTTGAACTGGTTCACTATGAACATGATCTTCAACTATAACTGCAACTCCACCACAGTTACTTTAAATAACAAAACAAACAACTTTTGATATATGCATGTTTGCAAAAAATGAATATATTACGAAATATCGCTATTTTATATTTCACCCCTCCCTTAAAACCCCTATTCCTTGTCGTACCTCGAAATTTTAATATAGCTTATAATCAGGGAGGTGCTGATATCAAATCACATATCGAGTTTCACTTAGTTCGCTTGAGTCTTTTGTGCCATATAAATTTGTTTCCTCCCATTATAGTTTTTAGCGTATAACTCATTTATACTTCGGTATACAACAAATGTGTATATTGCAAAAGTTACTCTACATAACAAAATAAACGACTTTTATTATGTGCATATTTGCCGGAAAACCAATAGGAAACAAAATATCATTATTTTTAATTTCAGATCTCTCTTATAATCCCCACTCCTGTTTGTCTCAGAGAATATTAATATAACCAGAAACATAACCTGTTTTAGTAGTAATATAAATACCAAGTTTCATAAAATTTGGTTCAGCCATTTAGGATTCTATAAAGGTCATACAGCCAAACATTCATTTATATATATATAGGAATGAGCTCAATTACCTCACCCTCGCCTCAGTAAACTAAGTTGGCTATTGTACCTATGTTCTACGGTTCTGCAATGTCCCATTGTGCTTTTCACATTGAAAGGAACTTGTAGAGATGTCATAGACTATGACTCAGAAGCATTAAGCTAATTGTGATTTAGCTGCTCAAGATATAAGATTAATCCCAGAATTCACACTTGTACCACTCTCATACATTAAAAAAGAAGTACATTACGGCACAATACATAAATGGGGCAGAGAATGGACAAAATGTAACAAATCTTACAGATAACAGCAATATCCAAAAATAACTAACCACTACTATAATACAATTAGGAGCACCATCACAAATGCACACTATTTCTAACGGAACATGAACAGACAGGACATTACTTAACTAACAAGATTTATAATTCGAGACAATGGCAAATGTACCTGTGGCACATAGGCAACACAAATCCTTTTTACATATTCTCTATGACTGCACAATTTCTAATCAAAATAGGTCAAATTTAATCCCCAGCATAATTTAAAAGGTGTTGATTGCCTGGAACCACCCCATATATTATTAAATAAATACATTAGAATTCAATGTTGAATTTGAGGAATGAGAATTATAATTTAGTATGTTTTGTCTCACAGAAACTAAGGAAGTGCAAAACCATAAAATCGGTTCAGTTTAACTTTATTTCATTTGGTCAATTTTATTTTGTAATTATTTTGTTTGTTTCACAATTTTATTTTAATATTGTAAAGCCCAATGTACATAAATCTAACATACATGTAATACGCCATGTGGTAATGGAGCATCTACTCAAATAAGTGGAATCTCATACAGTTAATACTAGGAGAAAAAGCTAAGTAGGTTTCCCTTTTACTGGATTGGAATGTAGGTCATGTCAGCTTACTTACTATTTCTCTCTTAATAACATCTTATAAAAATAAGGGATGAAATTTAAGCTGGGCTGATGGACTCAGCAAGATACATCGACTTGGTGTCTTCCAAAGTCAGTTACAACAATTTACTTTATAATTAGTCTACCTACAACTCCTTAGTTTCAATTTAATATACATAGCGTCTGTATTGAATAGTAATTGGCCGAGTCAAATGTACAAGTGCACAAATATATGACATTACATCTGCCATATATTGTAAATACCGCTCTTGTCATATCCTAAGGGCATTAAATTTACTAATTTTCTATACAATTATTTCTTAAATAAATCTATAAATACATTTTTACTTATTTATATTTACTTGGCTTAATATTTTAACTGCCTTTATATTTGGCCAATTAATAATTATTGTACATTTTTTAATACTGGCAATATACTTACTTATCCTACATAATAATAGTATATACACTTTTTTCATTATATATTATCTCCCTTACAAGTACATATTTTCAACTGGCATTATAATAAGCCAATATTAGAATTTAAATGACTTTTATTTTTAATGTACGTACTTTTTTCTGTGTTTTTTAATTATTTATTTTATTATTTTTTTTTTTGCCTACTCCTTTATCCACATGACTATTCTGCAGAGCCAGTCTCACTCTAAAACCCCATGAACAGCAGAATTAATAATATTTAGTGTGTGATATTCGCCTAGCAACTGTAGTACGGAAGATATAAACAATCTCTCCCCATCCCCTATAATCCATCTTTAAATGAAATAGTCCTGGAATTAATTATTCCAATTTTTTCTCTACTTTTATGCTGTATATAGTTTTTTACAATCAATATTCTGTGAGTTTTGGTTCTATAGTAAGTGGATATTGGACAGTTTTAATTCGACGACTGAAGAACTTCCATTTTAATTTGTTATTTGTACTCGTTTTAATCTATTACTTCATTACTCTATCAAATATTAATTTAAAGTTACAATGTTATTTGTATTACAAAAATAGGAAAACCTCCCATTGTGTAAATCCAACACTATTAAATTAGTGGCTAGGTATCCCTTAAAGAAACTCATAATCAATTCAGTTACTGTCCAATACTTTTTTGACGTTTTATCAGAAGTTTAGTTCTCTGTGAGGAGGAAGAGGTATCCGTACTAACACCAACCATTCAATCTATTGAAAGTAAACATCTCTATCAGCCAAACTGTAAAGCAGCCACAGCAGTTACAGAAATAATGTTCTTTTATTGGCTCCTAGACTGCTTACAGACAAAATTCACATTGTTCATTGGAGCTGGTTAGTTTTGACTAGCAGCATACCATAGAAAGTATAGCCTTGTTTTTCAATAAGATTTTGTGAGTTTTGGTTCGAGTGATGTTAACATTCAGATTCCCCTCAAAAAATAATGTAAAAAAATTAAATTATTTATTAATATCCACTTTTTGCAACTAAGGTTAACTGAGACGGATTATCTACAGGTTACCATCTTTTCTAGCCAGGCTGGGACTAAGGAGTTTATTTAATGAATTCCGCCACTAAATAAATTCCTCTGCCCAGGTGGGAATCGAACTCGCCACTCTAGGTTTACCAAAAAATAATGTAAGAAACTTATTTAATCTGAATTTTACAAAAATGGAGAATGTGAGTTTTATCTATTCACCAGCTATCCAGGATGGTCCATTGAACCTACCTAGGAGTGATGTTCAAAATTAAATGTATATACTTGTCTGTCATATCACCATTCTAGCGGTTTCAATTTTTGTTTGATCATTAGCAAACTATGTTTAAGTATTTGATGTAAAACTAAAGATCGAGTTCCTAGGGGAATGGGAGGGGGCTGGTATAGGGAATAAAATATAAATTTCAAATATCTCCATTATCAGACCAAAAAAGTGTATAAAAACAATCTAGTTCCAAATTTAATTTTCTATAAATGCTGTTTTATACATTTTTAATTGAATTAATTATTAACTGAGATATATGAATTTTTTAGTTTTCAGCCTTCAAGCTAAAATATCAGATGTAGGTTTGAGTGATCCTTTAGTATATGTGATAAGATGCTAATATGACACGTTTGATGTCACTAATTGAGCTTTCACGACGTTACTTGTTCAAACATGTTTATTTGGTCAATAACATAATTGCTAAGTAACCATTTCTCTCCCAACATACAAGATTATATTTATTCCTGACTGATATAGGACCAGAAAGAGGGGGAGCGATTCAAAAGTTCCCAGTTGTTATGAGTTGGATCAAAAAATGTTATATAACCAATCTTATTAGACACTTAATGCTCTGCAATTGATGTTCTCTACATTTTTATATAACTCGAATATTCAGTGACTTATTAGTATTTTCTTAATTTAAATCTTTAGTAAAGCCCACCTCTCATTTTTAGCAGATTTCCCTTAAGGGAAATCGGCTATTGAGGTTGTACTCATGACGGAATTTTCGAAATTTTTCTTCAAATCTCCATCGATCCTACCTAGTAGATGACGAAAATGAGGTCCGTTCAAAACTCTATATATATATATATATATATATATATATATATATATATATATATATATATATATATTTGTCTGTTACCGCTCTAGCGGTCGCAATTTTTGTTTGATCGTTACCAAACTAGATATTTAGTCGTTTTATGTAAAAAGAAAGATCATGTTCGTTAACGGCTGAAATCGGACCATTGGGAGGGGGGGTTTAGAGGGGAGGATTTTTGAAAATTCGAAATATCTCTGTTACTATACGTCGGATCGAAAACTTGTATAGAATCAATCTTATTGCAAATTAAATTTACTATAAATATTGTTATATACATTTATTCTCTATCTTGAATATTAACCGAGATATTTGCATTTTTCAGTTTTCAGCAAACCGCCACTTCTACTCATGTTTCATACACAATACTCCGCTTCATAATAAATCACATTATTCGAAGTTTAAATACCAAAAATTGTATTCAAGAGACCTTTATTAAACGAGATACATGCAAATATGTCCTGGTGACTCCCCCCCCCCTGTCTTAAGGTTTTGGACTACAAAAATTTGTTTGATTGAGATAACAATTATTCTGACTCATTATTAATTACAGTACTAGATATATTGAATAGTTCTCAATAAAATTAAAATGTTATATTCTAAAATATTTCAGTAATTGTTTTTCCTTCCGGTTTGAGGCAGGCAGAACCGTTTCTTTACATTTCTAACCTAACACTTCCTGTCGGCAGGTTATTGAAATTGGATGAAACATTTCTTATTTCCGTTTGCATTTATTCACGGTGTTGTTGTGTTACCAATATGTAGATTTATCTAATACTAAACTTCACGAGGAAAATCTGCTTAGTTTACACAGCCCCTGCGTGACGGACTTTTACTTTGAATTACTGAACACCTCATCTCCCGATTACATTGTAACTCCTGTTTATGTAGGCCTCTTAATATGAAAGAAATAGAGAATAGATGGTGAGATGATATCAGCAGTATATCATTCCAGCACTTTGAAATGTGGTTTGTTTATGCAACTCCTGTGTGAGGAACTCTTTATTTTATAGGACTCATAGTATTTTGCATCGTAAACGTTTAGAGATTTTGTATATTTGATTAGTTTGAATGTGTTGCAGGCAGATAGTGGTGGATGCACTGCAGCAGCTGATGAACGACAAGGGTAAGAAGGAAGACGAGATATCGGTAGTTCTAGGATCGGAAGTAAAGGACTATGCCTCTCCGATAGTCCTCCAGACTGCAGAGAGTGAGCAGAACAAGTATGTAGTGATCAGGGTGGCGAAGGAATCACAAACTCCTGACAACTCGCTCGCTCCCAAGGACCTCCTTGCTCTGCTCAAGAACCTAGACTCGGAGGTGACTCTTGTAGAAACGTCGCTCAGGGAGGAGAATGACAAGAGGAAGAAGTATAAGATTGACGATTGCCGAAGGACTCACAATTACGATGAGTTCATCTGCACTTTCCTCTCGATGCTTGCCGAGCAGGGCAAACTGGCCGACCTTGTACAGCCCACTGCAATAATACAGAAGAAAGCTCTCCCTCTCAAGGTCGTTCCCAAGATGAAACGCCAAGACAAAGTTGGCAAGAAGAAAGTGAAAAGCCGAAGGAAAAAGTAATACAGAATTTTCTCTGCTCGGCAAGAGTTAAATATTGTAAGTGCTTCGCTTGGCCCGTAAACCGGTGGTTATTCCTGAATAACACAGTCACCAGAGCTGGCCCTCCATGGGTTATTCGAGTCCGGCTTTCGAATGGGTGACCACTGTCAGTGAGTCACTTTTACAAGGTGGAATGTCTCGATGATATTCTCTTCAAAGGCTTGATTAGATTTCTATATCAGCCTAATTTTTGTGGAAAAACTCGATTTCTTATTTAGCAATAGGCTGTTAGATATGGCTGAGGTGAGCTGTAATCCTCTAGTAAGCTTGGGATGTGTTTAAGGGCTCATTACGAGTTAATTGCTACTAAATATCTTTAGCTTGTATGGGGGAAATGCTTCTCTGATTTTCATTACATCTAATATTAACATACATAAACAGTTAAAATTCGGATGTACATATTGTAGGACGAATGTTAGATGGAGTGATTGTCTATGATAAGAGGAGAATGCCGAGTCGGCTACTAGGCTGGAGTAACATACAATCTCCGATAGTAGAGGCAGAGTGGTGGCCCTACCTCCGTTCCTAGTTGCTACTTGCTACTTAACACCTTCCCCTTCTCTTTTACATACTCTGCCAGGTCCATTGTACTCCACCCACTCCAATGCCCCACCCCCCGGCCCAGTCTGTCCTTATCCATAGGGAAAATAATATTAAGATCTGTAGACCTGGGCAAAAGTTATTTCAAAATGTATCATGTAAAACAGCAAGTATTAGTTTTTATTTTTCAATATAGTGAATTTCCATTTGAAAGGATTTCAAATACAAAATACTTATTTATATATTTGTCTGTTAATTATCTAGAGTTCCAATTTCTGACTGATAATTGCCAAACAGTTCATGTAAAACTAAAAATCAAGTTCATTATTGGCTGAAATTCGAGGAGAAAGAAGAAATTTAAAATATCTCCATAATTATGAGTTTTATGAAGATATGTTATATGATCACTGTTACATATTTAATTTTCTGTAATTATTCTTCTCTCCATGTTCTGTGTATCTTGAATATTGAATGAGTTATCTTTACATTTGTTTTCAATCTCGAATAAAGCACGACTTCTGATTTAGGTTCTAATTTTCCCCCATTCACTTTATAAACATCTTGACGTGTCGACCAAGCTGAAACATTTTTCTTTCCCCAACTAATTTTAGGTAGTTGTAGAGCGGTCTTAAATTGAGCTTTATAAGCTCTTGCCCAGCCTGAAGACTACCCCTGACATCTCTTTACGAGCTATGGGATAGTGGACTTGCAGATGAGGGTGTGTACCCTTAATATGGCTGCCCTCGTTTAAAACCAGATCTAAACAACTACTCAAAGGCAAATCCTCAATTATTAATAAAAACTTGTGAAGAGTTGGACGTTTTCTTCTCTCCTAGCACATAATATTCTTCACTGCCAACAACACTAATGTGAAACACTAATAAGTCATTACAAACAGTGAATTTAGTACATAATTTATTGCTTGGTCTTCTCTAATTGTTTATAATAGGAACTGGACATATGGACTGGAAGCTGCCATTGCTTTACTAGCTCGAATCAACTATGTAGGTACTAATAACAATAATTATTTGGTCTAGTTTTCAAAAATACAATTTGAATTCCTTCCTGGAATTCCTTAAAAAAATAAAAATGGTCATAAAGAGAGTTGTCTTTTCTGAAGATTACGCCCCCCCCCCTCTCCATTGTTATCCGATCCCGTAGTCATTCTTTCTCCAAAACTGGTGTTCAGTTCTATATTTAACATTATAACATTATTTTTTTCACAGGAATCCCCCCCCCTCTAAAGATGAGCTTTGTTAAGAGGGCAATATGTCATTTGATGGAACATAGACCTTCAGTAGAAATGAGAGCTATTAGATAGAGTTGTCTAGTTCTACTTGGGCCACGGGAAATTGCTCTTTCTCAACAAAAGGGAGCCAGGTTCTCGAATGGTTTCACTTTTTTTATACAGCTTTAATTAAAAATGTTACCTTAAATCACTGTGCAGATTACTGTGTGTGTCATTATTGTGATTTTATTATTGAAAATCGAGAGATAGTAGAAATTTAGGGTTTTTTTATTCATTATAAATATTTACTTTAATTTACGAAACAGTTTATTTTAAATGATTAAATTTAAGGACAGTTTATACTAAATACCACTGAATTGTGATTTAGTTTATTTATTTACACACACAAATTGTAATGGAGTATTTTAAAACAGAAATGTTATTTGTAATTATATTGAGTTTGTGTCTAAACAAATGGAAGGGCCGTGTGCCCACCTACCTTCTAATTACCTTCATTCATATATATGTGATATTGGTTCTGCAAGCATTTTCTTATTGTAAGATGTTAATAAAAGTTTAATTCTTTACGTCCGGTATTACTAAATATATTCTATTCCTTAACCCAGTTACGGCTATTGTCCTTCTCTAAGGATTTAAAAGTTAGTCGCAAAAATCAAAAGAAAATAATAGTACAGTCGTTCCCCATTAGGTGGCAGCTAGTTTTCTGATAAAAGGATACTTCCTTTTGATAATAATAGAGGTTTCATTTGTTTACTGCTATTTTTGAGTGATATATGTCTGTTTGAAAAGTGATAATTTGAAAAATGAGTGCTAAGACGGAGTTTCTTGTCGATGGGTAAGTAAAATTTCCTTATTTTCTCACGAATTTGTTTTAAACTCAACATGATTATTCCGAAAGGTGTATTTCATAAACGAGACCTATTAAATTGAAGTTTTCTTCAACAATGTTTACATTCTGACACCTGTTTGAATGCCGTCCTTCCAAAAGGACGTTAGCCTTATTCATATAAATTCAATTTGAGATTTTTTTTTTACGTACTAATTTTTTTACTCTATCTAAATGTTATAATTTGGTTGTTAAAATTAAAGTGATTTTTTAGTATCTTTGATTCAAATAAACATTCACTTGGTTAACTTTCTATTTATTATTATTGAGATATCTCAGAGTGCAATGAGGAATGATAGGAACGTGGAATGACAATAACGTTGTAAGCGTGGCCACTAATTTTGACAGTGTAAATCCGCTTCGACAAGTTCAGAGATATTCTCAGCAGCAAAAGAAAAAAAAACACGATTCAGCAACCTCGACTTATACATAATTATAACATTCATATGGGAGGAATTGATAGAGAAGATCAAAATATATCTCTGTACCGAGTATCAATTAGGGCTAAGAAATGGTACTTCCCCATTATTGCTCATCTAGTAGATGTGGCTTCCCAAAATCCTTGGCAATTGTATAGGAAAGATGGTGGAAAACTGGATAATCTAACATTCCGTAGAAGAATTGCCACATCTATCTTGGAATCTAACAAACGTATCACGTGAGTGAGAGGACGACCTTCAGGAAGTTCCAAAATTGATTCAAGGTAGGAAAAATAAATCTCAATAAAATATATTTATGTTGTAACATTAGTTTACAATGTGCATATATTTTTTTCACAGATATGATATGACAGGGTTGATCATCTTGTTGGAGACTTACCACCTGACACTTCTGGGGAAAAAAAGCAATTACATTGTCGTTTTTGCCATAAAAAAGGAATAACCTTGTGCTTGAAGAGCAATGTAGCTTTGCATGTTGCTTGTTTTAAATCATATCTTTCAAAATAAATTATTTAACTATGTATATAAAATATTTTAGTCAATAAAGTTTTTTAAAGCATCGGTCTTTTCTTAATGCGTATATTAGGCTAATGTCCTTCCAGAAGGATGGGTCATTTCTTCAATGTTGATGATGATGCTGAAAAAAATTCTTTTTTCCCTTTTTAAGTGGGCTATGATTAGACTAAATATCAAAAAATTTTGTTGAAAAACAAAAATAAAATATTCAGCCTTATGTGGGTTAAGGTCCCAACTTAGCCGTGTCAGCTAATACATCGATTTCAATACACTTGGTAAACATAAAGTATTAAGGCCAATAAGGATTTATGTGGTAATGAACTTATAAATAAAACATTTAGTCCAACCTTGGCTAGAAGAGGCTGGTAACCTGTCGATAACCCATACATAGCTACAATAAACAACATTCATTCGAATAAATTTAAGAATTCAGCTAAATTTAAATATCTTTAAGAAACTTCTGGCTGGAAAGCAATTGATCTCGATAGAGACGTTACATCTGCCCTCTGTTGCGATCTGGCTGCGGCAATAGGCAGTGGAAACTGTAAGAGATGATAATTCCCACAACCAAATCGCTAACAAGAATCTAAGAAGGGTTTACCAACAATCGGCTCTAGTCAAAATTTAAATATTTATATAAATTTCTTTATAATTAAATCTTCACCAATAATAAGTATTAATCAAAATGAAGAGGCACCTTTTAATAATATAAAGGGGGACACTTATCTCTACTTAAACTATATTACAATGAAAGCACTTAGCTGTTTTTATATAAGTTCTCTATCAGACTCTGCCGTGGGAGATAGTGGAGGCGAGAAGTAGTCTGGCTGAGGCAGGCTGAAGGATTAGCGAGGTCTCACCGGACAAGGGTTCTCCTGTCTAGAGTATCTGAGATATGACTTAATCCTTTGCGTCATCATCCTTTTATAGGCTGAGCCAATGTTGCCCTTTGTCCCCGCCGATCAAAATATGATCAAAAAGTTTATTTAACATGAAATGATTATCAAAATTCATCCATACTATTAATTAGTGTATCGACATTAAGAGCTGTGAATGTTATTATAAAAATCCATCGGCATTATCAACTAAAATACGAGAGCAGATGGTGACTTAACTCCAAATTTGATTTAACTCTTATTTAAAGGTAAAAACTGTAGATTTAAGTATTGATAAATAATAATCTTAATGTGCTCTGTGCTGGCATTATTCAGAATATAAAATATATGGTCATTTGTGATGGGTTTATATAATGCAATGTCAGATTCATTATAATAGACTTTACAATCTGTTACTCTCGAGCCTACTTGTCTCCTACTGAATCTTCTGCTCCTTACTGGTGTCCACGAAAATTCAATTAGACCACAAGCTTTGCCAAAATGTTGGGTAAATTTATTCTTTTTTTCAAGGCCTACAGTTTATAAATGTTAAAAAATTAATTAATGTTAAAATTAAATCTGGGTGCTCAGGTGAGCCAGTTGAATTAAATTTTAATTAATTTGGTAAGCCTAGAGTTGTGGGTTCGATTCCCACCTGGGCAATAGGAATTTACTCAGTGACAAACTCATCCTGGTTAGAAAAGAGAGGTAAGCTGTAGATAAGTCGATTTGGTATAGTTGTGTGAATTATAAGTAAATTAATAACTATAAAAACAAGAGATTGAAATTGTGTACTAGATTAGATCTAATTGAATGAGTTAATTAGATCAGAGAGTTGGAGTAACTCGCGTCGCCCAGCCACCTAGTCCTCAACACTATTAGCTCAGACTTGGTTGTTCCAAGATGACAAGCCATAGGGCTATGGCTGAGCCTTAAACCCTAAACACTCTTCAAATTCTATCCCTACAATTGAAAACCACAGAAAAAAAAACTGATGTATCTCTAATATTTACAGAAAAGTTTGATATTTCAGCACCCCCCCCCCTCCACTTTTATCGAATTCCATCAAAATGAGAGGTACACAACTAGATGGGGTAATAGCCCTAAATATAAAATTTCACTATTCTTCATAGTTTTTAAATTGTGCACGATACATCATGCCAAAAATAGTCAAAACGGGCTCCGCAAAGGTCAAAATGGATATTTCCATTGAAATCTGAAAACCAGAAATTTTCACGACTACATAGCTTCGCAAAAGGAAATAAAATTGTTTTAAAATTTGATTTTTTTATGAGAAAACTTCATTAAAAATATACCTTCCCATTAGGGATTCCTGAAATAGGTTAGAAAGTTGTTTTCAATGCCACAAGTAAACCCATTCAGTGTAGCTAAGACCTAACAAGCTTTTGTTTTGAAATTCTCAAAGCTCCTGAGAAAAGAGGAGTGAGAAGGGAGAATGAAACATCCTGTGTGTGTGGATGTCTGATAAACCACCCTCTATACTGCTCCAACTAAACCTTTATCCATAATATTTCATTATCACATTGAGCTATACATCTGTATTTCTCTAAAATAAACTACCGTACATATGAAATACAAAGATTATAATAATACTTTCTTGTTTAGTTGAAAAGGCAAATTTAGTTTGTAGACTATATAAATAAATGGTGTTACTCCACATTGATTTCTCTATTGTGTTAAAACAAAATCTTCATTATTGAAAAATTAGCTATTTTGCCTTAGATCAGTATGTTTGTCAGCTGTCCATATGTAGTGTATTATAATGAAGCAATCGGGTGCAAACCTTTATTGGAATACTTACTTAGCAACACTCAGAAACAATGAATATTCCTGTAGAAATAAAGTCCTTTGGGAGTAAAATGTTGTAGAGGGAGCTATAGAGAATATTTTTTTATATAATGACATCAATAATAGAATCATGAGAAAATGTCGATTTTCAAAGATGTTTTAAATAAAAGCTGTATGAATTTCAGATTCTGTTGAAATTGGAATAGAAAGGAATATAAGACATTAAGTAATTCCTAATAGTGTTTTTTATATTGTCACACAATATACAATTTGTTTAAAACCTACTGATTTTCTTCCTTATTTCTGAGGAACATTTTAAGATATATTTATACTTAATTTATTTATTATCGTACACTTTTTGCATTTTTATTATAGTTTTAAAAATAAATAACTTATACACTTACCTCATGTATATTTGTTTTAAACTGTTTAGAATAGCAAACACATTTTATACAAGAAATATTTGAGCCACAGTAAGTTATTATTTCTCCTATTATTGTTGTCTCTATATAAACAAAGTATTCATTTCCAGCCGAATTCTAAACTTTCCTTTATAAACCTTATTGTCAAATTTATTTTAACTTTTTTTGGAGGCCATCAACTGAACATTTTTTTTTTTTTTTTTTTTATGTCAAATTTACCTGAACCATCAATGTTCTATCTGATAATTGGCCACGCTTTATTAGTTGAGCTTTTTATCTAACTTTAATTTTTCTGTCAACTGTAGTTTTTGATGTAGACATTTAATATCATCATATATTTTGTATATAAGACATATTATCATAATAATAATTAGTCTTAATGGTGAATGTTTCACATAGTTTAATTATACAAGAATAAAAGCAGGCTAAAACATTTTATTTGCAAGTAGAATGGTAATATGTACAATATAATTAAAGGTCACAGATTTACATATATAAAGTTGAATGTGTTCAATTAAAGATTAGGCCATTTAGTGTTGAGTTGTTGAAGGGTCCCGCTGTACTTGTTCCTGTCTATTACCCCAGATATTCCCGTGAGTGAGCGGGGTGTGCCTCCAGTCCTCCCATCGGTGTATTGCCATAGTACCCACGAATCCCAGCCAGCAGGCAGTCGAGGCTTATCTCTGTTGGTGTAGTGTGCTATCCACAGATGACAATTCTTCATTGTCGCTGTGTTATATTTTTCGAGGAAATAGCTCGAACCATAGAGGATCGGATACCTGCCCGTCCTTTCTTTAACTCGTTTGACAAAGTCTTCCGCCTCTGCCAGAGTCATATCCTTCCCATTTTTGTTCTCCTCGAGGTCTAATGCCAATAAGACCTTGGCCGAGTCGCCTACTACCCTCAGGAAATGGTTCGCCTGCTCAGTGCCACTCTTGCCTCCCACTCCAAAGTGATAAGCGCCCCACAAGAGTCCCTCCTTTTCAGCTTGGGCTTTCCTGGTCGTGTACTTTGGGTCGGTATAGGTTAGCCCTTGTGTCGCTTTGTGAATGACTCCGACTAGCCCGTTTCGTTTGGCTGTAGCAAAATTAGTGTTTCCATTCCAATGGGACAAATCAATGACTCCATTTACTTCGCAGTATGAGTCGACAATTAAACTGCTCACTAAAGCAAGTATTATAGCCTTCATATCTGCCGGCCTCTCTCTCCTGAAACATACATTTATTCGAATTAGAATAATATTATTTCTTGTGCCTGCATCCAGAAATAATAATTTTAGCTTTATAGATAAATGGGCTTATAGATTGTCGACCGTCAAAGTTGTACCATTACTGTATTTGAAGGGAATAAACATTGAAAAATAAAGGAAGATCCTCTAAGTCAAAGAGTTTTTAAATAAATAGGCTTTTATAACTGTAAAACAATCAGTTTTGAGTATTTCCTAATCTGTCAGCTGTGAACAACTGCGATCACTGGATTACAATTATTTCTTTATATAAATGAGGGTGTGTAGTAAGGGAGTAGTGAGGAAAGCCACGGAAAAATGTTGAGGAACCATAATTTATAATAAAAAAAAACGCTTAGTTGAGGACCTTGCTGAATCACACAGTATTGCTGAGTTTGTGACTGCTTCAAAAGAATCAATGCGTCCTGTAGGGAAAAGGAACATTGCTGAAACAACCTTTATAAATAAAACTAAAAAACAAACTTATTCTGATTCAGATGAGAATCGAACTCACAACTCATGTTACAAATATTTCCAGTGTTGTACTAGAAAAATAAGTTTGTTGGGTGTGATGGAGAAGATGAAGGATCTAACTACAGAAGACCCCAACAAAATAGGAATGTTCTAATAAAATCAGCTTTATTGCATTAATAACAAAAATAATAATAATAATAGTAGTTATTGATCACTCTTGATGTCTTGGAGCTGTTTGGTCCACTCTGGCTTGGGCTGGCGTGGACCTCCTTGGAACTATATGGCAGGAGGTATGTATACCACTGCTCCCTTCAAATCAGTAAAATTCAGATATACAAATATTGTCTGTCCTACCTGTGGCAGTCACACTGACGTCTCGGGAATGGGGACAAGGCTGAACAGCATAGGATGATGGAAAGCCATGAAACCAGGCACTTCATTATAAAAAGGGGGTTTCTGGAACACTTTTAAAATACCCTAAATCCCAAAAAAATGATCACATGATAATTTTACTAATTTTCATATAGGTAAGATTCCCACCCCACTTTACTTTTGACTACCCAGTTTCAACTACCTTTAATTTTTGAAATTCTGGATACTTTTTTACAATGCTAACGACCAAAAATACCCTCCAAATACTAACGACCGAAATTACCCCCCAAATACTAACAACCAAAAGTACCCTCCAAATGATCTCGACCAAAAATACCCTCCTAATGCTCACAACCAAAAATACTCTCCTAATGCTCACGACCAAAAATACCCTCCTAATGCTCATGACCAAAAATACCCTCCTAATGATCACAACCAAAAATACCCTCCTAATGCTCACGACCAAAAATACCCTCCTAATGCTCATGACCAAAAATACCCTCCAAATGATCACGACCAAAAATACCCTCCAAATGATCACGACCAAAAATACCCTCCAAATGATCACGACCAAAAATACCCTCCTAATGATCACGACCAAAAATACCCTCCAAATGATCACGACCAAAAATACCCTCCTAATGATCACGACCAAAAATACCCTCCTAATGCTCACGACCAAAAATACCCTCCTAATGCTCATGACCAAAAATACCCTCCAAATGATCACGACCAAAAATACCCTCCTAATGCTCACGACCAAAAATACCCTCCTAATGCTCATGACCAAAAATACCCTCCAAATGATCACGACCAAAAATACCCTCCAAATGATCACGACCAAAAATACCCTCCTAATGATCACGACCAAAAATACCCTCCAAATGATCACGACCAAAAATACCCTCCAAATGATCACGACCAAAAATACCCTCCTAATGCTCACGACCAAAAATACCCTCCAAATGATCACAATCAAAAATACCCTCCAAATGATCACGACCAAAAATACCCCCCAAATGATCACGACCAAAAATACCCTCCAAATGATCATATTATTTTAGAGAAGTGCTCCTTGGAGGAGCACTCTACAAATTTGCATCCACACACTATTTTTATAAACGAATTAGGTTTATATTCTTTAATTATGAAATCAAATTTTAAGAACAATTCTAAAATAAATATAAAATCTAATTCTAAAAACAAATCTAAAATGTAATTCTAAAAAGGAATCTAAAATTGAATATAAAAATCAAAATTCCAAACGCTAACGAGAATACGAAAATATAAACTAAGTTAGATGTTCGAAAATTTAAACTATGTTAAAAGTTCGAAAAGTTAAACTATGTTTAAAGTTCGAAAAGTTAAATTATGTTAAAAGTTCGAAAAGTTAAACTATGTTTAAAGTTGGAAAAGTTAAACTATGTTTAAAGTTGGAAAAGTTAAACTATGTTTAAAGTTCGAAAAGTTAAACTAAGTTAAATTAAACGAACTATATATAGTTTAACATAGTTTAACTTTTCGAACTTTTAACATAGTTTAAATTTTCGAACATCTAACTTAGTTTATATTTTCGTATTCTCGTTAACATTTGGAATTTGATTTTTATATTCAATTTTAGATTCCTTTTTAGAATTACATTTTAGATTTGTTTTTAGAATTCGACTTTTTATTTGTTTTAGAATTGTTCTTAAAATTCGATTTCATAATTAAAGAATATAAACCTAATTCGTTTATAAAAATAGTGTGTGGATGCAAATTTGTAGAGTGCTCCTCCAAGGAGCACTTCTCTAACATAATATTTAGACTGGTTTTATATTCTTCATCAACCAGATTATATGCTTTTGTTATTTTTGTATACTCCAAAATTTCTGCAACATCTTTTGCTTTAAACCATGGGTTTTTCGAAGTTTAAAGCGTTCTAACTAATACGAATATAATTTCTTAATTTTTTAAAGATTTATTAGATTTAATGGAATTCTCTATCCCAAGGCATAATTTCTGTATTAAAAGGTCTAAAATATGTTCGTCTCCTTCGATTATTAAAATGTAATCCTCTTCCGATATTTTCGTCTTCTTTATAACATTCGTTAATGGAATTAATAATTTTTATCTTATATTCTAATCTTACATCTTTATCTAGATCTTTTAACTCTTTAAATTTATCTTCTGGATCGTATACAGTAATAAAAATACAACCATTTTTAAGTAATACTACATCTAAATATTCTGCTTGGTATTCTTCGTCTAATAAACTATTTAACATTTCTCTAATTCTTTGGTAATACGATTTATTAGTATAAAGTATTTCTAAAGTACTTTTGTTAAATTCTTCCTTATTATCCATTTATTATGTTAAAAATTTTATTTATGTTGTTGCATATTATTAAATTTAAAAGTGTGGAATTTTAGCGATTATTTGGAAATTAATAAAATTAGCACGTTAGCATTTTTTGGGTATTTGAGGTATTTTTGATTGTGATCATTAGAAGGGTATTTTTGATCGTTAGCATTTGGAGGGTATTTTTGATCGTTAGTATTTGGAGGGTATTTTTGGTCGTGAGCATTAGGAGGGTATTTTTGGTCGTGATCATTAGCAGGGTATTTTTGGTCTTGAGCATTAGGAGGGTATTTTTGGTCGTGATCATTAGGAGGGTATTTTTGATCGTTAGCATTTGGAGGGTATTTTTGATCGTTACCATTTGGAGGTTATTTTTGATCGTGATCATTAGAAGGGTATTTTTGGTCGTGATCATTTGGAGGGTATTTTTCATCGTTAGTATTTGGAGGGTATTTTTGGTCGTGAGCATTTGGAGGGTATTTTTGGTCGTGATCATTAGGAGGGTATTTTTGGTCGTGATCATTTGGAGGGTATTTTTGGTCGTGATCATTAGGAGGGTATTTTTGGTCGTTAGTATTTGGAGGGTATTTTTGGTCGTTAGCATTAGGAGGGTATTTTTGGTCGAGATCATTATGAGGGTACTTTTGGTCGTTAGTATTTGGAGGGTATTTTTGGTCGTTAGTATTTGGAGGGTATTTTTGGTCGTTAGAATTTGGAGGGTATTTTTGATCGTTAGCATTTGGAGGGTATTTTTGGTCATGAGCATTAGGAGGGTACTTTTGGTCGTTAGTATTTGGAGGGTATTTTTGATCGTTAGCATTTGGAGGGTATTTTTGGTCATGAGCATTAGGAGGGTACTTTTGGTCGTTAGTATTTGGAGGGTATTTTTGGTCGTGATCATTTGGAGGGTATTTTTGGTTGAGATCATTTGGAGGGTACTTTTGGTCGTTAGTATTTGGAGGGTATTTTTGGTCGTGATCATTTGGAGGGTATTTTTGGTTGAGATCATTAGGAGGGTACTTTTGGTCGTTAGTATTTGGAGGGTATTTTTGGTCGTTAGCATTGTAAAAAAAGTATCCAGAATTACAAAAATTAAAAGGTAGTTGAAACTGTGTAGTCAAAAGTAAAGTGGGGTGGAAATCTTACCTATATGATTTTATAGATTTTCCCATATATATTTTACTAAAAATCGATGTTTTATATGGATTTAAATACATATTTGTAAAAAATTGAGGATTTTTTCGTGAGCATTTTTTGGGTGAATTGGGGTATTTTGAAAAGTGCGCCAGAAACCCCCTTTTAATACTACTTTTATATATATATATATATATATATATATATATATATATATATATATATATATATATATATTATTGTTACCTCTGCCAGTAAATTGATTTTTAAGCAGATTTCCCTCTAGTGGAATCAGCTATTGAGGTCCTACTCATGACGCGAGTTTAAAATTTCCTCAAATGTCAATCGATCCTACCTAGGGGATGACGAAAATGTGGTCCGTTAAAACTGAAATATAATTGTCTGTTACTGCTCTTGCGGTCGCAATTATTGTTTAATCGTTACCAAACTCGATATTTAGTCATTTTATGTTAAAAGAAAGGTCAAGTTCGTTAACGGCTGAAATCGGACCAGTGGAAGGGGGGGGGGGGGGTTTAGAGGGGAGGATTTTCGAAAATTCGAAATATCTCCGATACCATAGGATCGGATCGTGAAAAATTCCTATAGAATCAATCTCTTATTGCAAATAAAATCTATCTACTATAAATATTGTTATATACGTTTATTCAATATCTTGAATATTAACCGAGATATTTGCATTTTTTAGTTTTCAGCCATCAGCAAACCGGCACTTCTACTCATGTTACGTAAACAATACTCTGCTACATAATTATTTACATTAAGTTTAAATACCAAAAATTGTATTCAAGAAACCTTTATTATACGAGATACATGCAAATATGTTCTGGTGATCCCCCCCCCCCTCCGACTTAAGGTTTTGGACTACTAAAATTTGATTGATTGAGATAACAATTATTCTGACTCATTATTAAGGTCTCTAGTACAGTACTAGATATAGTAAATAGTTTTCAATAAAATTAATATGTTATATTCTGATATATTTCAGTAATTCTTTTTCTTTCCGGTGGGAGGCGGGCAGACCCGTTTGTTTACTTTTCTAACCTAACGCTTCCTGTCGGTAGGTTCTTGAAACTGGATGAAACATTTCTTATTTCCGTTTGTATTTATTGTGTTAGCAGTATGTATATTTATCTATTACTATACTTCACGTGGGAAATCTGCTTAGTTTACGCAGCCCCTGCGTGACGGACTTTTTTATATCTATTGCTCCCTGGAGTTCCTCCACTGGTTGTTCCTTCATTTTTTTTTTCTTACCTGAGATAAAAATCCCTTCACCAAAAAGCTAGTCTATGGGAATAGATCGCAGACTTCACTGCAACCTAAGTTATACTTAAAACAATCACATCGGGTTTAAACGCATATTGTATTTTGTCATTATGTCATGACCATTCACGTTTAATTTTTATGATAGTACATATCTGTTTCAATATTATGAAGATATCGGAAATAAGATAATATATTACCAAAATCTAAGAGTTTGATTCCCTACTACTTCCGCTGTCACTCCTTGAGGAAATTCAGCATGATTTTGTTTAAATAATACGTTATACAAATTAAATAATAGAAATGCTCTTATAGTTTAAATTTCTATTGGAAATAAATAACCAAGTTATTTTCAAGGAAAAATAAATAAATGAGGAGGGGGGGGCAGAGATTTATAACTTCACTAATCCGAATCATACTTAGAACTAAATAATCGAAATAGATAAGACTAAAACATAACACTATTTGTCATAATATTCCTATATTATAAACACTTAAATAAGTACTAATAAAATTGTCGACTCCCGCTATAGATTTAGCGTATATCCCGTATTTACTTCATTTTACGACAAAAGTGAATGAAACAAAAGTTACTCGATATAACAAAGTAAACAACTTTTGTTATGTGCACGTTTGCTGAAAAACAAATAGAAAATAAAATATGACGAACTTTTATTTCAGGCCTCCCTTATAACTCCCACTCCCATTCGAACCTAAAAATTTTAATATAGCGTATAATCATAGAAGATTTAATGTTAATTCAAATACTGAGTTTTGTTAAGTTTGGTTTAATCGTTAGTGCCCAATAAAATAGTTGGCTCCCGCTTTAGTTTTTGGTGATGTATATATATATATATATATATACATACTCACTCTTGAACGTACCTCATTTGCATCGTCTACTAATTAGGATCGAACGGACATTTGATGAAAAATGTCGAAAATTCCGTCATGAGTACGACCTCAATAGCTGATTTCCCTTAAGGGAAATCTGCTAAAAATTCGGTTCAATCGTTAGTGTCCAATAAAATAGTTGGCTCCCGCTTTAGTTTTTGGTGAATACTACGTTTATACTTTGTGATATATAAAACGTTCCTTTCCCTTGATACATATATATATATATATATATATATATATATATATATATATATATATATATATATATATATTTGTCTGTTACCGCTCTAGCGGTCGCAATTTTTGGTTGATCGTTACGAAACTCGAAATTTAGTCGTTTTATGTAAAAAGAAAGATCAAGTTCGTTAACGGCTGAAATCGGACCAGAGGGAGGGGGGGGGGTTTAGAGGGGAGGATTTTCGAAAAATCGAAATATCTCCGTTACTATTCGTCGGATTGAAAAGTTGTATAGAATTAATATTATTGCAAATTACATTTACTATAAATATTGTTCTATACATATTTTCCGTTTAATGAGTATTAACCGAGATATTTGTATTTTTTGTAATGAGTTCCGCTTTCAGTAAAGTCCCCCACTCCGACTAGGGGCATATTAATAATAAGCTGATATCTCATGAACTACTTTATTATTAGGTTAAATACAAAATATTTTTTTCAACAAAGCTTTATTTTACGAGGTACAAACAAATACGTTCTGTTGACCCCCCCCCCATTTTTCTTGGACTACAAAAATCTGAGTGATTGACGTAGAAATTATTTTGATTCATTTCAAATTACACTACTAACTATAATAAATAGTTTCCAATAAAATTAATATTTTATATTCAGATATTTTTCTTTAATTGTTTGTTTTTCCGGTCTATCTATCGATACTGCGCTACAAGGTTGGCTAACCTGTTTGTTTACAATCCAGCCGTATTACGTTGTAGGGACTATTAACTTATATTGTAAATTCACTGAAAGATTTCTAATTGCCGTTTGAAATTATTCACTAATATTCACGGAAGTGTTACCTGTATGTATATTTATCTATTGTAAATCTTCGCTGGCTAACCTGTTTGTTCCTTAATCATGTGAAAATCTCATAACCGTCTGAGTCGTAGTTTGTGGCGACCCCCCCCCCCCAATTCTATTTGTTTCCTGGATTCCTAAATTTGGAATGGTTGTGATAAAAATTATTCTGGTTTATTATTAATTACAGTACTAGATACAATAAATAGTTATGAATAAAATTTATAACTTATATTCAAATATATTTCCGTAATTGCTTTTATTTCCGGTAAAAGCTGGCTAACCTGATTGTTTACAACTCAGACTGTTTGCTATCTGGAAGGTTCTTACCATTTGACTTGCCCTTTATTTGTTTACTTAATATTCACAGCAGTATTAAGTCTTACAAATAATAGATATTCTGTGGTACTATTTAGTGTTGGTGTAATAAGTGTTCAGAGCGCTGCTTTCATTAAAGGTCTTGTGTTCTTGTTGTTTTTTTTTGAGATTGAATTGTTTTTAATTTAATCTCGGAGCCTAACGGACGAGAGTTACTTTCCCGCCAAAAGCTAGTTCGGCCGTTTCCTTGACTTGTTTGGCTCTCGTGAAATTTCTTTATTGTAAAACTTCACGTGGGAAATCTGCTTAGTTTACGCAGCCACTGCGTGACGGACTTTTGTTATTTAGAGCAACTATTGTTTCATTCACGCTAAATCTATAGCGTGAGTCGACGATTTTATTAGTATGTACTTATTTAAGTGTTTTTAATATAGGCATATTATGACAAATGATATGTTTAGTCTTATGTATTTCGATTATTTAGTTCTAAGTATGATTCGGATTAGTGAGATTATAAATCCTCCCCCCCCCCTCATTTATTTATTTCTCCTAGAAAATATCTTTGTTATTTATTTCCAATAGAAATTTAAACTATAAAAGCATTTCCATTATTTAATTTGTATAATGTATTATTTAAACAAAATCATGCTGAATTTCCTCAAGGAGTGATAGCGGAAGTAGTAGGGAATCAAACTCTTAGATTTTGGTAATATATTATCTTATTTCCGATATCTTCATGTTATTGAAACAAATATGTACTATCATAACAATTAAACGTTAATGTCATTATGACAAAAGACAAAATGCTCTTAAACTCGATATGATTGTTTAAAGTATTATTTAGGTTGCTAGGACGGCTACGATCTTTTCCCGTCGACTAGCTTTTTGAATATAATTGAAATTATTTTTAGGGTAACACTATTATATAATTCCATCAGGTAGATAAATTATTACAATAATATTTTGAATTAATAATTTAAGGAGAAGAGAGTGGATAACTCTAATGCGAGAGCGGAAATAGACGGAGGCTAATAGAGTTAATTGAGTTTATTAATTTCCTGAATTAACTTAATTGAGTTTACTTATTTCCTGTGCTTAGCCAGATCGCCAGAATCGCCAACATGCGGGTGCTCCTATATAAATAAATAAAAAAATTATTTCCTGTAAAATGCTGGTACTACGGGAAGTGATTTCCACTGAGATCTACTGTTACGAATATAAACTTACGTTCTAAACTATGCTTAAACTATATGTGCTCAGATTTGAAAGGAAATATGTTCATTATAGATGATAATTAATTATAATAAATGCTATTCATGATAATGGTTTGAATTATTTTAAAACGGTGAGTCAAAAAGTGTAGAGGGATAGATTAGGAACACCTTTTTATTTATTCTTCATAATTAAAATTTCTATTTTATAAATACCCAAAATTTACCTATAGGTTTGGTTATTTCGGAAAAACATTACGTCGTGGAGTGAAGTGTATTTGTACAACATTGGAGGCTTGCTATAAGAATACCATCATTAATTAGTCAGTCAACAATGATTTCCCGGGCATCACCGGGTACCTTAGCTAGTATATATATAGTTTTGAACGGACCTCATTTTCGTCATCTCCTAGGTAGGATCGATGGACATTAGAAGAAAAAGTCCGTCACGCAGGGGCTGCGTAAACTAAGCAGATATCCCACGTGTAGTTTAGAAATAGAAAAATCTACATACTGGTAACACAAAACCACCGTGAATAAATATAAACAGTAATAAGAAATGTTTCATCCAATTTCAAGAACCTGCCGACAGGAAGCGTTAGGTTAGAAATGTAAACAAACGGGTCTGGCTAGGGAGAAGGAGAAGGTTTCATCATCTGCTGACTGGAGGCTAGTGTGCAGCTAGAGAAAGAACGAGGGGGGGGGGGGTCGTTACCAGGACATATTTGCATGTATCTCGTGTAATAAAGGTCTCTTGAATACAATTTTTGGTATTTAAACTTCGAATAATGTGATTTATTATGTAGCAGAGTATTGTTAATGTAACATGAGTAGAAGTGGCGGTTTGCTGATGGCTGAAAACTGAAAAATGCAAATATCTCGGTTAATATTCAAGATAGTGAAGAAATGTATATAACAATATTTATAGTAAATTAAATTTGCAATAGGATTGGTTCTATACATATTTTTGATTCAATCTATGGTAACGGAGATATTTCGAAAATACTCCCCTCCAAACCCCCCCTCCCCCTGACCGGATCTCAGCCGTTACGAACTTGATCTTTCTTTTTACATAAAACGACAAAATATCGATTTTGGTAACGATTAAACAATAATTGCGACCGCTAGAGCGGTAATAGACACATATATATATATATATATATATATATATATATATATATATATATATATACAGTTTTGAACGGACCTCATTTTCATCAACTCCTGGGTAGGATCGATGGACATTTGAAGAAAAATTTCGAAAATCGCGTCATGAGTACAACCTCAATAGCTGATTTCCCTTAAGGAAAATCTGCTAAAATGAGGTCTCCTATATATGCTATTTATATATTTGTCTCTTACCGATCTACCTGTCACAATTAGGAGATTTCCCTTAAGGGGAATCAGCTATTGAGGTGGTACTCATGACGCGATTTTCGAAAAATGTCTTCAAATGTCAATCGATTCTACCCAGGAGATGACGAAAATGAGATTCGTTCGTCGTATATATATATATATATATACTAGCTCAGATACCCGGCTTCGCTCGGGAATTCATTTGAGGCTGAATGGTGATGGTATTTTTTTAGTTTGCACAATATTTTCACCTTTACCCGTCCCACTATTTAGGATTAACACCAGTTGTTGGCATTAGTTAATAATAAAATTAATTTTTTATGTAAGTCTTCACTGTCCTCCAAATTGTCATATTTCCCGTCTCCTGTGCATTATGCATAGATCTCAGTTATTAAGCACAAATTATTGTGGTGAAACGAAATATCTCTATATTTAATTTCAGGCCTCCCTTATAACCCCCACTCCTGCCCGTCCCTAGAAATGTTAGTATGGCTTATTATAATGAAAGCGTTAGTGCTAATACACATACCGAGTTTTATTTATTTCGGTTGGGTCTTTTGTCCCAAATAAAATTGTTCACTTCCGCTAAAGATTTAATATATATCTCGTTTATAATTCGGTATACTAAAAAAGTGTATATAACAAAATTTACTCTAAATAACAAAATACACTTCCGCTACAGGTTTTAGCGTATATCTCGTTTATAATACGGTATACGAAAAAAGTGTGTAAAACAACTGAGGAAAGAAAGAGGGAGTGAGAATGGTTCTAGATTACAGGAAGGTCTCCCCACCCCTCCCTGACGCTCCAGGTTAACCAACAGAACATGACTAACGGCTAACTCTCAATTCCGCTAACATTACCTTATATTCAGATTCTATTTTCAATTCTAATTATGTATGTTTAAATACTTTCGTTTTTTGTGAATTAATTGATGTTTTAAACACATTAAAGGATGAAATTACTTACTTCCGATTAATTAATGTTCCAGTGAAAGATAGAGGAAGGGGGGGGGGGAGTAATATACTTTGCTCCTCATGAAACAGCTACTTGTTTTTAAAATGCTTCATACAATTGAAATGTTCTTGTTTATCGTCATGTTCATATTTGCCGAAAAACCAATAGGAAACGAAATATCGCTATATTTAATTTCAGGCTTCCCCTATAACCCCCACTCCTGCCCGTCCCTAGAAATGTTGATATGGTTTGTTATAATGAAAGCGTTAGTGCTAATCGACATACCGAGTTTTATTTATTTCGGTTGGGTCTATTGTCCCAAATAAAATTGTTCACTTCCGCTATAGATTTTAGCGTATATCTCGTTTATTATTCGGTATACGAAAAAAGTGTATATAACAAATGTTACTCTAAATAACAAAGTAAACAACTTTTGTTATGTTCATATTTACCGAAAAACCAATAGGAAACGAAATATCGCTATTTTTAATTTCTGGCTTCCCTTATAACCCCCACTCCTGCCCGTCCCTAGAAATGTTGGTATGGCTTGTTATAATGAAACCGTTAGTGCTAATAGATATATCGAGTTTTACTTAGTTCGGTTGAGTATTTTGTGCCAAATAAAATTGTTGACTCCCGCTATAATTTTTAGCGTATAACTCATTTATACTTCGGTATACGACGAAAGTGTATATAACAAAAGTTACTTTAAATTACAAAATAAATAACTTTTGTTATGTGCATATTTGCCGAAAAACCAATAGGAAACGAAATATCGCTATTTTTAATTTCAGGCCTCCCTTATAACCCCCACTCCTGTTTGTCTTAGAGAATAATAATATAGCCTAAAGTCTAAGTTGGGCTAGTAGTAATATACATACCAAGTTTCATAAAATTCGGTTCAGCCGTTTATGCGTGAAAAGGTAACAAACAAACAAACAAAAAAAACAAACAAACAAACATACACGAAAGAAACAAAATGCAGTTTTGGTGTCTATGACATGTGAAACGAAAAGTTATCGTGAAATTTCGCGAAAAAAATCAATGTACAGACAGAGGTTACAATTTTATATATATATATATACTAGCTCAGATACCCGGCTTCGCCCGGGAATTCATTTGAGGCTGAATGGTGGTGGTATTTTTTAGCAGGCTTTACATTGCACAATATTTACCCATTTACCCGTCCCAGTTTTTAGGATTGATACCCATCTTTGCCGTGGATTTGCTAATAATAGAATTATTTGTTCGATAAGGCTTCACAGTCTTCGATATTTTTATATTTCCCGTCTCTTATACATGTAAATATCGTGAATTTTTTATTTCAGGCCTCCCTTTTAACCCCCCTCCCGTTCGAACCTAAAAATTTTAATATAACTTATAATCATGAAAGAATTATTGCTAATTGACATACCGAGTTTTGTTAAGTTCCGTGCAGCCGTTAGTGCCCGCTAAAGTTTTAACGTATAACTCATTTGTACTTAGGTATACGACAAAAGTGTATATAACAAAAGTTACTCCAAATAATAAAATAAACAACTTTTGTTATGTTTACATTTGCGGAAAAACTAATAGAAAACGAAATATCGCTATTTTTAATTTCAGGCTTCCCTTATAACCCCCACTCCTGCCCGTCCATAGAAATGTTGGTATGGCTTATTATAATGAAGGCCTCACTGCTAATACACATACCCAGTTTTATTTAGTTCGGTCGACTCTTTATTGCAAAATAATATTCTTGACACCCGCAATAATTTTTAGCGTATAACGCATTTAAACTTCGGTATACGACAAAAGTGTATATAACAAAAGTTACTCTAAATAACAAAATAAACAACTTTTGTTATGTGCATATGTACCGAAAAAAAAAATAGAAAGCGAAATATCGCTATTTTTAATTTCATGCTTCCCTTATAACCCCCACTCCTGTTCGTCTCAGAGAAAATTAATATAGCCTAAAGTCTAAGTTGGGTTAGTAGTAATATACATACCAAGTTTCATAAAATTCGGTTCAGCCGTTTTATGCGTGAAAAGGTAACAAACAAAACAAACAAACAAACAAACATACACCAAAGAAACAAAATGCAGATATGGTGTCTACAAAATGTGAAACGAAAAGTTATCGTGAAATTTCGCGAAAAAAATCAATGTACAGACAGAGGTTACAATTTTATATATATACTAGCTCAGATACCCGGCTTCGCCCTGGAATTCATTTGAGGCAGGATGGTGATGGTATTTTTTTTGGCAAGGCTTTACTTTGCACAATATTTTGACTACCCGTCCCAGCGTTTAGGGCTAATGCCCGTCATTTCTGTGGATTTGTTAATAATAAAATTTGTAAATTCAGGCCTCCTTTATAACCCCCACTCCTGCCCGTTCCTAGAAATGTTAGTATGGCTTATTATAAGGATGGCGTTAGTGCTAATACACAGTCTTTTGTGCCAAATGAAATTGTTGACTCCCGCTATAATTTTTAGCGTATAACGCATTTATACTTCGGTATACGACGATATTGTAAATAACAAAAGTTTCTCTAAATAACAAAATAAACAACTTTTGTTATGTACATATTTGCCAAAACCCCAATAGGAAACAAAATATCACTATTTTTAATTTCAGACCTCCCTTATAACCCCCACTCCTGCCCGTCCCTAGAAATGTTAGAATGACTTATTATAAGGGAATCGTTAGTATTAATTCACATAGCGAGTTTGGTTTAGTTCGGTTGAGTCTTTTGTGCCAAATAAAATTGTGGACTCCCGCTATAGTTTTTAGCGTATAACTCATTTATACTTCCGTGTACGGCAAAAGTGCATATAACAAAAGTTACTCTAAATTACAAAATAAATAACTTTTGTTATGTGCATATTTGCTGAAAAATCAATAGGAAACGAAATATCGCTATTTTTAATTTCAGGTCTCCCTTATAACCCCCACTCCTGCCCGTCCCTAGAAATGTTAGTATGGCTTATTATAAGGACATCGTTAGTATTAATTCACATAGCGAGTTTGGTTTAGTTCGGATGAGTCTTTTGTGCCAAATAAAATTGTGGACTCCCGCTATAGTTTTTAGCGTATAACTCATTTATACTTCCGTGTACGGCAAAAATACATATAACAAAAGTTACTCTAAATTACAAAATAAATAACTTTTGTTATGTGCATATTTGCTGAAAAATCAATAGGAAACGAAATATCGCTATTTTTAATTTCAGGTCTCCCTTATAACCCCCACTCCTGTTCGTCTTAGAGAATATTAATATAGCCTAAAGTCTAAGTTGGGCTAGTAGTAATATACATACCAAGTTTCATAAAATTCGGTTCAGCCGTTTATGCGTGAAAAGGTAACAAACAAACAAACAAATAAACAAACAAAAGAAACAAACAAACAGACACGAAAGAAAACAAAATGTAGACATGTGAAACGAAAAGTTATCGTGACATTTCGCGAAAAAAATCAATGTACAGACAGAGGTTACAATTTTATATATATATATATATATATATATATATATATATATATATATATATATATATATATATATATATACTATCTCAGATACCCGGCTTCGCCCGGGAATTCATCTGAGGCTGAATGGTGATGGTATTTTTTAGCAGGCTTTACATTGCACAATATTTTGACATTTACCCGTCCCAGTTTTTAGGATTGATACCCATCTTTGCCGTGGATTTGCTAATAATAGAATTATTTGTTCGATAAGGCTTCACAGTCTTCGATATTTTTATATTTCCCGTCTCTTATACATGTAAATATGGTGAATTTTTATTTCAGGCCTCCCTTTTAACCCCCCTCCCGTTTAAACCTAAAAATTTTAATATAACTTATAATCATGAAAGAATTAATGCTAATTGACATACCGAGTTTTGTTAAGTTCGGTTCAGCCGTTAGTGCCCGCTAAAGTTTTAACGTATAACTCATTTATACTTAGGTATACGACAAAAGTGTATATAACAAAAGTTACTCCAAATAATAAAATAAACAACTTTTGTTATGTTTATATTTGCGGAAAAACCAATAGGAAACGAAATATCGCTATTTTTAATTTCAGGCTTCCCTTATAACCCCCACTCCTGCCCGTCCATAGAAATGTTGGTATGGCTTATTATAATGAAGGCCTCACTGCTAATACACATACCGAGTTTTATTTAGTTCGGTTGAGTCTATTATGCCAAATAAAATTGTTGACTTCCGCAGTAGTTTTTAACGTATAACTCATTTATACCTAGGTGTACGACAAAAGTGTATATAACAAAAGTTACTCTAAATAACAAAATAAACAACTTTTGTTATGTGCATGTACCGAAAAACCAATAGAAAACGAAATATCGCTATTTTTAATTTCATGCTTCCCTTATAACCCCCACTCCTGTTCGTCTCAGAGAAAATTAATATAGCCTAAAGTCTAAGTTGGGTTAGTAGTAATATACATACCAAGTTTCATAAAATTCGGTTCAGCCGTTTATGCGTGAAAAGGTAACAAACAAACAAACAAACAAATAAACAAACAAACAAACAAACAGACACCAAAGAAACAAAATGCAGTTATGGTGTCTATGACATGTGAAACGAAAAGTTATCGTGAAATTTCGCGAAAAAAATCAATGTACAGACAGAGGTTACAATTTTATATATATATAGATATATCTATATATATATAAAATTGTAACCTCTGTCTGTACATTGATTTTTTTCGCGAAATTTCACGATAACTTTTCGTTTCACATGTCATAGACACCATAACTGCATTTTGTTTCTTTGGTGTCTGTTTGTTTGTTTGTTTGTTTATTTGTTTGTTTGTTTGTTACCTTTTCACGCATAAACGGCTGAACCGAATTTTATGAAACTTGGTATGTATATTACTACTAGCCCAACTTAGACTTTAGGCTATATTAATATTCTCTGAGACGAACAGGAGTGGGGGTTATAAGGGAGGCCTGAAATTTAAAATAGCGATATTTCGTTTCCTATTGGTTTCTTGGCAAATATGCATATAACAAAAAGTGTTTATTTTGTTTTTTAGAGTAACTTTTGTTATGTACACTTTTTTCGTATACGGAAGCATAAATGAGTTATACGCTAAAAATGATAGCGGGAGAGAACAATTTTATTTGGCACAAAAGACTCAACCGAACTAAATAAAACACTCAGTATGTGTATTAGCACTAACGCCTTCCTTATAATAAGCCATACTAACATTTCTAGGGACGGGCAGGAGTGGAGGTTATAAGGGAGGCCTGAAATTAAAAATAGCGATATTTCGTTTCCTATTGCTTTTTCAGCAAATATGCACATAACAAAAGTTGTTTATTTTGTTATTTAGAGTAACTTTTGTTATATGCACTTTTGTCGTATAGAAAAGTATAAACGAGATATACACTAAAATCTAAAGCGGGAGCCAACAATTTTGTTGGGCACTAACGATTGAACCGAACTTAGCAAAACTCGGTGTGTGAATTAGCATTAATTCTTCCATGATTATAAGCTATATTAAAAATTTTAGGTTCAAAGGGGAGTGGGGATTATAAGAGGCTGAAATGAAAAAACTCGGTTTTCTATTTTCTATTTGTTTTTCGGCAAACATGCACATAACAAAAGTGGTTTACTTTGTTATTTAGAGTAACTTATGTGTGCATTCACTTTTGTCGTAAAATGAAGTAAACACGGGATATACGCTAAACGGGAGTCAATAATTATATTAGTACTCATTTAAGGGGTTTTAATAAATGAATACTATGACAAATGATGTTATGTTTTCGTCTTATATGATAGTTCAAAGTATGATTCGGATTAGTGAGGTATAAATCTTCGTCACCCCCTCCTCATTTATTTATTTTTCCTAGAAAATAGCTTTGTTATTTATTTCCAATAGAAATATAAACTATAAGAGCATTTCCATTATTTAATTTGTATAATGTACCTTGATGTTATTGAAACAAATATGTGCTATCATAATAATTAAACGTTAATGGTAATGTCATTATGACAAAAAACAATATGCGTATATGATATGATATTTTCAGGGTACCTCTATTATTTAATTCCATCCAGTAGATAAATTATTAAAATAATGTTTTGAATCAATAATTTAAGTAGAAGAATTTTGAGAAGGCTCATGCGGGAGCGGAAGATGAATGGAGCCTTACTAGATAATTGAGTTTACTAATTTCCCGTCTGGCATTACTGAAAGTAGTTTCCAGTGTGATTCACTATTACAAATATAATCGTGCAAAAACTTTGCCTAATGTTATATGAGCTCGGATTGGCTTTTGAAAGGAAATATGTTCATTATAGATGATATTTAATTGTAATAAATGCTACCCATGATTATGGTTTGAATTACGAGTATTGAAAAAAGGTGAGTCAAAAAGTGTAAAGGGATAGATTAGGAACATATTTTCATTTATTCTTCAAAACTAAAATTTCTATTATATCAATCCCCTGAAGTTACCCTTCAGGGTTGGCTATTTCGGAAAACCATTACGTCTTGGATGGAAGTGTAATTGTACACATTGAAGTCTTGCTATCAAAATACCATCATTAGTAAGTCAACAATGATTTCCCGGGCATCGCCGGGTACCTTAGCTAGTATATATATATATATATATATATATATATTTGTCTGTTAACGCTCTAGCGGTCGCAATTTTTGTTTGATCGTTACCAAACTCGATATTTAATCGTTTTATGTAAAAAGAAAGATCAAGTTCATTAATGGCTGAAATCGGACCAGTGGGAGGGGGGGGGGGGTTTAGAGGGGAGGATTTTCGAAAATTCGATATATCTCCGTTACTGTACGTCGGATCTAAAAATTGTACAGAATCAATCTTATTGGAAATTAAATTTACTATAAATATTGTTATATACATTTATTCTCTAACTTAAATATTAACCGAGATATTTGCATTTTTATTAAATCTGGGCGACTAACGGGCGGGCGAATTTCCCGCCAAAAGCTAGTACGGTCGTTTCCTTAACTGCTCGACTCTCGTGATATTTCTCTATTGTAAAACTTCAAGTGGGAAATCGACCTAGGTTACACAGCCTCTGCGTGACGCACTTTTAAGCAAGTTATATGTAGTTTTAGCAGATTTCCCTTAAGGGAAATCAGCTATTGAGGTCGTACTCATGATGCGAGTTTCGAAATATTTCTTCAAATGTCCATCGATCCTACCCAGGAGAGACGAAAATAAGGTCCGTTCAAAATTATATATATATATATATATATATATATATATATATATATATAACGTCCGAGGCTGTACCAAAACATCTTAATTTTGTAAAAACCATGTAACAATTTGTGTATAATACCTTAGTTGTATTGGGCCAAAATAAAATTTTCTTTCTTTCTTTCTATATATATATATTTGTCTGTTAACGCTCTAGCGGTCGCAATTCTTGGTCGATCTTTACCAAACTCGGAATTTAATCGTTTTATGTAAAAAGAAAGATCAAGTTCATTAACGGCTGAAATCGGACCAGTGGGAGGGGGGGTTTAGAGGGGGGATTTTTGAAAATTCAAAATATCTCCGTTATTATACGTCGGATCGAAAAATTGTATAGACTAAATCTCATTGCAAATTAAATTTACTATAAATAGTGTTCTATACATGTATTCTGTATCTTGAATATTAACTGAGATATTTGCATTTGTATTCTGCGTGTGGTCACCAGTAGGCTATGTTCGGACTTTCCGCCGAGAGCTCTGGTGGGCGTTTCCATAACTATTCGTCCCTCGTGAATAGGTTTAGAGGTTAGGTTAACTGTTTTTTGGAGCTAGAAACTACTGGGCTATTATGCCCTAAATAATGTTTTAGGTTTAGAGGTTTCTTACTACTACAGTTATTATTAGGCAGATTTCTCTATTGTAAAACTTCACGTGGGAAATCTGCTTAGTTTACGCAGCCCCTGCGTGACGGACTTTTATTGTTCTTAGCCTTCAGAAAAACTACCACTTCTGCTCATAGTATTTTTATTTTGGAATAAGGAATATATAGTACATTGCAATATTACTTAACATTGTATGTTTTATTTCATTTATGGTTAGCGCGGTTTCTATCATAAGAATTAACACACTACAACAAGAGTAGGTTCTATCCCCTCCACTCCAATAGGTTTTAGCAGTTTTCTCTTAAGGAAAATCAGCTATCGAGGTCGTACTCATGACGCGATTTTCGTAAAATTTGTTCAAATGTCCATCGATCCTACCCATGAGATGACGAAAATGAGGTCCGTTCAAAATGTATTGATTAAAACTAAAGTTAACTAAAATCCTTAGTTCCACCCTGGCGAAAAAGGTTTGTAGATAATCACGATTAGTTGTAATAGCTTGTAGTGGAAGTTAATAATTTTTATAAATGACCATACCTTAGTTTAACAGCACCTTGCTCCTAAAATATAATTCCAAGGTGGGTGAGAAACTCCAGAATTTATGTGAGTGATGGGTAGTTGGTATCCTCTAGAAATAGTATGTGATATTTACTGGAAGGCACAGAACTGTTCGTTATCGGGCTGATAGACTGTGATCAACAGTAGAACACTAGCAGCACACTAGAATTATCTCTCATTAAGCTAGATTGAGGCAACAGCAGTAATCTTGATAACTCCACGACCTCCGCAAGATAACTACCACATTTCCTATTAAGCAGATCTCATTTCTGTTGCTCACGTCATAAGAAGCCTGAGGAAAGAGGAATAGCAATTTATTCAGGCGACGACATGTTTATTGATACAAGTGATTTATTACCTTAAGTGAAAATAGGATGAGTAGGGAGGAGGGGGGAGCTCAAGGCTGGAAACTAAATGAAAATGGCAACGTTTCGGCAAGAGAGCAATTATAAAGAACAATATATATTGCAAAAGGCAACATTTACAATAAGATTGACTTGAGAGATTATAACATAAACATGGTAATATAAGCAACGGCACAAATACTGTATTTGAATTGCTCTGAAAGTAGAACTGAAAATCTATGAATATGCTCTCTGTGCAAAATGAATGAGTTGGACAATTCTATTGGTACCTCCCAGTTCCGGCAAGATAAGCCTTTCCGAATTTTAGCAGATTTCCCTCGAGGGAAATCAGCTATTAGGTTGTACTCATGACGCGATTTTCGAAACATTTCTTCAAATGTCCATCGATACTACCCAGGAGATGAATGAAAATGAGATCCGTTCAAAACTATATATATATATTTGTTACAGCTCTAGCGGCCGCAATTTTTCTTTGGTCGTTACCAAACTCGGATATTTAATCGTTTTATGTAAAAAGAAAGATCAAGTTCGTTAACGGCTGAAATCGGGCCAGTGGGAGGGGGGGGGGTTAGAGGAGGGAATTTCGAAAATTCGAAATATCTCTGTTACTATACGTCGAATCGAAGAATTGTACAGAACCAATCTTATTGCAAATTAAATTGCTATAAATATTGGTATATACATTTATTCTCTATTGTGAAAATTAACTGAGATATTTGCATTTTTATAACAGACGAGCAGTGGTCGCTTTTATCCGAGTCCGGCGAAAGCTAGTTCGGCCGTTTCCGTAATTTTTCGGGACTCGTATGGAGATTACTCTATTGTATAACTTTACGTGGGAAATCTGCTTAGTTTACGTGTTCTTTTCGAAGCATCATTTTTCAGCTCGAGCGTACGGTCAAGGTAGCCACCGAGGCGATTTCCCCTACCGCACTCCGCCGCCCTGTACGGACCCTCCAAAATCGACCCTCCTAAAACTCCTCTCTTTCCGCCGCTCTCCCGATGGACCTTTCAACGGTGATTTCTATCATCAAGTTAACAATTGTATACAAATAATATCCGATGAAGAATACAATGAATTTTAATATCCTCTCCAACCTCTCTAGATGATATTTTGCGATTCTGTTCAATCAAATACTACCAGTTTTGGAGACGCTTGATGAATTTTGTAACTTGATGATAGAAATATACGTCAGTGATCTAAAGCCAAGCATAATGAAAATATAGCTATAACGTAGAAAACTGTTAAAGAATATTTTTATGTCTAGAGCTAGAAAATTTTAAATCCCATTATTAATTGTAAAATAAAATAATAACAAATAAACGAATAAGCTAAATAAAGCCGTTTAAAAATATTATTAAAGTATCTGTGTTATTATTGATAATTGTTATATTATGCTATTATTGATATTGTTATATGTATTCAATTAATAATATATTTCTTGTATAATATTAAATATTTCCTTATACTTACTATAGTTTTAACAGAAAGCATTCGAATTTTCTTTAAGTATATAGAAAACGTTAAAAAATGAATGCCAATAATTTAAAAAATATTTTTATTTATTTATTAATATTAAATAAAGGCCCTAGAAGCAAAAAAGCCAGTCACGCAGGGGCTGCATAAACTTAGCAGATTTCCCATGTGAAGTTTTACAATAAAGAAATTTCACGAGAGCCGAACAGTTACGGACACGACCGAACTAGCTTTTGGCGGAAACTCACGACTAGAACCGAAGTTAGCCGATCTCATCTCGTCCGTTATCCGCACACACTTAATAAAAATGCAAATATCTCGGTTAATATTCAAGATAGAGAATGAATGTATAAAACGATATTTATAGTAAATCTAATTTGCAATAAGATTGATTATATACAATTTTTCGATCGGACGTATAATAACGAAGATATTTCGCATTTTCGGAAATCCTTCCTCTAAACCCCCTCCCACAGGTCCGATTTCAGCCATATCTGGTGAAATCTACATCACCTTTATCGGATTTCACCTGACACCATGTGAAATATCGAACACCACGTGCTATCTCAACAAGCAACCTTTATTAACTGAACTAATAAACGATAAACGAACATTTGTTTAATGTAACCTTCACCACAATATCTTGTTTGGTCCAAAGTAATATTAAAATCAAAACTAAAACCACCAGGCATGGGCTGTTTTTCTAATGTGCCTCTCAATGTCACACACAGGGCTAGTGTAATATACATATGTCTAAATATATTGATCTATTCTGTAGGTCCATATTGATTAAATTAGAAAATGTATGACAATTGTATATACAAATAGGTATTTTAATGTAATTGCTGTCCTAGAGAGCTGAGCATAGGATAATTATTATTATGACAGGGCAATTATTATTTTTTTTTTTTAATATAGCACATACATTTGTAATTTTCACATTTCAATTATGTGTAATTCCTATATTTTAGAAAAAAAAAATACATAGGGCAATGTATTACATGCGGAAATAGCCATCTAATCTTTATTTCTCCCGTAGTATGAAGCATTTGTAAAATGAAATCGAAATGGGTATTTCAGGATCAAGTAAAAATGAGACAACTGGAAGCAGGTGTTTACTGAAAGCTGAAAACATAAAAATACTATAACTAGTTTAATACTTGAATTAAGAAAACAATTGTCTTCCATCTCTTAAAACTCTACTCTTTGCCGAAAATCACAACTCTTTAATGTTTTTTACTGGAAATTACATTTTATCTCAAGATTATCCCCAAAAATCATATAAACTGTTTTAACGGTAGTTCTGTATAGATCTGTCCCTGAAAATCAGCTATGCGGAATTTACAGACATCTAATATGTAGCTTGAATTTGAAGTTTTGTTTATATAGAGCACTTACTAAGAGGGAAATAAGGACTGGAATATCAGAGAACGCCATCCATGTCTCATTCCATCACAGGTAAATCAACATAGTTTACACAGTCAACTGTAGTGTGATTGCGATAAGCATAAAATAAAATGTGATCTTTGACAAAAATTATTTTAAAAAAAATATGAGCTAGGGTTAAAAATAGAAAAACCTTTGTGAAAATGGCTTCATTTTGGATGGAAATCAAGAAGAAATGGTGACTATGGAAAAACATATTCTTGGATGCGAATAAGACAATCATTCGATATGTGGTTATGATTTTATTCATATCCATAACTATAGCCATAATATGACAAATGTGCTCTTACATGGCTATAATCATAATATGGGGCTAAGGTTAGCCATGTCAGTTAAAGTGTTGGCTTTAATCTCACTTGGCAAACCTAGAGTGGCGAGTTCCATTCCCGCACTGGGCAGTGGAATTTATTTAGTGAGCAACTCACTAAATATAATCCTTAGTCCCACCCTGGCTAGAAAAGGGCTAGTAACCTGTAGATAACCCGTCCCAATTAGCCTTAGTAGCAAGTGGGCGTTAATAAATAATTTAATTTAATCATAATATGACATGTGATTTTATTCATAACTACAATCATAATATGAGGCATCTGCTTTTATTCATAACGATAATCATATGATTATGGTTTTGTTTGTTTGTTTATAATTATTACTTTATGCTACTAAGGCTAATTGGAATGGGTTATCTGCAGGTTACCACCCTTTTCTAGCCAGGGTGGGACTAAGGAATTTATTTAATGAGTCCGTCACTAAATAAATTGCTACTGCCCAGGGCGGGAATCGAACCGGCCACTCTAGGTCTACCACACGAGATTAAGACCAGTGTCTTAACTGTGTGAGTTAACCTGAGCCCCCACATGTGCTTTTGATCATAACTATATTCATAATATGACACATGCGATTTTATTCCAAATCATATTTATGAATAGAAATAGGGCAAGTTCTGCTGGGCAAGAGTCACTTCACCCAGCTGAGCCAGTGTGTGTGAGAGAGACACCCCCCCCCCCTACCTCAATTCTACCACCCAATCATTCTCGGATCAAACTGCACTTTCCACCAATAATTTTGTTTAGATTTGATTCTTTGAGTTATGGCAGTTCAAAGGATTGGTAGAACATTATTAATGAAATGTTATTAAGTGAAGTTTGTTATTTGGGTCTTAAAAATGTGTTGCGATCTGGCTGCGGTGATAAGCAGTGTAAGCTGAAAGTGATGAAAAATCCCATAACCAAACCACTAACAAGAATTTAGGAAGGGCCACCAACAATCGACTCAAGTCAAAATTCAAATATATATAAATTTATTTATAATCAAAATATTCACCAACAATTATCATTAATCAAAAATGAAAATGAAGACGCACCTCTAAAAATATAATGGGGGACACTTAATTCTACTTATAATATATTACAATTAAAGACTTAGCTGTTTTTAATAGAATTGCCGACTTAGCTGTGAGAGGTAGTACAGGCGAGAATTAGGCTGGATCAGGCAGGCCGGATCTGGCAAAAGGATTAGCGAGGTCTCACCGACAAGGGTCTCCCCTCCAAAGGATGCCGAATATGACTGATTTTAATCCGTCCTGTCGGGGTCCTTATATAGGCTTAGCCCAGCGGTGAACTTTGAACTGCCGATCAAAATCATTGCATTGCATGTTTTCTATTTAATATGATTAAATTTTGATAGAATCACTCTTCAAAATGAAACACTGTGTATTTTGAAAATGTTTTTGCCATCATTAACATCTTCATTTGAGACTATATTTGAGTTTGAAGAGGAAGCTGCCTGGACTCCTTGCTGCTGTTCACAAACTAAAACTCTGTTCACAGTAATCATTAGTCTAGCCACCTAGAATGCTACTATGAGATACTATTCTTTCGCCCACTAGTCTTAAGCAGATTTAAGAACCCCCCCTATCCATTTGTTTATAATAATTCGTTATGGTTCTTCTCAAAATTTACAAGGCTAGTAGAGGTAAATACATTTATCTTTGGGTAAATTTCTTAAATTAATTTTTGGAAGAACTACATGGTGTGTGTGTGTGTGTGATTTATGTTACTTTACGTACAGCTTCCACTAAATATACTCCTCGGGCCAATTCATCAGAAAGTGAACTGACAATACTTTCAATATGAAAAGCCAGAGAGAGGTTTATTGAGTTCAGAAAATTGTCTTAATGCCCTCCTAGAATTTTTCTGATTTAAATCACATTTTGACCAATTGCTGTACATTTAAATTCTGTAACACTCCCATTGCGGAGGGGCGGATCTCTGAAGAATTACAGTGTGTAGTAGGATTTTCTCCACTCTTCCCGATCCCCTTATTGTTGGATAGCCTAATGGAGAAGGAGGCAGTATCGCTGAGACTCCTCCTACCTTTGTAAACTAGAATTTTTTATCTAAGTTGGCAGGTGTAACCCATTCTTACAACATAAATTAAATATCTGCAAAATAGAACTAATACTCATCAAGAATCTGAATGAAAGTACTAACAAAAGAAATAATAGAACTAGTTATAAGTGAAAGGAATACAATAAACTGTAACATCAATTTTAAATGTCAACTTTTAATAAATTATATATAATAACAAATTGTATTTATCACAATATTTCATCTTATTTAATTCAATAACTATTATCACAGAGCTTTTACAGAATTAATTATAATACTATTTATTATTCTCATCGAGAGATAATGTAAAGTTAGTCGAATGTACAAAAGAGTGGAACGCATAAACCCACTTCTTGCCATTTTGTGCTTGTTCTTCATTCTGAATAGAAGCAAGAACTAGTTCGAATTCTCGCCTCATCTCTTCCTTCAAAGTGTCAACGATTGAAGGGTTAGTGTTTGAGCTGGTTAGGGAGGTGGTGTATTTAGGATCGGGTAGATCGAGAGTGTAAGGTACTTGTACAATGAATGTAGGCTGTTGGAGTGGGATATCGCTGTCAGGAGGACCATCGGAGCAGCTAGCTAATCTATCACGCTCAGAATCAAGCACTTCATCAATAGCATCTTCCTCGAGAGAAATCAACTCTAGTGAACCAGATTTACTCATCAACTCCACCGGTTTATTGTTGTTTAAAACATCCGGAGTTTCATTCAGAAAGCTTTCGATGTTATCGTAAGAATAAGGAACAGAGTTTTTAATATTAAACTCTTTCTTTATGTTACGCAAATCTTTTTTTGTTAACAAATGGAGTCTTTTGAGCTCGGAATCAGTCGAGTTCTTGAGATTGTTAAGAATTTCTTTGAACGGTATCTTCTGGGCTATCTTTTCGGCTATTTGTGCTCGCTCAGCCTTAGTCAAACCTATTCGTTCTAGCTCCATCGCATGCCCGTTGTGTTTAGAAAAAAATGAAACATCGACTCTTCCTTCGGAATTTACAATAGATATTATTTTGGCAGGGCAAATAGCATTGATTTTATTACTCCCTAAAGATTTCAATCGCCTCACATTTTTACCTTGTGGTTTAAAAAAGCCGCTACGGTGGCAAGAAAATTTTGTCCTGGAAGACCCATTTTGCAATTTGTAATGTGATTTTCTAACGAAACGCGCTTTAGTTTCTGTTTCTATTTTACGCTTCCACTCTTCGAATGCATAAATGTCATTAAATGAATATTCTTCACAAGGAGAACTACGAGGCTTCAATTTCTTACACAAATTGGAATGACGTTTGAGGTTACCATTTTTAAAAAAGACGTGCCCGCAATAAGAGCAAGTCGGCTTCGGCTTCTCAGCTTTCTCCTCATTTTTCTTTTCTTTGGGAGGTGCGTGCACTCGTAAATAGTGCCTCCACGAGTTAAACCTATCTCTGAAATACTTATCACAATCTGAGCACTTCACTTTCTTTTTCTCCATAGCCAACCTGTAAAAAAAGGAAAAAATTAATTGATATCACCCAGAAAATTTAAAACAGCTTTATTTCAAATATGATTGAGAGTAATTTTCACACTGGGTTCTTTCAAAACCTATTTCTTCCATTTACATAAATAAAGCTCTAACTTTGAACTAGACTGAACCTCAAATTAAATTCAGAGGGGATCATTTAAACGTTTGAGGCCATTCTACAGAAAATTACAACTCAAAATTGAAACTCTTGTCCGTCTGCCTTTTAGGAGATTTCCCTTAAGGGAGATCAGCTATTGAGGTCGTACTCATGACGCAATTTTCAAAAAATTTCTTCAAATTTCCATCAATCCTATCCAGAAGATGATGAAAATGAGGTCCAGTCAAAATTTTATATATATATATATATATATATATATATATATATATATATATATATATATATATATATAATTGTAACCTCTGTCTGTACATTGATTTTTTTTCTCCAAATTTCACGATACTTTTTTTTTTCACATGTCATAGACACCATAACTGCATTTTGTTTCTTTCGTGTATGTTTGTTTGTTTATTTGTCACCTTTTCATGCATAAAAGGCTGAACCGAATTTTATGAAACTTAGTATGTATAATACTACTAGCCCAACTTAGACTTTAGGCTATATTAATATTCTCTGAGACGAACAGGAGTGGGGGTTGTAAGGGAAGCCTAAAATATAATTTGCACATAACAAAAGTGGTTTACTTTGTTATGTATAGCAAGTTTTGTTTCATACATTTTTTCGGTAACAATGTATGAAGCAACTAATTTGCATAGAAATATTGATAAGCTTAATAATTCTTTCCGAAATGAACTATAGGTATTTAAGTAAAGCAATGTTCATAACACATAAGTGGGAGTGGAAGTTGTCGGCAGGCTAACACAGTTAATTGTATTAACTAATTTCCTGTGAAATGTTGTATTTTTTCCCTGCTCGCATTTATGCTCGCATTATGTATATAATGCTATGCTCGGGTTGTTTTTTGACAGGAAATATGTACACTATAGATGAATTTAATTATAATAAATGCTATCCATGATTATGATCTGAATTATTTATGGTGTATCAAACAAAGAGGGATTGATTAGGGACTAATTTTCATTTATTCTTCAAAACTATCAATTCTATAAGTCCCCTACCTGGCCCTTACGGGAATACTATTAGCCCAGACGGGAAGTGTAGTTATACACATTGTAGCCTTGCCAAATAAAAAATATCATCAACATTCAGAGTCTAATGATTCCCGAGCGAAGCTGGGTACTTTAGCTAGTATATTTGTCTGTTAACTCTAGCGACCACAATTTTTGTTTGATAGTTACCAGACTTGATATTTAAACGTTTTGTGCAAAAAGACAGATGAAGTTCGTTAATGGGAGGGGGGGTTAGAGGGGGGAATGTTCGAAAATTCAAAATATCTCTGTTACTATATGTCGGACCAAAACATTGTATAGAACCAATCTTATTGCAAATTAAACGTACTATAAATATTGTTTCATACATTTATTCTCTATCTTGAATATTAACCGAGATATTCACATTTTTCAGTTTTCAGGAAACCCCCACTTCTACTCATGTTGCATAAAAAATACTCTATTATGTAATAAATCACATTATTTTAAGCTTAAATACCATAAATTGTTTTCAAGAGACCTTTATTATACGAGATACATGTAAATATCTTATGGAGACCCCCCCCCCCTCTTCTTAAGTTCTTGGACTACTAAAATTTGATTGATTGGGATAAAAATTATTCTGATCCATCATAAATTATAGTGCTAGATATAGTAAATAGTTGTCAATAAAATTAATATGTTATATTCTGATATATTTCAGTAATTGTTTTTGTTTCCTGTGAGAAGTTGGCACACCTGTTTGTTTACATTTCAGGTGCTTCCTGTCTGGAGGTGTCTTATTATCGTTTGTATTTATTCACTTGGTGTCGACAGTGCTATTGTGTTAGCAGTATGTAGATGGTGTTGTCTTACCAGTTTGTAGGTTTATCTATTGTTAAACATCACGAGAGAAACCTGCTTAGTTTAGCACCTGCGTGTCAGACGTTTTTGTACTGCATTCTTCAAATCTGGAACAAAATTTGCCATACAAACGCAGCATAAACTGAGCAGATTTTCAGTGATGGTGAAGATGATATCTCTCTTTATATATATTCTCTATTTCTTCACTAATTTGTAGGATAATTAATAAGAAGATAATTAATAAGGGAATTATGAAGGGGGGAATGAAGAGAAATAATTATCTGGTAGAGAGTAAGTAGAAAATGGAAATAAAATATTATAGCTGAATGGAGATGGTGAATTAAAAAATGGGTCATAATAGAGTATGAAAGGAAATAAGGTGTGAAGTATAAAAAGGGCAGCGTAGGAAATATGGGCTATATACCTTGCAGAGATGCAAACATATACACTAAGTTTCTCAATTCACTTGGATACACTCAGAGCTAAATGAGAGGAAAACGCAGGGGCTGCTTATACTAAGGCGTGCTGGGATGACACACTAGTGATCTCCTCTTACCGCCTATTCTGACTGAAAACAACAAAATATGAATTACACACTTAATAGTTACGAAAAAGAACAATTGTAGAGCTTGGATAGTTCAACAACATTGGCTTTTATGATCCAACTCATAATTACAGAGATATTTTGAATTTTCGAATCCCCCCTCTCTAAACCCCCCTTATTCCTGGTCCGATTTCAGCAAATAAAAAATATGATCTTTAGTGACGGCTGTAACAATTAAATATCGAGTATGGCATAGGTCAAATAAATATTTTAGAGACAAGAACATTAGTTGATGATGCCATCGCACAATGAATTTGGATCGATGGACTTTTGAGGAATATTTTGAAAAATGCATCATGGGAACAAATCCAGGAAAACCTCCACCATTGTTGGGTTTTGCGACGCATCAGAAAGAGGTTACTCAGCCGTCTTGTACCTCTTAAACAGGACTGATGACAGCTCGAATGTTCACCTTCTTAGAGCGAAAACCAAACTTGCTCCCATCAAGACTATGACGATGCCCCGGCTTGAACTATCTGGTGCCTTGTTGCTAAGCAAACTGTTTAGATCCTGTGACAAGTTTGTCATACATGATGTAAAACTCTTTACAGATTCTCAGGTGGTTCTAGGATGGCTGTCTACTCCTTCTAAGATGCTCAACGCATTTGTTGCTCATCGGGTAGTACAGATTTTAGAGCTTACTCACAGTAGCCAATGGCATTATGTCAGGACCACAGATAATCCTGCTGACTGCAGTTCTAGAGGACTCCTGCCAGCTGCAATTGTCAACCATTCTCTATGGTGGGTGGGGCCAACATGGTTACTACTTCCACCTGACCAATAGCCATCTCCAAATATGAAGAGTGTTGACTTGCCTGAGTTGAAGAAGGAACACCCTACATCATATCCTGTTTCCAACGGTGTTCATCTTATTTGAAACTCCTTAGAACATTCTCCTATGTTCTCCGATTCTTGAGTATCAAGAGAAACCAGAGAGCTAGAACAGGGCCTATTACAGTTCCAGAGTTGAGAGAAACTATGAAGATATGCGTGCGAGTCACCAATGACCATCACAAGTTGAACCCCAAGTATTTGAAATCCTTGAATGCCTTTCTCAACGAAGACGGAGTCTTCAGGGTGGGCGGCAGACTACAGCATTCCTACTTGAGGTATGATGCCAAGCATCCCATCATTCTTCCAGGTAAAAGCCACTCAGCCAGACTAATTGTCGACCACCACCATAAGTCCTACCTACATTTACGGACGGGGAGCCATGCTCCACACTAAGTTCTGGATAACCTCAGTAAGAAATCTTGTTCGTGATCGTATATTTAAGTGCATCAAATGCTATAAAACAAGTCACCTTCCCGAAGCCCCTCAAATGGGAAACCTACCAGATTATCGCTTGAAGGATGGCCAAATCTTTCATCATGTTGGCATTGACCTTGGCGGGCCATTCGTCATTCGCGAGTCTTCAAGAAGAAAGGCATCCCTCGGAAAGGCATACCTTTGCCTCTTCATATGCATGGTCACGAAAGCTGTACACTTTGAGCAAGTTTCTCGCTGCTCCACCGAGTCATTTCTTGCAGCGTTAGATAGATTCGTGGCTCGCAGTGGAAGACCCGTCCGTATCTACACGGACTGTGGCACGAACTTGGTGCTGCCAACAAGTTGAAGGACATCCTCATGCTCTCCAAGTCTTCTTCGACCCAAGAGGCAATCATACACCATGCTGCAAACGAGTCTATAGAGTGGTCATTCAACCCACCTTCTCACCACATTTTGGGGGAATCTAGGAGGCAGGAATCAAGGCTGCCAAGTCCATCCTCAACAGAGTAATTGGTGACACACCCATGACATTTGAGGAATTAGCGACAGTCCTTTGCAACATCAAAGGCATCTTAAACTCTAGGCCCTTAACTCCTGTAGGAAGCGACAACGAGACCATCGAGTATCTCACTCCAGGACACTTCTTGGTGGGCCGTCCTCTTACGTCAGCACCAGAAGACAACTTTATAGGAGAGAAGATCAGCCTGTTAAGGAGATGGGACATGGTCCGTCAGACTTTTCAACACTTCTGGAACCGTTGGCGGCTCGAATATTTAAATATATTACAACAACGTCCCAAATGGACAAAGACCAGGGACAATCTCAAAGAAGGCGACCTAGTCATCGTTAACCTTTAACTGGGTAGGTCCCTAGATGAGACACTACTAGGTAGGTGGGGTGCTGTGAACACCCCAACATTTTTCCCCCAATAAAGTCATACTAATGCATTCTATATTTTATATTTAATGGGCAAAACCTTTTCTATTAATAGGGGAAGCATATAGAAGGGAAAACAAAAAAGAATAATGTATAACACATTTATGATTACATTTATTTAATTTCTATCCACAAAAAGTTACTTAAACGTTATTCCCGATAGATAAATTTTATCAAAAATACAATCAAATTTATAATAATACAATCATATAATAATGCATTTATAGAATTATACTGTTTATATTATAAACACAAGAAAATATGTATAAAGTATATAAAAATATTATTTAACACAAGAAAATGGCTGAGCAGATTGACTTGAGTCCACACATTTCTCACATATATTTTTCATATGGTTTAGGCACATAAACTGTTGGCATTTACAACAATAAAATTTTGTTTTTTTTTTATCATCCTTCCTCGGACAGATTGTACACCTCCCTGACGACGATTGTGTCCTCGAAACTGGTTGTACAGGTTCGACTCCTACCATCTTTGAAAGTTTTGTTTTCAGCTCTTTTGGTAATGATGTTTCGCAAGCTCTTTTCTTCAAATGAGGTTGGAGAAGTTCAAACCCAATTTCTCTCAGAAACTGTGATCTTACTACACCACTTTGTGGATTATTTGAGATGAAACGCGAGGTGTAGAGAGCAATGAGGCTGTAACACAACTGGGTAGGTGGGGTGTTGCGGGCACCCCTTGCAGGTTTTGACACGTTCGGACACGTCTGCCGACTCCCAGTAGGCGCGCTTTATGTTCAAAGCCACATGAATCAACTTACAGATAACAAATAAGAAGCTAAAAAAAATTTCAGCAGTATTATCAACTTATAAGTAATAAATAATACTAAATAACTTTCTTGGGGTGCTGTCAGCACCCCGCCTACCCACGTAAAGGTTAAGGAGCCCAACTGTCCTCGGCGGACATGGCCAATGGCAAGGGTAATTTCCACACACCCAGGTAATGACGGCATAACTGGTGTAGCCACCATCCGTACCACCAATGGAGTGTACAATAGGCCAGTTGCCAAATTGGTTCCTCTGAAGGCAATCAATTCTGATCGTAATATTTAAAAAAAATTTTTATTAAAATTTTGGTGGGCGGAATGTTGTGGCAACAATAGAAATAGTTAATGTAACAGTAATAGCAGTAATACGGGTAGCTGCCACATGAAGGCAGCACCTGACAGAGCTGCCCAAGCGGGAGAGAGAGATAGAGCCAGACACCAGGATAATCCCCAAACTCTCTTATCGCCTAGTTTTTTCAAGCTCTTCGCAGGCTGCAGGGATTAACCAAACAACCAGTTCGGCCTAGACCTTCAATAAGGCATCACCGTTCACACCGGCCCAGCTGCCGCATCATTTCATACATCCACCTATATGACTTCGCCTCAAGCGGACACCAAGTGTCTCGCTCTCCCCTCCCCCTCTCCCTCTCGCTCTCCCCCTCCCCCTCTTGCTCTCCCCCTCCCCCTCTCCCTCTCGCGCTCTCCCCCTCCCCTCCCCCTCTCCCTCTCCCTCGCTCTCCCCCTCCCCTCCACTCTCCCCCTCCCCCCCCCTATTATTTTTTAAAAGGGATTATTTTTTTGTTATTTCGTCTATCTCACATGAGAAGAGGATTACTATTTTAATCATTAAATTATTAATGCCCTACATTTTAGTTATTTTCTTTGATGTTTCCCCCTTTCTCTGCTGCGACCAGCTGTATTAGCCAAAATTGGCCATCACAAAACAGCAGTCTGTGTTAGGAGCTTCAAGCGAATCTCCTAGCCGCTGCAACAAGAACAACCAGAATGATGTGTGAAAGTGTGCTGGGATAAGGAAGGAAAGGCAGGGGCAACTACTCATTCCAACAGCTGTAGCCAGTGCCAAAAGACGACTTGAGCCTTGAGCAAGTACAGCGAACCTATCTTTGTGTACGGGCAACAAATGGGGCTTTGCATTTGAGGGAAAGTATTATAGCTCAAAATCTTGTACAAGTAGCTCACAAACAGAAAAAACTGTATATTGTATGGTTAGAGACGTGATAGTTTAGATGAGTAGGCAACTATATTTTTCAGTACCATATGTATTGTCAGGTGTGACAATAAAAAACACAGACTGTGAATGTCAAGCGTCTAAAATGTAAACAAACAGGTCTGCCAATGGCTCAACGTAAGAAAAACAATAACTGAAACATATCAGAAAATAACATATTCATTTTATTGAAAACTATGTACTATACCTAGTACTGTAATTTGTTATGAATCAGAATAATTTTTATCTCAATAAATCAAATTTTAGTAGTCCAAGAATTTCTAAGAGGGGGGGGGGGAAGGTCACAAGAACATATTTGCATCTATCTAGTATAATAAAGGTCTCTGGAAAACAATATTTGGTATTTAAGCTTCGTATAATGTGGTTTATTATATAACAGAGTATTGTTTATGTAACATGAGCAAAAGTGGGGGTTTACTGAAGGCTGAAAACTGAAAAATGGAAATATCTTGGTTAATATTCAAGATAGAGAATAAATGTACATAACAATATTTATAGTACATTCAATTTGCAATAAGATTTATTCTATACACTTTTTCATTCCGACTTATAGTTACGGATATATTTTGAATTTTAAAATTTCTAAGGTATTTAAGGAGTAAAAGGTATTTTTATAATGCTTTCAATAAAGCTAATTTTTATGACTAGCACAGTTATTTAATTGTCACACAACGTATTAACTTCCTTGTAAGTCTGTGGCTGTATAAACTAAGAAATTTCCAACCATCTGCTCATTCATCACTATCTATTCTCCATTTTCCACTGATAAAAAGCATATGGGTACTTATTGATTATTGGGATGCCACCCATTTAAAGACGATTATTAAATCATATTAAAAAAACACTTTATTATTTAAAATAACACTTCTAGGATTTATTCAAATGACAAAATATAATTAAAAATTAGAGTTATCCCAAAACTGGATAATGTCGCACAGTAGCTGCATAAAGCAGTCGTTCCCAGGCTTCATCTTCCACATCAACTCTGCAAGGTAGCTGCAACCAACTGGTGGAATAATAAGCGTTCACCAAGTGGTCTGAATAAACGATCACTCATTTTCTGATAATAAAAGAACCAGAATGACTAAGGTAACTTAGTCAAGTATGAACAGTCTAGAGCAATAAAGCGATAACAATAACAGTGAATAGTGATAAGCCGCTTTGAACTAGTAAATATTTTATCTGTAAATAAAGAGTGGCTTCCCGTTAACCATTTTATGAATTATAAACTCTAGAAGTGTTACTTTAAATAATACAGTGATTTTCTTTCAATTATGATTTAATAATTGTCTTTAAATGAGTGGCCTCCCGATAAGTACAAGCATATGTAGACAGGACTTGAAATTTAAGCTAGACATGTGATCTTAGTGGAGATATATAGCGAACCTTTTTGAAGTTATTTTGACAAAAAATATTAGGTTGAGGTTTGCTTTTTCTCTCATTTGCCTGCCGTACCTTATGTTAAAAATATGAACATACTTTGAATTCATTCTTTAATTTATATAAATTGAGAAATGATATACATCTGACAGTTCCCTTAAAGAACCTCGAATCTAACGACCCAATGTCAACCATTTCATTTAAAGGTTCAAAACTATATGACACCAACAATTAGAAAAAATATTTTTTTGTTAAAATATAAAAATTTGTATCTCTTAAAATATTACTTTGAGAATGATCTTCAGATTTGTTCCTATTCAATGATAAAGTGAAGCATGGGGGGAAGAAGTTATTGGCTCTCTATTAATTTGACATATTTTCAATTCCATTTGTAAAATAGTCTATTAAAATTGTCTTGCTTAAACTCATTACAGTAAGAGATTTTTAGAAAAGAAATGCATAAGATAAAAAAATAATGATACTAAGTAACACTTACCATAAATTTTGTTGATATTACCAAAGTCAAAATTTCATTTTTCTTTTTTCCTGAAGTGTATTTGGACAAAGTATGGGTGGGAAAGACAAGAAAATGAACAATACATATTTAGTAGGAAACACAACATCGAACACTTAAGCAGTATTCAGAATAATAAAAAAACTTTACACTTGTAAATAAAAGTAACTAGAAATTCCATTACTTAATTCAAGAACGAACCGTTCAAAGAACAGGCCTTCAAGTAAGAGGCATTTAAACAAATTAAATGTTATGACATAATAGGATACGTCGAATAGTTTTGTTTTCTATAAACTATTTTCTAATATTCTGCAAATTCTTTAACATTTATTGAATAATATTTATACTTATATAATAGAGTAGCTAAGGTACCCGGCTTCCCTCGGCAAATCATTACAGTCTGAATGGTGATATTTTTTTACATATCCCGACTCAGTGTTTAAAGTTTAAACTTGAATATTTAATAACTAAAGTGGACTTCTAGAATCGTTTAGTATTCAAGAGCAAAAAAAAAATTGATTTCCTGATCAATCCATTTACACTGTCGAAACATTGTGGACAGTATTAATCCTAACCATGGGCAGCTTTCATTCAACATTATTAAGTACTATTACTGAGGTACTATTGTTTGAGAAATATTTAGATTGAATGAATGCTATTCATTGAAAAAAATTAGCCCATTCTGTTTATATTTCCTGTCTCTATATTTACTTTTATTAAATTGTACAGCTTTCTGAGAACATGATCAATCCATGTACTATTCCTGAGTCTATAATGCATTCGTTATAAAATCAGATTAAATCTAAGAATACATAACATCAAATTCATCAATTTAAATAATTATAAACAATAAATTAGTTTCGTTATAACTCATAAAACGACATTAAATATATAACATACTTTTTTTTTTATTAATTGGCATCCAGATTTACTAAATGATGACACAAATTTATTAAAGAAGTTTTGAAATAGTTGAGGCACGTTAAATTGGATTATAAAGCTTAACTCGTTAGCAATGTATGTTTAAGTGCTGTAAATGTGATAAGTTTGAGAAAAGAGTTTGGTTGTAAGGCCTGGCTTTCCAAGCATTCCAAGTAGTCTATTTATCTCCGTTAGCCAGTTGGCCCAAGGTAAAGCACTTTGTAAACATACAATCGTTGTTTGATTCCGGCCTAGGCGATTGGAATTTATTTAGTGACTCACTAAATAAGATCCCTAGTCCCAACTAGACAAGAAAAGGGTAGCAATTTGTAAGCAGTCCGACTCGATTAGGCTTAGATAAAGTGGACTTCAGTTTATAATTCAATATTTACTAGTATTAGGCTGCCTCGTGGGATATTGCTAAGTGTCTTGGCATATCGATGCTGTTGTACCTCCTGCAAAACATTGATGGTAGAGGAAAAGGCCGGATTGTTGAAAGCAAAGCAAAGCATAATATAGAATAAGAGCCCTGGAGCGACATGGCTAAGGCCGACACCACCTAATATAATATTGAATTAAATAAATGTTATATTTGTACCGGTGGAGAGAGTATGCAGCGGAAGCCGAAAATAAATTGGCTCAAACACACTCAGAAAGAAGAATGAATTGGATCAGTCAATAACCAAATAATCTAACAAGCAAATTTAACTAATAATAAATGTATTTCCTATGTTAATAAAGACAATGAGGAAAAACAATATATTTTCTTTAAGGGGTGAGAGGGCGTTAATAGGATCTTCACTTGACTTGTACCAGCAGCACATTTCAATTTTTCATAATGATGTATAAAAACTGTTTACACAAACTGGGTTAGGAGTGATTCCCAAATCAGGTTGTGGGAAGCTGTAGGTTCGATCGAAAAAGTGTAAGAAGAAGCATCTGGAGCCCTTTTCTTTTCTTTCTTTTTCTTTTCTACACTTGAGCCAAAAAGAACGAGTCGAAGAAAGGGGACGCGAAGTAAAACTAAACAATAGAAAAAAACGTGCAATCTAAATAAAAGCAATTACCCATTGTACACGCGCACATGTATACGCGGGATAAACGTATTCTAACCAGATTGTCATGAAGGACAAGATGAGGATTGTCTGCTAGGCCGTTGGTGCTTATCTCAAATGTGTTGAAGATGATGTGTCAAGGCTTACAGAAAATGGAAGTTGTTAGTATTGTAGTTAATATTGCTTACAAGTATTGTAGTTGAAATCGCCTTCTGTGTGTCTTTTGGTAAGTGTACTAGTTGTATCGTGACGTTAATTAACCCGTGACAGCGTTCTGGTCGGAGCGAGTTGTTGAACAGGTGGTTAAAGCCTGCTATATAATTTGTGATGTAATTTTATGAACGAGGCGATTTCGTTCGCAGTTCCACTGGATGTCGTGCAAAGGCATCGGTCCACTCTGGACAGTGCTATCATCCTCCCGGCTACGAAGCAAATGCAGGTAGTGATCTGATTAATGGAGTTCACCTGCCAAACGCCCAAGGGTGTCACTGATTTTGGCTTCTGTGAGAACGCTAATTCCAATGTTTTGTGATTGACCCAGACGGCGAAGTGTACCACCAGGAGGCAGTTACAATGTTTAATTTCTTGGTAGATTGCTAGAATTTCCCGGTCGTACCTAGAGAACTTCAGTTGGGCTAGAGTGAGGAACATGAAGAAGAAGCAGACTGGTATTAGCCTCTTTCTGCTGCAAACCACCAAGGGCTGTGATTGATCCATTACAGACCAGGGCGAGCTTTGAGTTTCCTATTACCGTTACCTTCTTGATTGTAGCCGAATAAATTTCAATTACCTAGTTCCTTTTTGATTCCGGGGAATATACGTCTTACCATCCGTGCTCCAGCCACATCTATTCAGGAGGATTAGACTTTTAGCCGCAATGGGTTGTCCATCTCAGACGAAAGACATGCCGTTTGTGTTCAGCTTCTGAAATTTTACCTCTGGTTGAGCAAGTTCACACTAGGCAAATTTACTGGTAAGCAAAAATAATTGAATTATAGGAAACCTGCGGACTTGGTTTTAATAGACAAAAATGTGTCGCATGTTCACATTATAAAATCATATTCAACATTGATTAAGGTCGACAGACCAGAAGACTTCGTAGGCCGCGACGGCGTTCACGATATCAACAATTCTCTGAAAGGGATAGGCTTCAAGTTCCGTATATCTGTTAAAGGTGAAAGTAATTTGTGATTCTCTGTCAGGGTAACGAGGACCTGAGCTTTTCAAGGAGGAAAAACTTCCTCAATTATGCCGTCTTCCAATAGTTTTTGCACTTCAGGTTCCATAAACTTGGCATCGGAGGCAGTGTGACGTCGAGACTTAATCACGATAGGCTTCATATCGCGGGGGGCGTTTCTAAATAGTCTTACTGGCTCAACATTTGCCATGGTGAGTCCACAAATACTGAGAGGGTCCCGTGATGCCCCGAATTTAATATCGGTAGAAGAATGACTGCTTACAACATTGCACCTTAGGATGGCGTCCGCACAGAGATCTGAGAGAATATAGAGTGTTACCCCAAGGTAGAAATTATCTATCAGCAAATCTACTCTTCAAGCCTTGTTAATTGTGGAATTCCGAGTAGTAGACGCCATGGATACAGTTAAATGAGTTAGTAAAATAGAATCTTTCAACTGCTTAACCTTTTGTTCTGAAATGAAGCTAAGTGAGCTCCCTGTATCTATTAGCGCCCGGGCTTTTATTCTATTTATTTAACTGGAATGATCGCTTTCCTAAAACTAGAATGAGGCAGCACTTGTCGAATTTTAACACCAACAACCTTTGGCAACGTTCCTTCGAGAGCTACGACAAACTTTGGCGAAGTGGCCAATCTTGTTGCACAATTTGTTCACGGGCGAGGCAAGAGGTCCTCAGGTGGTAATCGTGCCTGCAGTTGTGACACATCCTCTTAGCTGCGGCTGCAACCTTCCCGAACAAGTGGGAGTTGTGCCCTGAAGACCAGGACTTGTTCGGAAGGTTTGGACGAAAGGATTGAGGAATTAGACGAGAGAACGGAGTCTGTGCCCCGACATTTGGGACCGGACTGCGTTGACCGACTGTTCTTGGCCCGACTCTAGGGCATACTCAAGTGTAAGGTTGAGACTCTCTAATAATCTTTGGCGTATGTTGGGCTCACGGAGACCGGCAATGAAAGCGTCTCTTATGCAATCATTACGGTTAGTCTCGGCCGTAACGACTTTGAAATTGCAGTCTTTGCTAAGTAGCTTTAACGCTTCTAAATATTTTGTAACTGATTCGCCAGAGTGTTGCAGCGTAGTCGCTAACTTGTGACGTGCAAAGACTTCGTTCACCGAATTTGTATATGTACTATTTAGGACGGCAATGGCATCATTATATGTGCCGCATTCATTAATTAACTCGTAAATGACCGGGGAGACGTGATTTACCAGTATGCGTAATTTCTCGTTGTCACTTACATGGTAAGTTTGCAGAAAGTTTTGAAACGTCTTGTACCAGTGGTTCCATTCAAGTGATGCAGTTAGTGAATCCGCTTCAATTGCTAGCCGCATATAATTGAATTATAGGAAACCAGTGAACCAGGTTTTATTAGGCAATAATACGCCACACGTTTACATTCTAGAATTGCATTCATAAATGTTTAAGGATAAGTTAAACAACATATTTTAAGTTGAAACAATTGAATTATGGTAGTAATAATGAACAATATATCACTGTTTTCATCTACGTATTAACGCCGGAGGACTAATTCCAGTGTTCCCGATTCCATTCTTCGTTGGTGGAGCCGATGACAATATCGTTTAAGAAACAGGAGCCGAAGTCTAGACCGAAAAGCAACCTGCCAAGAAACACCTGAAGGTCTTTAAGGCGACCTAAAGGCCGAAGTACATCTGGAAGAATTCAAAGAGCCCAATGGAAGTGATGCTCCTTGTCTTCACAGTGATTTTTGTCCTCCGGAATCTGGAATATTTCCATTTGTGAGATATTTTTGGGAAAAAATTCACATAATCTTTATAAAATCTACCAAGTTGAGGACTACATAACGTTCGAGGATCCTCTAGGCGTTAAGCTGGTAATAATTCCCTTAGGGTCTGATTCCCCCGGTCCTTCCTCTGAACAATCTAGAGAAAGCTGGCACAGGGCTGTTGGATGGGCGTTTTTCAGTTTCAGTGTTTCAGCGGTGACATAAGCTCATCTAGCACCTATAAAATGCATCACACCGTGCGTGTGTCGCAGCTTCATGAAGGAGGTCAGGTTCGTGATATGGGAATATTTCCGCAAGATAGCGCTAAACCATCCTCCTGTCGGAACAGATTACACACTGGCGGATTGGGATGCCTGTCAACTTGGCGCGACTCGAGGGTGTAGTCATTTGATAGAACAGTTGGCATCCGAGGAGCTCTGATATGATGTGTTAGTGATACAGTAGATCCGCGCTGTTGATCAGGTGTTTCATCACAACTTTAACAAAATACCTGGTAGGTTTGTCCTGCCCAAGTCCCAGATGGACAGTGCCACAGGTTGAGATTAAAATGCTGTTTGCAGCACAGAAGACTGTCTTGGGCCGTTCCCTTCGTGGGATTCCTTATCGGGCACAGGGATAGGGTGGCTCCTGTATCTACCAGGCATCCCATGTTGTACCAACTACAAAACGCCAGTAGTTAGTGACCTGTTCTTGATTCCGCCTTAAAAGAAATTAGACTTGGTTGGGTCGTTTGATTCACGCAGAGGTTTACAATAGTTTGCTTTGGATCGGAACCCCTCAAAGTAGGAGCACAGATGGTGGCACTTCTTTGATTTTCAAGCGTGGTTCCCCCACTAGCTTCACAAGAGTCACCAGGAGCTTACGTTGTCTCTCACTTGATGTAAACGGACGCAACGAACCAACTTCACCTCCTCTTGGCTCTTAGATTTCAGCAATGCTGTCTTCGAAAGTGCTTTTTGTTAAGTTGTTCTGTAGCTGGAAGTGGCACCTGAATTTATATTCGGCAAGCCTCTGGCACAGGTAGATATCAACAGGATAAATTTAGGTCTTCGGTCACTGAGCTGGTGGTATGCGAGAGAAAAAGGAATCTCTGAAGCCATTAATAGTCATTGCCTTAAGTATTTCGTAAGGGAATTTCATTGGCAGTTGACCTAATAAAATATATTTCATCACCTTGATTCAGCGGACATGTTATATTAAACAGATCGCTGGTAGCCTCGCACTGAACGAACAAGACTTGTGGGTCATGTTTAAATAATGGCGGCAACTGGACCTTAGCCATTGCCACTGGTATGCCTTCGACGATGCTACATCCAGATTTAAAATACCTTACATTAATAAGTCTAAACTAATTATTTGACTCATATTATTAATATTTATTATATTATAAAATGAAATACCACTTTCTTCAACTAGGTCATTTGGCACATTAAATAAATTCCTGTTGTTCTTGTGGGTATCGAACTCACACCTGAAAGCAAATGAATTTTATAGCCAATCTCTTTACACTTGAACCTGTGCTCCTAAAACTAACTTTAATTTTTATTAAATTAAAAAAACATGAAAATTATCCTATATTATTAAATTATGAATAGTGTTAAAACGTCCTTAACTATTTTGTTACCTTTGAGATCAATGGCCGCCATTTTGCGGTACGTGCGCGCGCAATCCCTTTTCAGCATGCCTTTCCACGTCGTGTGAGTTTTCAGTGAGTCGAGGTTTTTTTTTTCCAGTTTTCTAGTAAATTAAACAAAATGCAAAAGTGGTCGGAAGACGTAACTTTAATGTTCGTACAGGAGTATTTGCGGCATGAGTGTTTGTGGAATTTTAAATGCCCTGGTTACAAAGATAAAGAATCGAAAGAAAAAGCTACTTGCATTTTAGCTGAGTCTATGTGTATACCTGGGTTTGGTAAAAATGAAGCGATTTTGAAAATCAAACAGATGAGAACAAATTACCGGGGGAAGTTGAGACGATTAAGAATGTCTTCGAAATCAGAGTCAAGTGCGGGTGAGACTCGAAAATCAAAAATGGAATGGTTTGATATCCTAGATCGAGCTCTGAAATCAGCCAAAACCCCTCAGACAAGCCCAACACAAGAAGATGTGGTGAGTATGACGAATAATTTGCTTGTACGTTTTACATAGCGTTGAATTATTTTGTCAGTGCATAAAAAAGTAGATAGTTACATATTTAAATAATTGGACCTAATTGATCATTATTACGCTTTGGTTGCTCATTGAACATATTAAAACTAAAATAATAACAAGAATGTGTGCATTAAACTGTTTAACTCATTAAAATATTGATTTGTTATATTTCTTGATGCCCATTGCCAATTGCTGTTTGCCGAATTCAGCTTGCAAGAACTTTCGACCAAAGGCAACATCTTCAAGAAGGATATGGTTACAACTCATGAAATACATATTTACGGCTAACTACTCGCGATTGACATGCATTTAAAGATTAGAAAGTGATTGAATTGGAGAGTTTTTGAATTAGTCACACGTACAAGTATTGCCTGCCATTTTACTGTATGACTTGCAGATTTCAAGTAGTCGTCATTATTATAATGCTAGAGTGATAATGTTTGTGATTATATTACTTTGCATTGTATAGCCTATGTGATATTTAGCGAAAGGCAGCATCCCCATGTTCTTGGAAGATTTGTAGAAGCCTCTATTGCTATTACAGGCGTTCCATGACCTCTGTGCTTCAGTTTGTTATAATTTGTACTCATGGTAAACTAAGGAGAATTAGTGTTCATAATTTTCTTTTTCTGTCTTCTTGCTTAATAAGAATGAAGTATTTCATATTAAAGCTGGCAGACATCCACCAATCTTAATACTCGACTTCATTCCTCTCTGCACTAACTGCTCTCGACTTCATTCCTCACTGCACTAACTGCTCTCGACTTCATTCCTCACTACACTAACTGCTCTCGACTTCATTCCTCGCTGCACTAACTGCTCTCGACTTCATTCCTCGCTGCACTAACTGCTCTCGACTTCATTCCTCGCTGCACTAACTGCTCTCGACTTCATTCCTCGCTGCACTAACTGCTCTCGACTTCATTCCTCGCTGCACTAACTTCTCTCGACTTCATTCCTCGCTGCACTAACTGCTCTCGACTTCATTCCTCCCTGCACTAACTGCTCTCGACTTCATTCCTCGATGCACTAACTGCACTCGACTTCATTCCTCGCTGCACGAACGCTTAGTCGTTAAAGGAGATTATTTTCTGTATGGCTGTGGTCTTAATAAACATATCAGAAAGCATATCATAGTAAATTGAAAAATACCTCACATTCTAACATAATATACTTCAATCTGCAGTTTACTTAGGGCTGCTTGGGTTTCTACCTCTGAGCCACGTTCAGTATTCCTCTTGTTTAGAGTTTGAATACTCTATTAGCGATTGTTAGTTTTGTTGTTCAACATTGTTTAGTAAACTTTAGAAAGATTGATAATTTAATTTCTAAGAATTATTTTGGCATATTGATGATTTAAAGTGAGTTAGTTGTCGAAAGTAGTTATTATGGCTGACAAAAGTAGCAATCACGAAATTATGAGAAAGCTTCTTTCAGCACCTAACCCTCCTCCACAAGTTTGTTTTGTTTTGTGTTATGTTTTCGTTAACTCCTTTTTCTGACTTTTCTTAACTATTCTGCTATGCATGAATTTAATTAAATGTGTGTTTCTTGTTAATAATTGATAATACATTCATTTTATGTGTTTTATTTTGTTTTTTATAATTTTACTATTAAATTGTATTAATGTACTTTTGTGTTTGTTGATGTATAGAACGTCAGAAAAATGGACATAAAAAGGAATCTAGACAAAGACAAAGACTCAAGTTTAAATTCTCCTGGTTATGGCGAGGAAAAAAGATTGCACAGCTATCTTGAAACATTAAGCGGGCAGGTAATGAAATAACATGTTAATGTAAGCATTAGCCTATCATATGTTAATTTGTTAAGGCAACTCTCTTTTGTCATTGTGTAAACATATGATTTTATTACTCCTCAGAACTGCTTGTCTTGTGAATGGTTTTATCTATCATTAGTAATGTCCAGCAATCTCCTTTGTTTGACACAGAACATGAACGGGATGCTCCGTTTAAAAAAACGATATGTTGTATGTATTCGATGGCTAGATACTGTTTAATGTTAATATTAGAACCGGTAGTGGATGGTAGATACTTGACTTGATCAGCTGGAGAATAGTGAATTTGATGCTAGGCTTAATGAATAAATGATGCACTTGATGATATATGCCATTTCCATGTTTTTTCTGGTTTAGCATTATGGAGCTATTGGTGAGTCTCCGTGCTGCTTTACTAGCCTCCTCTAGTAACGTAGTGCTCAGCTGAATTTCTCTCTCGCTACAAATCAAATCTCTTCCAGGCTTTGCCCTCGTCTTATAATCTACCCTTCCCTTAAATTGCTCTACCACTGAAATGAAATAAAATCTATTTATTTCCATTAAACGTTAATGTAACTTATTACGGTGCGTAAAATAGTTTTGGTTTATATAAAAATTTACTAATATTATGTCAATTAATACCTTTACTATTATTGAATAGTAGTTATACTTATATAATACATTCGTTATAATAGTAGCTCAGATCTAGTGAATACATTTTATAAAATCTATCAATTTAGTTATCATATATAATAAATTAATTTTGTTAACCTTTGTAATATCACTCTAAATGTATAACACACTTTTTAGCAGATTTCCCTTAAGGGAAATCAGATATTGAGGTCGTACTCATAACACAGTTTTCGAAATGTTCCTTCAAATGTCTATTGATTCTATCTAGGAGATGATGAAAATGAGGTCCCTTCAAAACTGTGTGGTGTGTGTGTGTGTGTATATATATATATATATATATATATATATGAATGTATTTGTCTGTTACCAATCTAGTGGTTGCAATTATTGTTTAATCGTTACCAAACGCGATATTTAGTAGTTTAATGTAAAAAGAAAGATCAAGTTCGTTAACGGCTGAAATCGGACCAGGGGGAAGGGGGTTTAGAAGGGAGGAATTTCAAAAATTCAAAATATCTCTGTTATTATAGTCGGATCGAAAAAGTGTATAGAAACACTCTTTCTGCAAATAAATTTACTATAAAAATTGTTCTATTCATATTTTCCGTAAAATGAGTATTAACCAAGATATTTGGATTTTATAGTTTTCCGCTTTCAGTAAACCACCACTCCTACTGGTGTCATATTAATAATAAGCAGTTATATCATGAACCACTTCATTCCAAGGTTAAATATCAAATATTGTTTTCATTGAACTTTTACTTTGTGAGATATATGCAAATATGTTCTGTTGACCCCCCCCCCCCCTTGTTTTTTGATTACTACTATTTGAGTGATTGAGACAAAACTGAATTTTGATTCATTACAAATTACAGCACTAGCTTTAGTAAATTGTTTTCGATAAAATTAATATGTTATATTCAGATATATTTCATTAATTGTTTGTATTTCCGGTCTATCTATTCAGTGCTACGAGGCTGGCTGGTCTGTTTCTTTATTATTCAGCCATTTTTTGTTGTAGAGATTATTAACTTGTAACTTGTATTGTAGATTGACTGAAAGATTTCTCATTACCGTTTGTATTAATTTGAGTAACATGCACAGTAGTTACCTGTATATATATTTATCTATTGTAAACCTTCGCTTGGGAAATCTGCTTAGTTTACACAGTCCCTGAGTGATGGACTTTTTAATTTATTGACTTTCAAATTTATTGAAATATGACATTTTACTAATGTCTTTATGAATGATGCAAAACTTGCCCCACCTTAAAAGAGGCAACGTACCGGATCATAAATTATTTTTTGACCAATTTTTATGGCAAATATTTTGCTGTTTCTTTTAATAATTGAAAATTTTCTCTCAAAATATTTATGCTTATGGTTATCTTGTTGTATGATTATGTGTTTTACTAGTTTTGTAAAAAAAGTTCATGTTTTGTTTCACAGACAATATTGTTTGGTAGATATACTTTGAAGGAAAAGTCATTATTTTTGACTCTTTAAAGAGTGGCTGACAGGAGTCTTGACCTTGTATTAAATATAAACCTTATTGTGCTCTTCTGTAGTTTAAACATTAAAACATGATTTTTTGATTTAGCACTATGCACAATGTCATAAGTTAAGCGACTACAGAAATACCCATGTAGTAGTAGTAATAGAGGTTCCATTGGAAGATATGTCTCAACACATTTTATTAAGAAGCAAAGTGATTCTAGTTTCTTATATCTAACTAGCTCAGATACCCGGCTTAGCTCGGGAATTCATTTGAGGCTGAATGTTGATGGTATTTTTTTTGGCAAGGCTTTACTTTGCACAATATTTTGACATTTACCCGTCCCAGAGTTTAGGGTTAATACCCGCCGTATCTGTGGATTTGTTAATAATTACTTGTAAATTAATTTTTTATGTAAGACTTCACTGTCCTCCATATTGTCATATTTCTCGTTTCCTGTGCATTATGCATAGAATTGAATTATTAAGGACAAAATATTAACATACATTTGAATTAATTTTTCCCGGTGAGGTACCTGGTAGTTCATATTGAAAAGAATTGTTGAGCAAATTTCTCTAAATAACAAAATAAACAACTTTTGTTACGTGCATATTTGCCTAAACCCCAATAGGAAACAAAATATCACTATTTTTAATTTCAGGCCTCCCTTATAACCCCCACTCCTGCCCGTCCCTGAAATGTTAGTATGGCTTATTATAAGGTAGGCATTAGTGCTAACTCACATACCGAGTGTTTTATTTAGTTCAGTTGAGTCTTTTGTGCCAAATAAAATTGTGGTCGCCCGCTATAATTTTTAGCGTATAACACCTTTATACTTCGGTATAGGACAATATTGTAAACCAATAGGAAACGAAATATCGCTATTTTTAATTTCAGGCCTCCCTTATAACCCCTACTCCTGTTCGTCTCAGAGAATATTAGTATAGCCTAAAGTCTAAGTTGGGCTAGTAGTAATATACATACCAAGTTTCATAAAATTCGGTTCAGCCATTTATGCGTGAAAAGCTAACAAATAAACATACACGAAAGAAACCAAATGCAGTTATGGTTGTCTATGACATGTGAAACGAAAAGTTATCGTGAAATTTCGAGAAAAAAATCAATGTACAGACAGAGGTTACAATTTTATATATATATATACATATATATATATATATATATATATATATATATATATATATATATATACTAGCTCAGATACCCGGCTTCGCCCGGGAATTCATTTGAGGCTGAATGGTGATGGTATTTTTCAGCAGGCTTTACATCGCACAATATTTTGACATTTACCCGTCCCAGTGTTTAGGATTGATACCCGTCGTTGCCGTGGATTTGCTAATAATAAAATTATTTGTTCGATAAGGCTTCACCGTCTTCGATATTTTTATATTTCCCGTCTCTTATACATGTAAATATGGTGAATTTTTATTTCAGGCCTCCCTTTTAACCCCCCTCCCGTTCGAACCTAAAAATTTTAATATAATTTATAATCATGGAAGAATTAATGCTAATTGACATACCGAGTTTTGTTAAGTTCGGTTCAGCCGTTAGTGCCCGCTAAAGTTTTAACGTATAACTCATTTATACTTAGGTATACGACAAAAGTGTATATAACAAAAGTTACTCCAAATAACAAAATAAACAACTTTTGTTATGTTTATATTTGCGGAAAAACCAATAGGAAACGAAATATCGCTATTTTTAATTTCAGGCTTCCCTTATAACCCCCACTCCTGCCCGTCCATAGAAATGTTGGTATGGCTTATTATAATGAATGCCTCACTGCTAATACAGATACCGAGTTTTATTTAGTTCGGTTGAGTCTTTTTTGGCAAATAATATTGTTGACTCCCGCTATAATCATTAGCGTATAACGCATTTAAACTTCGGTATACGACAAAAGTATATATAACAAAAGTTACTCTAAATAACAAAATAAACAACTTTTGTTATGTGCATATTTGCCGAAAAACCAATAGAAAACGAAATATCGCTATTTTTAATTTCAGGCTTCCCTTATAACCCCCACTCCTGTTTGTCTCAGACAAATTTAATATAGCCTAAAGTCTAAGTTGGGTTAGTAGTAATATACGTACCAAGTTTCATAAAATTCGGTTCAGCCGTTTATGCGTGAAAAGGTAACAAACAAACAAACAAACAAACAAACAAACAAACATACTCGAAAGAAACAAAATGCAGATATGGTGTCTATGACATGTGAAACGAAAAGTTATCGTGAAATTTCGCGAAAAAAATCAATGTACAGACAGAGGTTACAATTTTATATATATATAGATATATATATATATATATATAGATTTGACCAAACCAGTCTAGGCTTTTTTTCTACGGTCAATCTTAAAAAGTTTGTAAAAAAATGTCCTGATTATTTTATTGATACCACTCCAGAAGAATATGACCTATATTTGCTGAAATCTAGAATATTTGTTTTCTACACGTTATAGCTAGCTTGTTAGCCATTGACCAATCAAATAATGATTTAATAGCAACAGAACCATCTTATTTCAGCACCTATTTAATAATGATGCTTTTTCCCCTCCTTCAATTTTGTCTCTTATTCTTGTAGAAACTATTTCGGATCTGGTCTCGTATTATTTGTGCCCACAAAGTTTTATTTCGATTTTGAGTAAAGGCGATGATGGTGTGCTTGCTCTGTTCCTGTTTAATCTACTGTTTGTGGAAGGAAGGCCTGTTTTTGTGTTTTCTTCTTGAGATTACAGTGTTTGAACAATATACTCCTAGATATACATTTGTTTTATGTATTTCAGCCCGAAGTACTAAATGTTGTGGAAATGGACCATACTTACTCACTCCCATGGAATTATAGGCCTGATAACTGCTATGCAAAACCGGCCAAGAAGCTTTTTTGGAATAGGCTCTCGCAAAGTGTATCTTGGTAAGTCTTATTGTAAATAAACAATCAATATGTTCCATGTGTTATATTTACTAGCCTAATTGAATGTTGTTTTTGTCAGGGGGAGTGAGGAGGCAATTGACGTAGTGGAGACAGGTAAAGACAACGTGCCTGCTTACGATCTGAATAAAGCACAGCAGATGATGGATGAGACAAGCAGATTGGTGCCTATGCTCCGCCCTCATCCTGGTGACTCTGACTGGGAAACTAAGATCGACAGGTAAACCTCAACCTCACCACTCAGCATTTACTAATTACTATTAGCATTTAACCATCTCACCATTCGAGTAGGAGAATGGCTATGACGTTTTCACTACTCGGCTATCACTATAAATAAGAAAAGACAATGTACACAAGATAATCAAAGACAGTGCAGAGAAGCAGACTATACATTCACTGTTTATATGTTTAATTCTAATTATTTTATATCAGCTGCTTTAATTCCTACAACTGTAATGACACAATTTTCGAACAATTTCTTCAAATTTCCATAAATCCTACCTAGGAGATGATAAATATAATGATGCTCAAAATTATGTATATACATATATAATATCGATGAAATCAAATAAAAAAAATTAATAAACATAAATGTGAATAAATATCAACTTTTTCTGCAGAATACTTAGTATTTTTTTATTAACAACCGTAAATCTATATATCTGAGGTTAACAAATTGGAAAGAGATGGTGATTTTATTAACAAAAATATTTAAATTATTAATAATGATATAATAAAAGCCATACAGATTCAAATAATCTCAACCTATTGGAATTCAGAGCACTCAGTTGCAAAGTATGGCAGATCTGGACTTATAAACAGGGTTTGATAATGTTTATTTATTCTATATCATAGTTGATAATTATCAATTTCCATCAACACTGAAGGTCATATTCAATAATGGCTGAAATTGGAGCAGGAATTGGGGGGGATTCAGAAAATTAAAAATATCCATATGATCAGAGAATGTGGGAAATCTGCTTAGATTACACAGTCCCTGCTTTATTTTATACATGCAATATGTTTTATTTATATAAACTACTTTTTTTTTTTTTTAATAAGCTCACTTGTGTGTAATGTAATAGAACCTTGTTTATTCTGAGTGTTAATTGCTATGTATTTCATAACGCCATTTAGTATAAAACGATGATTAAGCCCCTGGTTATGTACTGCAGTGGAATCACACTAAAGAAAAAGAATTCTGGTGGTTTGGGAAACAAGAGACCTCCAAGAAATATTTTGAAGTATCAAGGAGTAGCACAGATAGCACATCAGATGTATTGCTCAACTTAGTGCATTTTATGGTAAACGTAACCTCATCAAAAAGGGCAATTGGGGTAGATGTGACATGTAAAAAGAATGGAACTTACCAGATTGAGCAAGAGATGATGTGATACATTAGGGGAAAGTCTGTGTGGCTGACTTTTGTTTTTTCTATTATAAAAAGAGGGGATTAGAAAGAAAATTATAAATGATAATTGTATACGAGTATTGAGTATATCTGTAAATATAACTATAAAACCTTTGCCTTGGTGACGGCTTCATGCATGCTAGAAGGGCTGGACTAATTTGCCAATTAGGGATTTCGTTAATCCTTTTTGTTCTGTTCTTTATACCCACTTTACTTATGATAGGAAAATTAAGACATTTGTGTGGAACATACGAAAATTTAAGACAACTTAGTGACCATATTAACTTTTCTAATGCCTGAACTAATATTGTGATATTTTGTTTCCTATTGGGTTTTTAATAAACATGCACATTACATAAATTGTTAATTTTATTATTGAGAACAACTTTTATTATATACACTTTTGTCATAACGAAGTATAAATGAGATATACACTAAAAACTATAGCAGGAGTCTACAATTGTATTGGGCACAAAAGACTGAACCGAATTAAACAGAACTCGGTATGTGAATTAACATCTCCTCCTCCATGAAAATAAGCTATACCTATTTACATGTCTAGGGGTGAATAGGTGGTGGTGGGGGGAGGGCTATAAGGTATAATATGAAAAATCACCACAATTCATTCCATATTTGTTTTTCGTCAAAGTGCACATAACAAAAGTAGTTTATTTTGATATTTAAAGTAGTCTTTGATCTATACACTTTTGTCGTATTACATAGTATAAACATGATATACACTAAATATATTACATGAGACCATTAGGCACATTATAAAAAATGATATTATGTTTTAGACTTATTTGATAGTTCTTAGCATGATTCGGATCAGCGAGATAATAAATCTCTGCCTCCCCACCATATTTGTTATTTATTTTCAATAGAAAATAACTTTGTCATTTATTTTCATTATAAATGTAAACTATATGAGTATTTTGATTATTTAATTTTTATAATTTATTCTTTAAACAAAGTCATGCTGATTTGCACAATGTGTGACAGTGGAGTTGTGGGTAATCAAACTCTTTAATTTTGGTATATATTATCTTATTTTCTCCGAAATGTTGACATGATTGAAATAACTATGCTCTATCTATTACTATTAAATGATAGTTTAGTAATGTCATTATGGCAAAAGACAAAATGCGTTTAAACTCAATATTATTATTTAAAGCGGGTATGGGCAACCTTTGACATGTTGCGGGCCAAACTTTAGTCTGCAAATACGTTTGCAGGCCGTTTTTAAATGTAGTTCATTTTAAAGTAGTGTTCATAATTTTTAACGATAGATATCAGACATGAAATTATATGACAATGTAATTATAATACAATTTATTAAAATAACAAAATGAATGAAAAAAATAGGTACAACAGTATAATTAAATCATAAAGTTTGGAATTATTAACAAAAATTATTGTAAACAAAAAGTTAAATAGCAACACCAAAATCAATGAGCTTGAATTTGGGAAACAGATCCATCGATGTTTGGATTAATTTCACTGATACAAAGACGAAAAGAATTTTCCAAATTATTGTCAGTCAGCCTTGTATGATGTTTTGATTTATTAACTTACATCATTGAAAAGAAATGTTGGAATTTATAAGTACTACCAAAAGCATCTCTCCTCATCTTCCTCATTTGTAGTAAGTAGTGTAATATTTTTGTTTAATTGGGTTTTCAAAATGTCTCGCCGGCCAGATCAAACCTTAACGTGGGCCGGTGATTGCCCACATATGATTTAAAGTGTTATTGAGGAAGCCTTGTTGTAAATACCATCATGTCGACAATGATTTCCCGGGCATTGCCACTCGTCACCACTTTAGCTAGTTTTCTCATATATTTATAAGATTGTTGTTGTGTTTTAGGAGCGATTGGAGCATGTCGCAGAGCCGCATCTTGGATAGAGTCCTGCGTATTCTGCACTTGGAGCAGTTGGCGAGGGCTTCATACAAGGGCAACTGGAATGAGCCAGCACTGAGGAGGATAGCACTAGACAAGTCTGCTCGCAGGTTCAGGAACATCATGTCGACCATATTGTGGAAACCTAAAATTATTCATTGGCTTCATCTTGTTCTCCTTGAAAACCTCGAACTCAATTATTTAATCTCGTATATCGATATTCTACAGGTGAGTAGGCCCTCTTAATCTCTCTGTCCAAAGATTCTCCCTAATCCAATCCACCTATTCCATTTGCAGTATATAAATGCTCCCCATTTATAGTTATCATTTTTGATATATGATAAAAAGTTCATCACACGGGGGCTGCGTTAACTAAGCAGATTTCCCACGTGCATCACATGTTGGTCTTTATCTCAAAACATAAACGTTCAATGAGAACAATATTTGGCATTTAAGCTTCAAATAAAGTACTTCATAATATAACAGCTTATTGTTGATATGACATATGTAGGATTGGGGGTTTAATGAATGCTGAAAACTAAAGAAATATCTCAGTTAATAATCAAGACAATGAAAAAATGCACATTACAACTTTCATAGAACATTACATTTGCAATAAGATTGGTCATATACAATTTGAATTTGAGACAAACATTTGATCTAGGGGGTCAGCTATGTGAGTCAAGGCATTGCCCTTAGTCTCAGTTGGTAAACCTAGAGTAGCAAGTTCAATTCCCGACTGGCCAATAGGAATTTATTTATTGACGGACTCTTTAAATAAAATCCTTAGTCCCAGCTTGGCTAAAAAAGGGTGGTAATCTGTTGATAACCTGTCCCAATTAGCCATAGTAACAAAAAGTGGGCTTTAATAAATAACATTAACATTAGCATCATCAGTTTTTTTTAAATAGAGCATTTTTATATTATTATATATGATAATATACAATATAATAGAGCCATCCTTGTTAACATAATTGGCTAAAAACATTTTAGCACGTTGTTATTATTAAAAACAATTGAACAGCACTTTATAGTAAACTAACAGACTTTAACCATACTACCTAGGCACCCCGCCAATTCCACATTTTTAATTTTTTTACTGTTACGTCTAATATTTATAAATTAGTAATTATAATTTAAAAAATATATATATATGTTTAACCTACATAGTGTCTTAGAAAATATGTTGATTAATCTTTAGGATGGTGGACGTGGGCGTCATTGAAGATGAAGAAGGGATCAAAAAAAGTCTTGCCACAATGTAGATTTCACTTTATTCTACTAGACCTTTCACCACATATTCTTAAACTAGTGTCACTCTACAATTCTTGTTCTATGCATTCCTAACTCAAATATTTAGCAAGTTTTTGTTTTTAGTCCAGAAAAATCCCCACTTCTACTCATCAGATTTTTATTTACAAATAGAGAATATATGGCGAGATGAGATCACAAGTGCGTTATAACTCGTGGGAAATCGGCTTATAGCAATGTATTTTGGCATTTGTAATTCTAATTGGTAACTGCTGTTGCTTGGAATTGTATTTAATAATCGGAATTAGTTTGGGGCAACCAGTAAAATTAATTGCTTATCATAACTTAATAAGAGCTATTGAGATTAAATTAGGCCAATTAAAATTGCCCAATTATCATTTGGAAATTCAAATAACAGTAATCTATGTATATAAAAATGAATGTTTGTCTATATGTCCTTTATAGAATCGTAAACGGCTGAACCGAATTTTATGAAACTTGGTATGTATATTACTGCTAACCCAACTTAGGTTTTAGGCTATATTAATATTCACTGAGACGAACCAGAGTGAAGGTTAAAAGAGAGGCCTGAAATTAAAAATAGCGATATTTCGTTTCCTATTGTTTTTTTGGCAAATGTGCATATAACAAAAGATTTTGTTTTGTTATTTAAAATAACTTTTGTTATATGCACCCGTATAATGAAATATAAATGAGGTATACATGAAAACTATAGAACAGGTCATCAGTGTTATAGGACACGAAAGACTAAATCAAAATCAACGAAACTCCATATTTTGGTTAATATTAAAGCCTCCTTGACTGTAAGCTATATTAACAATTTTAGGAACGAAGAGTGGAGGTTGTTGGAAGGCATGAATGAAAAATTTCGATATTTCGTTCCCCATTGGTTTTTTGGTGAACATTCACATGACAAAAGATGTTTAATTTGATATTTAGAGTAACTTTTATTATATACACCTTTATCGTAATTTAGTATTTTAGTTGGTGGCATAGCAATGCGTGCAGGGTACAACTAGTTGGTGGATAATTGTAATTGTTATTAGTTTTTCCCCAACTTTCCTACTGATTAATAAAGTATTACTTTGTTATCACATTTCAGACTCTGAATAAGAAAATAGGCAGATTGATCGAGAGATTGGTGTCTGGGCCTACGAGCAATAAAGTTAATCATGACGTGCTGAATATGCTGCTGAAGAAGCCGTGGGACCCTGCATCTACAGGGCTGACCTGCTCAAAACCGGTATGCTACACTCTCTCCATATCTCTCTTAGCTAGCAGATTTCTCATTTTAGTTAAGCCAGCAATCGGCTTATTCCATTTTAAATCATCCAATAAAAAAATATGGCACCCATGTTCTCAGATTTTGAATTATTTTTTATTTATTTATACGACTATTCTTATAACCTATACCAATTTAAAAACAATATCTTTAATAGTTTTAAAGTTATGATTTTTTGAAATTTAGCAAAATAAGGTTAAAGAGCAAATAAGGTTAAGTGTGTTGGAGGCTATGACTTTCAGTGACGTTATTTTATTGAAAAATCATATATTTTATTCTTCAAGTGAATAACAGTGCGTTTTAGTTGCAGTGAAGTAAAGTGTTTTATGTGAAGAACAGTGTTGTGCCATTTCTGTAAAGAACAGTATAGTGCCGTGTTTAAGTAAAAGACAGTGCAGTGCCATTATTGCAAAGATCCACCCAGTTCCGTGTTTTTGTGAACTTCAGTGATCGTGAGTGAGTTATTGGACTGTGCAATGAGATAGACAGTGAAGCTATCAGTGCATACTGTGAGTAGTAGTTAAGAATAATTAACCAAGTGTGTAGTGCATTGTTAAATAAATTGTACAGTGACAAAAACTCTGAAGTTTGTGTGTGTGAAGTTTTGCAATCCAAAAGAACTCTAATAAACAACGTTTATTACTGATTTTGTAATAAACACAACAATATTGTTTTGACTGATCTAGTTTCTATTTATAAAGTTTGTATATATAGCAATATATTGTTGCCTGATTGTATGTATGTGTTGTAGTCCCGGCTGCCTGGGAACCCGCTGTTTGTGATAGTTCCCTACGGGAGCAATGGAGGGAGTGAGAGCAGCAGGCGTATCCAACGTTGGCTCCCCTACCTAGCTCCCATCGCCAATGTTCTGCCCGTTAATACCAACAGTAAGCGCTAACTCATACATTCATTATTATATCAATATCATTTTATACATTTATAATTAATGCTAAAAAAAAATAAAAGTCATGCAGGGGCTGCGGAAACTAAGCAGATTTCCCACTTGCTGATATGATACACTAGTCATCTAATTTCACCATATATTATATAATCGTGTGAATAGCTGGACCAATTTTGCTAATTTTTTTTTTGTTGTGTTTGTTATTGCCAATGGAAGATTCTTAAGAAAGAAAATATTAAGACTGTTGTGAGGGAGCGTTAGAAAAAATAAGAAAACTTAGCGACCATATTAGCTTTTCTAATGCCTGAAATAATATCACAATGTTTTGTTTCCTGTTGGTTTTATAGCTAACGTGCGCTTAACATGAGTTGTTTATTTTGTTATTAAGAGTAACTTTTATTATATTCACTTCTGTCATATAATGAAATATAAACAGGATATATGCTAAAAGCTATAGCGGGAGTCAACAATTTTATTGGGCATAAAAGGCTGAACCAAACTAAACAAAACTCGGTATGAGAATTAGTGTCAACTCCTCCATGAAAATAATCTACATTAACCTTCCTAGGGGCAAGCAGGTGTGGGGGTTATAAGGAAATCCTGAAATGAAAAAGCATTCTAAGGGACAAAATACATAATCACTATAATTCATTCTGTATTTGTTTTTTTTTCAAAAGTGCATAGGATGAAATTTGTTTATTTCAATATTTAAAGTAACTTTAGTCATATACAATATATTATACTGTTTTGTTGCATAATAAAGTATAGATATGATATATGCTAAATACTATTGCAGGAGAAACAATTTTATTAATACTAAATTTAGCATGGTAATGTAGAATTTTATTTGAGTAAAGTTTATTAGAAGCATATGATGACAAATGATGATATGTTTTTAGACTTATTGCTATAAAAATAACATCATTATTTAGTCGACAGTGAATACCCTGTCATCACTAGGTACCTTAGCTAGTTCTAAATAAAAATGAGTAGAAGTGGGGGGTTTACTGAAGCCTGAAAACAATAAAGTGCAAATAATTTGCTTAATATGCGAAATATGAAAAAAATTTGTAGATCAACAATTCTAGAGCATCATTAGTTTAACAAGATTGCCTAAAATATTACAAAATATTTAAGAAGGTTATAAACTTATTTTGTCATATATATATATATATATATATATATATATATATATATATATATATATATATATATATCATAGCTGAAGGTTGGTGTGCGAGTTAAAAGGCCTTGGCCTTAATGGACTAGGTAAATCAAGAATCAATGATTCCATTCACCTCTGGGCAATCATAAAATAAGGTCCCTAGTTCTACCCTGACTAGCCAAAGGGTTATAACTAGCATACAACCGGTGAGGGGAATTTGAAATTTCAAAATATCTCTGTTATAATGAGTCAGATAGAAAAATTATACATCACCAGTCTTAGTGTGAATTGAATACCTATAAATGTTGTTATATACATACATTCTCTACCATGAATATTAACCAACATATTTGGATTTTTTGGTTTTCATCCTTATGTAAACCCCCCCCACTCCTACGCATGTAATTTTGCCTATAAGCTGTTATAGCATGGACCTCTTTGTTCTAAGATTACCAAATATTCTTTCCAAGAGACCTTTATTATGTGAGATATTTGCAAATTCGTTATTCGATTATTGTCATCAATTAAGATTTTACATTGTTGACTCGAAAATGTTTATTTGATCTATACCATACTCGATATTTAGCCGTTTCAGTCATTACCAAAAATCATATTTTTATTCACTGAAATCTGACCAGGAATAAGAGGGAAATCGGAAATCCCAAATAATCTCCATAATTATGAGTCGGACAGTTAAAGGTTATAGAACCAATGTGAAGCTATTGATGCTCTACAATTGTTCCTCTGTGCATTTTTTCATAACTCAAGTATTAAGCGAGTAATTGGTATTTTCTTATTTTTAGTCAGTAAGATGGGATCACTAATGTGTCTTACCATCACTTGGGAAACATGCTTAGTTTATGTAGCCCCCTTATTTTGTTATGATCAACAGGAATGGAATTGGGGTATGGCGATATCTAGCCACATACTCTACCATTCAGCTCCAAGCATGGCTGCCAACTCATACTCTAATCAGTATTATTCACCCACTTCAATGTGGGACATCGTATTATATTTTTCTAAATAATTTATTTTCTTACATCACTTGCCTAAAAAAGGCTGATAGTGAATGTTAGCACATTGGAGAACAATTAACCTTGCAGAAAGCTATTACTTGATAATTCTATTTGTTGCTATTAGTGATTACATTGTTATTGTGTTCTTTCTCAGCTAGCAACAGAATAACAGTGGTGACGAGCTTGGAGCACATGATGTGTGCAACAAGAGCTAAACTGGCCGAGCTAAGGTCTGATTACATTGGCCGGCCTATTATACTACTCGGCCTTAACTCAGGATCGGCTCTAGCCTGCCAGGTAATTTATATTTATTTATTATTTTTCAAGTAATTTTGTAAAACCTATCAATTTCATAGCCATATTACAAGTTAGCATTAGCTTCACCTTTACTCCTCATCAAATGTTATATGTGTACCTTGCTTGTCTCCTCTGCTGCCTTTTATAAACAGATATATACCGATTTTACTTAATTGAAAATATTTGTTTATAAGTAATATACATCTAGGCTTTCAGGGAGAAGTACAAATTGAAAAAGTTTGTAACTCAGGTGCTGAATAAACTAAGCAGATTTCCCATGTGGTTTTACAATAGAGAAATCTACATACATTTACACTTTACACCACCATGAATATTTAGTGAATACTCAAATTGCAATAATCCAAGAACAGAAGACTGAGGAGGGTCATCAGAACATGCATCTCATCTAGAAATGATTTGTTGAACACACGATTTGGTATTTCAGCTTAAAATAAGACAGTTCGTGATGTTGTCTTATTTATAATGTGCAATGACAAAGGAGAGGGATTTATTGAAGGGTGAAAATAAAATTTAATTTGAAATAAGATTGGTTATGTACAATTTTTTGATCTGACTTATAGTGAAGGAGATAATTCACATTTTTGAAATTCCCCCCTCTAACCCCCCCCCCCTCTCCATTAGTCCGATTTCTGTCATTAACAAACTTGGTCTTTCTTTTTACATGAAACAATTAAATACAGAGTTTGGTAACAACTAAACAAAAATTGTGACTGCTGGAGCATTAATAGGTAAATATATATATATATATATATATATATATATATATATATATATATATATATATATATATATATTCAATGAATGAATCACGTTTTCTCTCTCCAAGTACACAATATTCTTCACTTCCAACAACACTCCTGTTAATCATGTTTTCGTTATCTGGGTAGGATCGATGTGCTTTTGAGGACATTTTTTGATAATTGCATAATGAGTTCAACTTCATTAGCTGAATTCCCTTAAGGGAGATCTGCCAAAATCTCATTTTATACAAGAAAGACTGAACTGTTTTTTTGGAATTCAACTTCATATTTATGAATTCTATTAAGTAAAACTTACCATATATTATTCATTAAAGAAGTAACAAAACATCTTCATTTGGCAATAATACCATTCATTATTTTTTTTTATATTTATTTAAGTCCACTTTATGCAACTTCGGCTAATTGGGACTTGTTATCTACAGGTTACCACCCTTTTCTAGCCAGGGTGGGATTAACGATCTTATTAAATGAGTCCGTCACTAAATAAATTTCTACTGCCCAGGGCGGGACTCGAACCCGTCACTCTAGGTTTACCACACGAGATCAAGACCAATGCCTTAACTCACACGGCCAACCTGAGCCCCCTACCTACCTTATTAATGAACCAAAGCATTTTATTTAATAATAAAATTTATTCAGGCATTCAGGTTAGCCATGTGAGTTAAAGCGTTGGCCTTAATCTCACATGGTAAACCTAGAGTTGCGAGTTCCATTACCGCCTGGGCAATAGGAATTTATTTAGTGACCTACTCATTAAATAAAATCCTTAGTTCGCCCTAGCTATAAAAGGGTGGTAACCCATCCCATTAGCCATAGTAACCAAAAGTGGGCGTTAATAAATAACAATAATAAAATTTATTCATTTCTAAAATATCATTTAGCAGCATTCATTCATTAAAAATATTTTTAAAAATATTGTTTATTCTTTTATTGAACTCTTATCGAGTTCTACTTATTATCTATAATCATTATTTAAAAGTATTATTTAATTTCGTTCAGCGGGGGGGAAATATAAAAAGGAATTTTCATATTATTTTCGTTAGTTTTCAGTTATTATAATAATGTAGTATATATATTATAATAAACTTAAATAAATAAAGATATTGGATGTAGTTTTCTCTTAACAGCCTCAAATACTTCAGTCAGTGATTCACACAGTTTTTTAAAGTAACTACCCAAGTTGTAACTACAACTACAGTTACAATTACTAACTGTAGTTGTTTTTGGAACTACTGATCTTCTCAACTACTAACTGTAGTATTGAAATTTCAATTACAATTGCTTTATTTGAAAAGTGTAGTTACTCATTATCAATAACTAATTACATTAGTAGTTGTAATTGTAACTATATTTCAATTAATGTAGTTATAAATTGTAACTTGCAATTGTAATTACAATTTTTTTCCAACTCTGCTATCTGCTTACAAATAGCACACTGACAACTACAATTAACATGATTAACACATATAGCAAAGTTAGAAATCATACTGATATTTACTAATTAGTTGTTGGTTGTTACATTGCAGGTAGCACTGCTGGAGCAGGTGTCAGCTGTGATCTGCTTAGGTTTCCCCGTGAATACAGTAGAAGACAAGCGAGGCCAGCCGGATGATAACCTCCTCAGCCTCAGCACTCCAGTCCTGTTCGTCATCGGCCAGCATGCGGCTACCTCATAGTAAGCCCACCTTTTTCATATCACTTCATATCCTCAAATGATTTTATACTAATTTCTTCAGTTCTCTGTTCAATGTTTATTAATGCTCTAGCTGTCATCATTTTAGCACATTTCCTTTAAGGGAAATCTGCTATTGAGGTTGTACTCATGACTCAATTTTGGAAAAAAAATCTACAAATGTTCATCGATCCTACCTAGGAGGATGATGAAAATGAGGTCCGTTCAAAATTATACATATATATTTTGATTTTTGAAACACGTGTCATGAGTACAACCTCATTAGCTGATTTCCCTCAAGGGAAGTCCGCTAAAATTGGTGGTCAAAAATTAATTTATGATGAAGTATTCTTTTCTTTTTAAAGTGGAGACAATGTTCTCATATTTACGAAGGATATCATCTTCATAATAAAGGAACATGCAATAAATTAAAAAAAGTCTCTCACACAGGGCCTGCAGTAGATTACCCATATTTCTCGACCATCATCACTCCATGATGATATACTCTCCAATTCTTCCTTTTCCAATAAGAATCCTATTTAAACAGGACTTGACATTCAACCTAGCAATGAGATGTTTAGTATCTCAGATGCTCTAAGTGAAAATCACTTTAGTCAGGGTAGGGCTTTACTAAGCTCTCTAAACTAAAAAATGCAAATAATCAGTTAATATTCAAAATAGTATAAGAAAACATTTATAGAAAGTTAAATTTGAAACAAGATTCATTCTATACTATATAATTATTGATCCCCCCTGTTTTCTTTAGTTGACAAATTACCATTGAGTTTAAGGCTCTGCATTATATGAATTTTTTATTCCCCTGTGGAGAATTGAGGTTGTACTGATTTAGAGGAATAATTTTGAAGGTTGCATTGTTAATACCCACGAGGGCGAAATGTCTGCTTGTGGAATGAAGATAGCTGAATTGAGAACTTAAGATCCTTTTTTTTTGCCTGAAATATATCATTTTACTTGAGCATCATTTTGGATTGGTTTAAGTTAGAAATTTTTTTTATAAGTTTTGGTCCAGTGCAAATGTCTCAAGTCAATCCATTTTCAGAACCCCGTTGGTCTATGTTTTAAGAGTGCTGTAAGATGTTTTGTTGTAGTGTTGATGATGTTGAAGAAATAAGGGAGAAACTTCGGGTTGAAACTGGCCTAGTCATCGTTGGTGGTGCTGACGATCATTTGAGGATAAGCAAATCGAAACAGCGAATGGATGGTATTACCCAGGCCATGGTCGACAGGTGCATAATTGTAAGTACTTAATAAATCTTAAATATATAAATTCTTTCTTACACAATATTTCTTCTCATCTCGATTTATAACCATTAATTCATTAATTTCTTATCTTTTAAACCATATTCAATTTGTAGAAGTACTCTATGAAGTCACGTGCCCACGGGGAAGTACTTCTGAATAGTCTTAGTTAAGCTAGAATTGTGACACTGATTCCCACACGAGCAAAAAGAATTATTTATAAATGAGAGCTGACAAATCAATTCAAGATCTTCTTTTGCTCAACCTATGTCCTAGAGTACTCATGTTATTTCAAAACAGTACCATTCTCCCTGAAATCCATTGCTACACAAATACTTCCCTTTGCTGCAGTCTCCAGGAGACACGACCGACTCTACTGGGACTCTAGTTAGATGAAAGAATACTTAAGAAAAAAAAAATCCATTATGCGTAAATTATAAGTAAACTAAGCAGATTTGCCACAAGGAGATATATGATCCGCTAGTGATCGCAGCCCAGCATCTACTGCTCTCTTTATCTTGTAACAAGAAGCCTATGTAAACATGAATGGAAATACCAATTCGATAAGAGATTGGTAGAGAGTCATTGCTTATATTGAAAATTGGATGAATAAGAGTGGGTGGGTCTTTACTCAGGCTCAACACTAAAATATTCATATATCTTGGTTAATTTGAACGCCCCTCCCCATGGTCTAATATCTACGATTAGCAAGTATAACCTTTATTTTGAAATTGTTAATATCAAGTATGGTATTGATTAAAAAAAAATCACGTAGTCTAAAAGATAAATCTTAATTTGTGATATCTCCCCAAACATATTTGAGCTTATCTCATATAGTAAAAGTACAGTTTGAACAATAATTTATATTTAAACTTGAAATTGAATATTACTGATATATCAACTTGTTGATAATATGAAATGAGCAGAAATGGGGCTTTAATGAAGACTGAATACAAAACAATGTGAATGTCTCAAAATTCAGGGTTAAAATTAAAAGTAATAACATCCAGTATTACTGTTAGGGCTAAGGTTTTTATTGAGGAATTTTTTTGGTGAATGATTCATTAAATTATTATAATTTATTAACATTCACTTTTTGCTACTATGGCTAGTTGGGGCGGGTTATCTACAGGTTACTACCCTTTTCTAGCCAGGGTGGGACTAAGGAATTTATTTAATGCCTCCTCACAAAATAAATTCCTTTTGCGTCACACTGGACGGGAAAGGTTTCTAACCTGTACCACCTCCCCATTAGCCAGTATTGGGATTTTATTAATAAATAATATACAAAATGATTTATGTATTATACTTAAAACCAATTAATTTGGATGCACTTATTCTTATACCAGATACTCTTTTAATGGTTTATTCTTAAATAGGACGAAGTAACAGATTTTGTTGGACACATCCTCTCATCCCCTCAGCAGACTTCGTCATCGCAGTCCAATGAAAATCGCTCTAGGTTTAAAACCCTCGATACCAAGAAACGGAAAATAGCAATTCAAGACGAAATTTATCCCAGGAAGCAGTGTAAGAATTTTTATTTATTTTAGTTAGTTAATTTATAAGCTGTGAGTCATGGAAATTTGTGTGGCTCTTTGTAATTGTATAGCAATATCAGTTATAATTGGATTAAGCTGAATTCAACCTCCCCTGGCAAGCGCTTTCAAACACTCTCCTGAACTCCAATTTTTTTTCCAGTTTTGAGAATTTTGAAATGATACTCAGTAGGTTTTTTTGGCGCTGGTCATCTTTTTAACATCTTCTAGTTTCTTTCGAGGGCACCTAACTCTAAAATTTCCAATGGAAGGCCATATTTTTAATGAAGGATTCACAAACAAAATAAAATTTTATATCCAATCCATTTTTTCCCCCAATCTGAAGCATCCTGAAGTAGTAAATCTTCAAAAACTGCAATAAACCACACTTTTCCAGGCTATTTTTATTTTATTATCACATATTAGCATTGTATAAACAAAAAACACCTTAAAACATATTGGGATCCAGGCAATGAGAGACCATCTTCCCACGAGAATTTTTCCGAGCGAGAGCATTCTTCCAGCAGTAGCTCGCTTCTTATTTTTCTGCTTCCCATTTATTATGCCATTTTCGCTGAATGCTATAGCACTGGAAATTTTACTTGTTACTGTGTGTATATATATATATATATATATATATATATATGTGTGTGTGTGTGTGTGTGTGTGTGTGTGTGTGTGTGTATTTTAAATGTTTGTTTTTTTATTTTTAATATGCATGGAAATAAGTTATTGCGATTTTCAGATGTCCCTACATCACGAAGAGGAATCGGAGGGAGAGGAAGAGGTCGGGCGAGATATGTGACTCAGGTACTCTCATTTTGTTTTTACAACTATAAACTATTTTCTGTTTCCTTTCTGCACAAGTAAACCCCCAATTCATTTAATCTACATATTTCTGATTCAATTGTTGCAATCTTTGTTTTGGGATATTTGCTAAACGTGGAGGAAGAAGTTGGATGAGCTATAGTGTGGGTTAAGGCAGCTTTGGAGTGGTACTAGCAGCTGACAGTGAAATATCTGCATCACTGAACAATTTCTATATGTTCTCTGAGGATTGCTATTAGTATTGGAGGCTCCAACTCCAGCATGTTGGTCCTCTGTGCTCTGCATTGTAGTGAGAAGGCAGCCATGAATGGGAAATGGGGGGGGAGTCAGGCGGACTGATGGAACCATGGGCTACAATGATGACGAGCAACATGGAGGAGACGTTCCTAGCCATTCCCACTATAATACAGTCCTCGCGAGTAGAACACAGGATGTACTATCGGAAAATTAGTACATGAAAGATTAATTTTCCGCAGGTCCAGACAACTCAAGCTTTGAATAGAATTACTTTATTGCACAAATTATTGAGCTGCTTTATTGCATTGAGCTACTAAATCAATTCCGATGACAATTTATAGTGTGATCGTTGTATGTCAATGCAACAAGTATTGTATGAGCCCCAATACATAAAATCTAAAATTAAAAATTCCAACTTCAAAATTGTAGTAATGAAATAATAAATAATCTGAGTCATTATATAAGACCGAATGATAGTTTCTTCTTTAAACAATGGTTGAATTTGATGAAGGGTTTACAGCCTTGAACTCGAAATGTAGTACCAAGCCTCAAGTTCAAGGGGAATCCTATTTTCGTCAAGAATAGCAAAGTAAGGAGCTTTGTGATAGTTAATGCAGTCACCTTTATGACTCGGAGTTAGATTTGTTTTTTTTTCTCACATTTGGTGAGCTGTTTTATTACAACTGAAGGTTTCGTTATCCAAGGCCATGTGATTGCTACCTGATCATACAGATGTCATATTCTGAAGTACTGTAGTGCCTCAGACAAATGTAATTTTTGCAACATATTGTATGAAGGAATTCAGCACATTACAGTCTGATGTGAACTAGTTGCTGGCTCCCAGTAATTACAAAGACACCATAACATGGCAAAAGTATAGCAGAGAAAGGCTCTAGCAGAGAAATTTCGGCATGGTAGATAGGATGGCCACTTACTGTCACTTTAGTCCCCAAAAGTTATTTAAAAAAGGTAATGTAAAAAATCTATTGGGATGAAGGAGTGATAACTGACATAAAAAAATCAGATATTCTCATTATTGACAAGATCAGTGAGACTGCTGTGGTATCATTGCAGTATCCAATGATGACAATGTTTGTAAATATGCTGACAAATGAATGAGGAAATAGCCTTGAATTAGCTATTGATCTTGAAGAAACCATACAAGCTTAAACCTGCCAGAGTTATAGCTATTATCATAAGTATTGTACAAATGGACTCTTGCGTAGAACAACCAAATATTGATGAATAGAAATAATGAAAGAAGCACAGATAGAGGTCTCCTTGATGCAGCAAGAATTGTGTGCGTATTTTTCATTTAAATTTCCCTTAACACACATAAGTCATCAATAATAAGTTTGGACTTGGCAGTTGGATTTTGCCCAGTATTCTGAGAATTTCCTCTCCCCCACCTTATAATAATTACAAGTGGATATAAATTCAACAAATTTGCTCTATATTTCTACTTTGTTTTATTAAAAATTTCTCCACAAAATCCATTTTATTTCTAGTTGCTCTTATACCTTTCAATTATTATTTTTATTTTAGTATGTCATTATTTCAAGACCTATTTTAATGAATGTTTATTAATATGGATTCGAAAAGTGGGCTTCATTTTGTATGTAATACTTTAATGAAATTTTCAGCCTACAAATGGGACTATTGGAATATCTCGGCGAGGTGGAATGCTCGAGAAAGGAATTACAAGGCCTTCAATCGAAAACATTAGTGTCATCAACACTTCGAGCCTTGATCGTAAGTATTTACCCAATTATTATAAATGTACGGTTACAGTTATATGTATGAAGTAGTACACTCTCCATAAAATTTATTTTCCGTCATACAGTAGAGAATTTTCCATTCCCTTGTAGAAATAAACACTATTAGGTAGTTCAAAAAGCTTTTGAGAATAAAATTGTGTTATTTAGAAATTACTATAAAAAAGACAAACCATTTAACCTGCATTTCACAAAACAGATCTTAACAGTTTAATTCAGAAAATACTTGAAAATAAATAAAAAGCATACAAGGTCTTCAAAATGCTCTGGGCAACCATATGGACTTGGTGTGTCGCTAATAGGAATTTATTTATAAGTTGCAATAGGAGCAGATGGGGTGGGGGGTTAGGGGGTACATTTCTTTTACGTGTTAGCTCAAATTATATAACGGATGTTGTTGATGGAACAGTCCCTTACAATTGAATTCTATTCATTTCCCTCTGAATATTAACAGAGCTATTTATATTTTAGGGTTGTCAGTCTCCTCTAACTCTCTCCTGCTATTTTCATTAAAGGCCTATATATTTAAACATCTTGTGTACAGCTTAAATTTCAAGTATTTTTTCTTCACTTTAGGGGTAAATGGAGAATAGAATGTGACAGGATGTGTATCTGGTTGTCATTCCAATTTCACGGTAAATTAGCTTATTAAGCCCTGCGTGACAGGCTTTTTGCCTTTAGGGCAGTCTAAACCATTCTCAGAATGCGAATCACAGATTTTGCTTCAGCAAATCATAACTTTTCTATTAATCGTGTTCTTGCAGATCTGCTGATCTTGACATTAGGATTGGTCTTCATTTAATGAAACCCCTCTTTTATTGATGTGATTTTCGAAAAATTTCCTCAAATGTCCATTGAGATCCTACCTAATAGATGATGAAAATGAGGTCTGTTCAAAATTATATTTATTTATATCTATCTATATATTTGTCTGTTACTGCTCTAGTGTTTGCAATTTTTGTTCGATTGCCACCAAACTAGACATTTAAACGTTCTATGTAAAAAGAAAGATCAAGTTTGTTAACAGCTGAAATCGGACCCAGTGGAGGAGTGGTTTAGAGGGGGGAATTTCGAAAATTCAAAATATCTCCATTATTATACGTCAGATTGAAATAGTATATAGAACAAGTCTTATTGCAAATTAAATGTGCCACAAATGTTGTTATATCCTTTTTCTCACTATCTTGATTATTAACCAAGATATTTGCATTTTTTAGTTCTTGGCTCTCAGAAAACCCCCATTCCTCTCCGTGTCATATTAACAATAAGCTGTTATATCATGAAGAATTTTATTTGAAGCTTAAATACCAAATATTGCTTTTATTGAGCTTTTACTTTTTGGGATATATGCAAATACGTGACACATAGGAAATCTGCTTAGTTAACAAAGCCCCTGCATGACGGACGTTTCCATTAGCTAACATAAAAGTCCTTCACACAGGGGCTCCATAAACTAAGCAGATTTCTCACATGAAGATTTACAATAGATAAATCTACATACTGGCGACACCACTGTGAATATTAAGTAAATAAATACAAACTGTAATGAGAAATCTTTCAGTCAATTTACAAGTTAATAACCTCTACAATGGAAAGCGTCTGAATTGTTAACAAACAGGGCAGCCAACCTTGCAGAGCTGAATAGATAGATATATTCTAGTGCTGTAATTTATAATGAATCACATAATTTTTATCTCAATCACTAAAATTTTAGTAATCCAAGAACAAAAGAAGGGAAGGGGGATCAACAGAACATATTTCCATATATCACACAAAGTAAAAGTTCAATGAAAACAATACTTGGTATTTAATCTTGCAATGAAGTGGTTCATAATATAACTGTTTATTATTAATATGACATGAGTAGGAGTGGGCTTTTACTGAAAGTGGAAAATAATAAAATCCAAATATCCTGGGTAATATTCATCAAATATAGAATAACATTTATATATCATGAAATTTGCAATAAGATTGGTTCTTTTTTGATCCGACATTAGTAACTTAGATATTTCGAATTTTCAAAATTCCTCTTCTAACCGCCCCCCTCCCACTTGTCCAATTTCAGCCGTTAACGAACTTGATCTTTCTTTTTACATAAAATGATTAAATACAGAGATTGGTGACAATCAAACAAAAATTGCAACTGCTAGAGCATTTATATATATATATATATATATATATATATATATATATATAAATATATATATAATATCGGACGGACCTCATTTTTGTCTTCTCCTGGATTGGATCGGTGGACATTTGAAGAAATTTTTCAAAAATCGCATCATGAGTACGGCATCAATAACTGATTTCCCTTAAGGGAGAATCTGCTAAAATTAGTGTTTGATGATTAAGTTTGCCGAGTTATGTAATCTCTCTCTATTTTTAGATTCGGCTCTGAGTGGAGAAGCAACTTCCTTCAAAATTCTTCCTCAGTTTAAAGGTAAGATATTAAAGTAATTTCTTTAATTTCTCATGAATTAATGTTTGGAGAAGAAAAGGGGGGGGGGGCAGTATTCTTTACTTGGTGCAACCTGTTACTGGTGTTAAAAAAATAACATAGATTTGAATTATTAAGGATAAATATTAACATAGATTTGAATTAATTTATCCAGGTAAGGTACCTGGCAGTTCATATAGGAAAGAATTGTTGAGCATATCAATATTTCTATGCAAATTATCAAATTATGCATTGCTTCATACATTGTTAAACAAAAAAATGTATAAAACAAATGTTACTCTAAATAACAAAGTAAACAACTTTTGTTATGTGCATGTTTGCCGAAAAACAAATAGAAAATGAAATATCACAAATTTTTATTTTAGGCCTCCCTTATAACCCCCTCTCTCGTTAGAACCTACAAATTTTAATATAGCTTATAATCATGGAAGAATTAATACTAATTCACATACCGAGTTTTGTCAAGTTCGGTTCAATTGTTAGTGCTCAATCATATTGTTGACTCCAGCTTCAGTTTTTAGTGTATACCTCGTTTATACTTTGTTATACATCAAAATTGAATATAACAAAAGTTACTCTAAATAACATAATAAACAACTTTTGTTATATACATGCTTGCTGAAAATCCAATAGAAAGTGAAATATCACAATTTTTCATTTCAGGCTTCCCTCATAACCCCCACTCCTGAAATTTCGAGGAAAAAAATCAAAGTACAGACAGAGGTTACAATTTTATGTGTGTGTGTGTATACACACACACACGCTAGCCAATCTGTGGTTGTCAAACTTGGCAGCTGTGGTGTAGTCCACTGCTTCCAAATCAGAAGTATCAGTCATATTTTATAGCTTTAAACTGTGACTGGTGTGAATTTTACAATAAATCCTTTCTTAAACCTTTGCCTTTCTTTAATGGAGGTGATGTTTCAGTTTTAGGAAGTGAAGATTTTCCTGCTTCTAAAATAGATGGGACCGATAGTAGTTTTGTGGACCAGCTTACTCCGGACAGACTGCTAGAAATGCCAGTTATTATCGCATCTGACAATCAAGAAGAACACAGCGATTCTGGCCAATTGAAGGTTAGTAGGTCATATTGGAAAGATGAATAAATCATTTAGATGTCTAATCTGCTTTTTATTTATTTACTGTATAATGCATGCCAATTTTTTATGAGCTGATATGGGCAAATAAAAATAATCTCCTTAGTCTCCATTTTTCTTTTTAGCCATTAATTTAGACATAGTTAAATGTCTTTTCCGTCTTCTGGAGGGCGAAAGGATGGATTTATTTGGTTCACATTTAAGAATTATGTATATTTACTCCAATATAACATGGTCTATTACTATATCAATTCTCCTATTCATATTAGTAAAGTTAAGAATAACTCAACACCATTTTCTAAATACTTTGAAAGTTAAAGTTATCTTCTTTGTCAAACTAGAATATAGTGATAAAAATGAATCGTGTGTGCAATAAATAAAAAAAAATAAATGTATCTACAATCTGTTGAAATATAAATGTCACATTAACTTAGTATTAGTAGATGGCATTTTCATGGATAGTATTTCTCCATAATGGGATTATTCAATATTTGCAAATGGGAATTTTTATCTTCTCTATCTAATACTCAGCTGATGTAAAGCACCACATAAATTATTATCAGGAACGTTTCTTGTCTAAAGCTACCTTTCCCCCATCGTACTAAAAAAATATTGGTGAAAATGCAGTTTAACCCCATTCTTGGCGGCACACTTTTGAAAATGGCGACCGCAGACATTTTTTTTTTTTTAACTTTATCCTTTTTAACACACTTAATAATTTGGTGGATCCTTAAACTGTGGAAGATAGACTTTAGTGACCGCATTCATAAATTTCCAAAATACGTCATCGGTCATTTACACCAAGGGTGGGGTTAAACTGCATTTCACCCAAAATATTTTATAAGTCTTTCGAATGGAGTGTACTGCTTTACGAGAGCGAAACTTGGACTCTCCACAAAAGGGAATACAATAGATTGGAAGCAATGGAAATGTGGATCTGGCGTAGAATCAGTTGGGAAAAAAAAGTTGGACTCAAAAAAAAATCCAGCGTGGAAGTTCTAAATGAGGTAAGTGAGTGCAAAAGTCTTATCAAGGCCATGGAAAAAAGGAGAGTGAAACTTCTTTGGTATATCATAAGGCACAACAACTTCATTACAAATATATTTGAAGGTAAGGTGCTTGTGCATAGGGGAAGAGAGTATAGTAATATGAAAAGAGGTAGCTGCTGATAGAACACAATGGCTGCAACTACAAGGAATAGCTTTTAGATCATAATGATGATGTTCCCTTCATAAATGAGATCAGAGAAACTGTTTCAAACAATAAAATCTAAAAGAGAAACTATATCCTTTCCCCAAAGCTACAATTGGTTATTTTATTGATTATATTATTATTACATTTTTAAGGGAAATTATATAATTTTTTTCCACTACACTTAACAATTTGAAGTATTTTTAAAATACTTTCTTAACCTAATTTTGTTTTAATTGGGCAGAATGTTTGATAAGTCTTTCGAATTGGATGTGCTGCTTTACAAGAGCGAAAGTTGGACTCTCCACAAAAAGGAATATAGCTATGGAAATGTGGATCTGGCATAGAATCACTAGAACAAGTTGACTTATCAACATTTTTTATTAAAGGGCTCAAGTTATGGACCTACTTTATGGAACAGGCTGGTTTCTTTTAGGGAAGAGTCCTGACACATTTTCAATATATTCTGTCTTTTTTTTTTGTCCATTGTGTTCTCCGTTTCCATTTTTGTTTTTAACCGTAAGCTGTTAAATGTTACTGATGTCGTATGTAGTGTGTACATGACGAGTTGTGTTGTTAGGTGATGATGCCATCATCGAGTGAAGGTTTGGACGATGGAGGAGAGGCAAAGAGTGACATGAAGTGCGCTACAATATTCGTGCGTAAACGCGGAGGCCACCAGCACAGGGGAGCTGCTCGCAAACCTACAATCAGCCACTACTCTATCTCCACTCACCAATAGCTCCTCCAAAATCATCATTTCCTATATTACCTCTATTCCTATAAGAAAAGTTGTATTTAAATAAAATATGTATATATTTTAAATTTATTTTTATAATCACCTGATTTCCTGAGAAAAAAAAGTGAAGAAAATCTGATTGAGACTGCATGATTTCCCAGTACTCATATTGAGTTACATAAACAAAATGTTTGGTTGCATTATACTTGAAATGATCCTTTTAGCCATTTTAGCACAATAATAAATATATAACATTTTACATAACATATATACATTTTAGAGTTTACATGATACCGTGTGATTGCGGTAAAGTTTATGCGGGACAGACAGGAAAGAAGACCGCTTCAATAGTTAACCAACGCATGGCTGATCCGAAACATCAGAGAATAAAAACATCTACCGTAGCTAGACTCACAAGTATTTGTTCTCACCAAATTAAGTTCGACGAGACAAAAAAACTACATAGAGACCACCTTGGTAGAGGACTAGTACTGGAAGCTCTCGAAATTAACAAGAGAACAAATACAATAAATGGTTTGGACAGTGTCATACTCTCCGAAACGTGGAAAGCCATAATAGAAAATACTGAATATATGATTTAATCGCATATCCATTGAAAATTCAAACCTCTGGAACAGATAGCCAAACTCCTCACAATGAAAATATTTCCCAGCCAGAAAAATGGAATAACATTTTAAATTAATTTATTTGAAAGCGATACGATTCTCAATTCCAATTCATCTGATTGAAAAATATCATAGAATATAATTTATAGATCCTTTTATGATGAACTAGAAAGGTCTTCAGCAAATTTTTGGAATCTACATGCATGGAGAAATATTAATTTTTTATATCTGCCCCTTTTAAAACTCCCCTCATTCACAGAGGTTAAGCATTTGTTTAACATCAAAATGTTTATTTGATCTATACCATTTGACACCAAAGATCATATTCATTAATGGCTGAAATTGGACTAGAAATAGAGGAGAGTTTGAAAATTCAAAATATCTCCCTTATTATGAGTCAGATCGTAAAATGTTATAGAACCAATCTTGTTAATCTATTGATTTTCTACAATTGTTATTCTATATATTTTTTTCTAACTCAAATATTAAGCGAGTTATTCATAATTTCTAGTTTTGAGCCTTCAGTAAACACCCACTTTTACTCATTGGATTTTTACTTAGAAATATAAAATGCATAGTGTTGTGAGACGAGTAGAGTAGTGTGTGGAAAAAGTACGTGGGATATCTGCTTAGTTTATGCAGCCCGTGTGTGTTTTTTTTTAATTTGTGGCAGAAAAATTAACAGTATAGTTGCTTGAAATTATTTCTTTCGTGCTGGTAGATATACATGCGACTAAATAATAGAGCACTGGTTTAGATAGCAACGAGACCCATATTCTACTCCGAGCGCTGCCTCCTCTCATATAAAAAAACCCAATGCACAGGGGCTGCATAAACTAAGCAGATTTCCCACCTGCTGGAATATCAAACTTGTGATAAATTATCTATTTCTATGTAAAAAAAAAAAGATGAATAAAAAGGTTGTGGGGAGGGGGTTACTGAAGTTTGAAAACAAGGAAGCACTAACTCGCCTAATACTTGAGTTACAAAAACATGTATAGAAAAACAATTGCTGAGCATCAATAGCTTAACAACATTGGTTCTATAACATAACGGTGATATTTTGAATTTTAAAAATTCCCCTCCCTATTCCACCCCCAATTTCAGCCATTAACTAAGATGATCTTTAGTGTGGGATAAAACAGTTAAATATTGAATATGGTATAGAAGAAATAAATATTTTCTATTCACAACCTCAAAATCAAATTGATGATATTGCACTACGTATTTGCATGTATCTCACACAGTAAATGTTCAATGGAAACAATATTTGGTATTTATTCTTGGAATAAAGTGGTTCATGATATAACAGGTTATATTTATTGCTAATATGACATGAGTCGGAGTGGGGCTTTCCTCAATGCTGACAACTAACAAATGCAAATAACTCTGTTAATATTCAAGATAGAAAATAAATGTATATAACAATATTTATAGTACATTTTATTTGCAATAGGATTGGTTCTATACAATTTTTCAATTGACAAATAATAAATTCCTCCTACCCAGTGGTTCAATTTCAGCCATTAACGAACTTGACCATTAGATTTGTATGTAATGCTTATAGATCGAGTTTGGTTATGATCGAATAAGAATTGCAGTAACAGACAAGTATCCATTCATTTATATATATATATATATATATATATATATATATATATATATTTACAATAGATCAAAATATATTCTTTTAACAATGTCAATAAATTCTCCAAACACTTCTCAAAAAGTGAGTTGATGCAGCTCAAGTGGCCAGCTGATATTTAGAGCTATAGCTCTTCGGATGATGGAGCTCCTGATATGCTCTAGATGAGAGCAGTCAAACACCAGCAAGTGTGTGTATATATAAAATGCTGAACGGACTTCATTTTCGTAACTTTCAAGGTAATATCAATGGACATTAGAGGAAATTCAAAAATCGCATCATGAGTACAACCTCAATAGCTAAAGCAATAATTAAATTATTTCGAATGAATGCGAGGAAATGGAGATATATAAAAGAAAAGGTGAAGATAATTTGGAAGTTAAAATTACATATTTATTTACAAGAATAACAGGTATATATCAATGAGGAGGGCAACAATTCAAATTTCATTCAATCGATTCTAATTACAACAGCATTATTTCTCTTTCGGGAAATGTAGACATTTTTTCAATATATCAAATATAACTCAAAGAACATATCTAGTAATATTAATACTAGTTACATTATCAGTAGCTTTTTACATTAATTATTATATCTTGTCCTTCAGCTTATTGTACATAAAGATTATGATACTTTTCTTTAAATAAATAAACAGTTTGTAATTTAAACAACCAGTAACAGAAAAAGTAGAACCAATATTTTATTTTATCATGTAAATATAATATAAATGGGACAGAGAATTTGATAGAGATGCACATGTAGAGGGGAGGGACATAGTTGCTGTCTCTACACTTGAGATTCATCCAAGACTTTTTTGCAGTAATATTCATCAATATTTTACTATCGATTTAAAACTTTATGCTACTGTGTAACTTTCCTTTATTGAAAACCATTACTAATTATAATGATAAATAATCAAAATAAAGACACTTATTTTGTCCAATATCGATAGTTCGATCTATGTGTTTGGCTCATTCATTACATTTGAGACACAATATATTTGCACCTAAGAATATGTAAGCTTAGCAGATAAATAGGTGAAACTTTGTCAGAAAGTAGAAGTAGTAAAAAGTCTGTCGTGCAGGGGCTGCGTAAACTGAGCAGATTTCCCTCTGCAATAGAGCAGAAGTTATACAATAGAGAAATCTCCATGCGAGAGCCGAACAGTTATGGGAAACGACCGAACTAGCTTTTGGCGGAAAGTCACGAATAGAACTGTCCACCCTATCTCATCTCTGTTATCCGCACACAATTTCTAAAAATGCAAATATATCGGTTAATATTCAAGATAGAGAATACATGTATATAACAATATTTATAGTAAATTTAATTTGCAATAAGATTACAGCCTCAATAGCTGATTTTAAGGGAAATCTGCTAAAAAAATGTTTCTGAAAAATATGTGCTGGTCGGATTAAATTTTAATCTTATTTCATATTTTTTTCCATATTATATAAAGTGATTAACAAAATCATTCGGATTGGAAAATATATTACATTCTAGTTGACTTAGCAAAATTAGCCATAGTGTGGGAAAGGGAGCTATCATTGTATACAGGATGCAGAATGGACCTAATCTAAAGACGATAAAGCTGCGTCTTTACCAATCCAGTGTAATGGCCCAGTACAAAATTTATTATTAATAAAGATTTTCTACCAGCTGTTGGTTATCGAATGATATTAAATGATAGTTGGATATCGGTTATACAAATACTCAATCCTTTAATTAAAATTTATTATTTATGCTGACAGTTTCGGGCACCATTGGTTCCCTTCTTCAGAGCTACAATGAATGAAAAACAAGTGTAAGAACTTCGTGAAAAATAGTGGAACAGAATTTTTTAACAATAGTTAAAATAGCTTAACTAGGGCATTACTCTTTCAACTAAGCGAGAGTGAATATAAATTCTTAACTCGGAGGCAAATTTGGCAAGGAGTGCATTGAAGAAGAGACTATTCTTATCTATTTCTGGATGTAACGTACGATGAGGGAGAAAGAGGGAATTGAGCTGGCCTCCTCCCTCCAACCCTCACCCCCTTCCCATAGGTAGCCTCAACTTGACTTCCCGTGTTTCGACTCCCACTATTTTTCTTAGGTGAAAAATAATTATATAATTCTTCTCGTTCTAGACCCAATATTTTTTATATATTCTTCATATTTGATGGCAAGGGTTACCAATAATAAACATTGTAAATAGCAATGTATAATTAGATTTAATAAATGAGTCATTGATGTAGGAACCTATTAATATAATATCTAGAAAATTTTAAGTGTTTTGTTAAATTAATGTTATTAATTTTTTTTCTTTTTTGGAAAAGGGATAGCCCCTGAAGAGGTGGCAAGTAGGCCACGATAAATGTAGGGCAGTTTTAATAAAGTTTGCACTGAAATAAATGTTTTTTATTGATGAGCCTTACCATAACATATGAAGAATTACATAATTAATTATTGACTGCACATCCTAATCTAAAAATCAATATATATATTTAGTAAACGCTTACTGTAAAGGATAGTTACACAATAATACAACAGCCAAAATTTATTTCAATATAACTTTTGGGACTAAATCTATTATGGGTTCTATAAAAAGTCAAATAACAAAAGTAAAATTAAATAAACAATTTAAAAAAGAACATTGTACTAAGTTCAAGTAATTTTGATCAGAATATTTAAAAAAAAGAAAAATTGGTGACGAGCATAGCTGGTGAATGATTAATAGATAATAATGGGACGTTAGAAAATATTCGTCTAACATGCATTTCAAGTATCCCATCCATATATTGTAGTAGAAGTAAAGTCCCAACTTATATCTCATCATGCACAACTATAGCAATCATAAAATAATTTACATATATTCTGGCTAATTGGAATTCATTAATTATCTTCATATAATGTTATTTCTATATTGTAAATTTATATCCAGTTAAAAATAATTTATGATTCGTAAAACCTTTAGTATGAAAATCACAGTTCTGAATTCGTAATTCACTGTAACAAGGGTAAACTTCTGGGGGAGGGGACTTCTAGTTAGTAAAGTGAATATCTATAAAAATTAAAAAAATCGGTGGTTTAAACTGAGATTTGTGTTGAGCTGAAACATTAATTTATATTTTTATGAGAAAACATATTAGATTGTTACTGCCATATGCCGAGGAGTTAATAACTCAGCAGACAAAATACACAGCTTAGTCGGCCTGATCTATTAAACTAAATCAAATCCCACCGCTCGATAGAAAAGGATATATTTCATTAAATTACATATCATATTCGAATGAATTAATTATTATAGTGTCAACATTTTGAGAAAAAAACCCAAGGAGTAGAAAAGACAACGTGGCATATGGTAGAACCTAATTAGAAGCCAGTATTGTCATGTTTTTATTCCTGGTTTAGTATCTGAATATAACATCAAAATACTAACCATTCTTCAAAGTAAATATGTGAAATGTGGTGGTGGACACAGACGTATGTGTATGTGTCTCTCTCTGTCTATTTATATGCAGAAAAGATGACATTTTTGTCATCGGGAAGTTAGGATAGATGGCATTTGAATAGAATTACTGCAAATCATCATGCTCTTTCAAATAAATCATCTCCTTTGATAAAAACCAAAAGGGAAACAAAAAACACATTTGTTTAAATATTAGAATTTACTTTGGGGAAAAACTGAAATATGAGGATGTAGAAGGTCTGGAGTGACAAGACATTTTATGTGGCATCAATATATCGACTTCGTCATTGTAATGATTCTGTTTCAAACTATATAAGAATATAACACTTTTTTTTTCTAAGGAAAATATAGGATTTTGAACTTGAATGGCTACAATGGAAAAACAAATAACCCAATATACTAGGTGCTTCAACATTCTAGAGGCAGAATCATTCGAAGAAGTAAAATAATCCTAATGACATTAAAATTAGCCAATTTTGGCTATTAAATGGTTTGTACATAAAATTTAAGAATAAAAACACATTGAAAGTATTATTAATATTCATATACAAAAACAAGTTAAATAAAAATAATGAAATACAAAAAAGTTACGATTTTGATTAATTACATTTAATAAGGTATAGGGTACTAGTAATTCTCCGAAGCAGCAAGAATTTAATGTCTATATTGAGAAGGATGTGACTAGTTAAATTAATATATGTTAAAAGTATTACCATTTAAATACAAAACAAAGTAAAATTAAAAAAAAAGTCAAATACAAATTGTTACAATTTTAATTAATTACACTAAAGAAGGTACTAAACTAGTATTTGTTCAAAGCAGCAATAATTTAAAGTCTATGTTGGGAATAATTTAAAGTATGGGGATGGCAGTTGCTGGGCTCTGTTCCAACAGCTCATATGATTCAGCTGTGCAGTTACCAGGCTTAGAGCTTGCCCCTTCAGCATTGTGAGGCAATTAAATAGCACCTTGAGTAATGAAGCACCAATCTTTGGTGAGTAATGGCCAACAATTAAAGAAGTAATGATGCCGAGTTGACGAGCGCGTGGGTGTGGCAGCCCTTGGCCAAACATTGCCATGCTCCATAGTTTTTGTCGATAGAATCAACATTAGAAATATGCATTCATTAACTAGGATTCATTTTAAGAGAGACTTTCATCTTTTTAAAATTAATTCTGACTTTTATTACGCGTGGAATAAAAATAATTCCATTATTGTTATTACATGTTCTTATTTTTTGTCCATTGCAACATATTAATTAATACACGGAGACAACGTAATTGGTGAAAGATTCTAAATTCCCTTTTTATCTTAATGTTATTGCTGCTGTGAATTTAGAACTACTAATGACATTTATAACAGTTGGAACAAATAGACTAGAATCAAGACATAACACACAATTAACAATCTTATTTAATTCTAATTAGAGAACACTTACTTAGGAACTATAATAAATCGGTGTAGAAATTAAAAAACAAAAAAAAATCTTGGATTCCTCCTTGTGGGGAGAAAATACAACAAAGTTACAAAGCAAATGTACATACAAAATCTTTAAACAAATAACAAACAAATTTTTACAGCAAAACATTTAGTTTTAAAATGAAATAAACTAGCCTAAATGAGAATGAGATTTTATTTTAGAGGTAGTATGGAGAAAAGCAGTCGTTTCGAATCAATTATAAGCTTTGCTCATTATCCATATAAGTAATAAATAATATTTAAAAAAAGAAGACTAGAAAGTAAAGACTAGATTGAAGATGTTGACAAGTTTGCATTTGTTAAGTAACCAACCAACTCCTTTCTCATAAATTATTTTAAAATCGATTTATATACACTTATTTTAAAATATATTGCACTTATTGTAATTCAACATTTTTCTTTTAATTATATTATTTTAATTACAACTTTGTTTTTAATTACTTTCAACAAGTAAAGAAAAAAACAATGTTTAATACTGATCAGCTATATATCATTCTCTATTTTTGAATGGTACAACAGTATTAGCAAAGTGGCAGCTGTTAGGAAAATGCCTCGCTTTGCATTCAGAAAATATATACTATAGAAATATGTGTTCTATCATAACAAATACTCCTCTTAAGTTATAAAGCTCTAAAATTAAAGGAAACACTTTAAACATATGAAGACTAGAAAAATAACAAGTTGATTGAATGCAATACTTGCATGCAGTTTTCTTTTTCATTATTAGATTTTAAAGTTAAAAGATATCTCGTCTCTTTTTTTCAATGGTATTGACTTAAAATAAAACTATTCTCAAAGATTTCAGAAAAATAAAAATGTTTTAAGGCTAGACAATGTACCATTATTCCCAGATCTAATGAACAGAATTATGCACTGTGATCTATTTATAACTAGATAAACACATTTGGCTGTCAAATTATAATTATTTATAAATATACGTTCTGTTATTTGTAAATACTTAGTCAGTAAATTTTGATAGTTCAATATTAGCCATCTTTAACTTAAAGCCTGTGACTTTTCTCACTCGAAATAAGATTTTGGAATTTTTCGAATATGAGCATTCCTCTACGATTAATGCAAGGTAAATTAATTCTGCTTAGAGAGATTGGAAAACGTCCAGAGGGAGAAAAGATGGTCTAGCGAATTCTTAACTGTCAGTATCGACCATTCTTAACAGTTATTGAGAGCCTTGTTGGAAGAATAGATAAACACGCTATTAGCTTTTGAATAAATCAACAAATCTATTAGGTTTAACCCATTTTTTTAGCATAGTTGTCAAAGGCAAGGTAAGTTGGGACATGCTAGTTTTTGTATAAATGGATAAGGGAATTTTTATTGGGTAATTATATAGTCTTTCTGGAGAGTGCTCGTCGCACCATTTACCCCCTATGCCCACTAATTGACAAAAGAAAAAATGTAATCAAATTAGAAATATTGTCAAAATGTGATCTCTATTCTATCTTTGTTGAAGGAGAAATGCCCTAAGACCAACAGATGAAAAACACATGAACTATCTCCACTGATTTATTTTCTTCTACACATTTGGCGTCCTGTATGACACCTCTCCACGAGTAATACACAACTATAAAAAGATTCAACCTTACCACCTCGGCAGTCACGTCAATACTAGCAATAAAGGAGATCTACCACACCATTCAGCTGAGAATATCAATAGTTTAAAATTATGAACAATGTAAAAATTGATTACCTAAATTATTTCGAGTTTTGAAAAATTGACATCTAATCAAATTGCTGTTTATTTAAACATTCAATAAATAGTCCATGTGAATCAGTTGCTCAGTCAATTTTCTTGTTCACAACACAGTGTTTGTTTTTAATAATATTTTCTTTTATCTTCCGCTTGGTTACGTATTTGTCATTATCTAAAGTTTCTACCTAATATTATGAGCTGGGCGGAGTGGTACATGTTTAGCATCCTCTATTACACCTCTTCAGGCGTAACACACAACTATAATAAGATTCGACCTTAGCACCTCGGCGCTCATGGCAAGACTAAAAATAATGGAGATTTACCACTCCACCCAGCTCATAATATTAGGTAGAAACTTTAGATAATGACAAATACATAACCAAGCAGAAGATAAAAGAAAATATTATTAGAAACCAACTCTGTGTTGTGAACAAGAAAACTGAGATAAGAAACTGCTTCACATGGTCTATTTATCAAATATTTAAATAAACAGCAAGTCGATTAGATGTCGATTTTTCAAAACTCAAAACAATTTAGGTAATCAATTTTTACATTGTTCATAATTTTAATCTATTATTGATATTGTCAGCTGAGTGGTGTGGTACATCTCCATTATTTTGAGTCATGACATGAGCGCCAAGGTGCTAAGGTTGAATCTATTTATAGTTGTGTATTGCGCTTGAAGAGATGTAATAGAGGACGGCAAACATGTAGAGGAAAATAAGTCGGTGGAAATAGTTCACCTGTATTTTATCTACTGACCTTCAGCCATTTCTCCTTCGGCTAAAACAGAAATAGAATATGTGGATATATCTCCTTCTTGTATCGATAGTCTCAATAAGGCAATCATTGCTATAATAAAAAAACTCTGTCAAAGTATCGTACTGTAGCTTTGGTGGCACATCACTAATAATTTAATATCGTTCAAATGTCAGAGTATAAATTCTCAGAATGTTTATATGAAATATTCAATTATTCTCTTCCGATGAAATACAAGATAAAAAAATAATGTACTCGTTACCCTATCAATTTTTTTATTTTTATTTTATTAACTATGGGAGCTACCATACGTCTATGAATATAATATTTGAGGTTTTATAAAATTTATTTAAATTTTAACAAATCTTGCCTATAAAATTGCATTTTAGCAATTATATTCTATGATGAATTTAATTATCATGGATGTTTGTTGCTTAGAAAACATCCATTGAAGTACATGACATAGTACAAGGATGATCTAATATCTATAATAAATAATGTTTGAAAAAATCAATATTTATAATTTGATTGTTTCAATAACAATCAATTCTTAGGAAGATTCATTTCAATGTAAAAGAATAACTGAGGAAAAACATTAGGTGCTTTTCGTTTGAATATTTGAGGTAAAATAAAGAGGTCATCCTAATAATTGTAAATAAAAGAAAAAATCACTACTTGATAAAAGTTAAAAATACTGCTGCTTTCAATTATAATATAATTCAAAAAGAGAAAAATAAATGTTTTACCAATGAGCTCCTGAAAAAACAAACAACCAACTAAACAATCAAAAATTTTAGTGATAATAATTTTTAAATTTCTAAAAATAAATTCATTTTTAAGTATTAATTTGCAGTTTATTAATTACTGTTTATTAGTTAGAAAAGAGGACCATGATGTATAATATGTTAAAATATAGGTAGGACAACCCTTAAATCGTTTAGTTGTGGCTGAGTTATAGCAGGTTTCCTCACTCTAATTACTAATTTCCCAGTATTAAATTACTTTTAATGTTTCCCAGCAATTCCATCCATGTATTCTTCTACAGACAAAGACAGCTCTCAACTTCAACTCATAACACCAATTTTCTGGAAGTTTTTGAGATATTCCTTCAAATCTCCATCCATCTTTACCCAGTAGATTACCTAAATGCGGGGATCAAATCTGTATATTTTTTTAAGGACTTCATCAGGTTATATAATCAGGTTTATAATTAATGCACTTAATCAAATACTGATATTAATTTAAAAGAATTGTTTTCGATTTGAATATAAATACTTTTTTGTTGTGATTTGCACAGAAAATGTTAGAATTCATAGCTACTTATTATTCATAGCTATTTTAAGCACAATGGATTCTTTTCATTTTTTAAAAATTTGTTTAACACCACCGTTAATGAAGATAGTAATGAATATGTGTTTTGAGTTTGATGTAAATAACTACTTTTGTTAGAGATACCAACATATAATATAGCTTGTGTTGACAATATAAATTATTTTAATATGTACACATCAAAATTCTGAATTTTAATGAGCCATTCTCAAGAAACACTAATACATTTTATTTGGCAATCTGAAATTAAAATATTGAAATTCATGAATATAATCAATGTTCTAGGACTAAAAAATGTATTCTAAACACAATTTGTTCTTTACACTTTTCTGATATAACCAATATTAATAAATATATTAAAAAATTCAAACTAAATACCCACTCCTTCCCTTACCATAAAAACTCATTTAATGCCTTTGAGTCCATTTTAAGTGATTGAGTAACAAATGAGCAGAAAGAGAAACAAGAATTTCAACTTTGACATCATTGTTCTTTGAATGAGCTCAAACATGAAACTGAGTTCTTCCTGATGAATTTAAATATAATTTCAAAGTTTCATTAATATAGATAATGATGGTATCCCCAATATAAATGAAACAGTATATTATTTATTTTTAAAATCTAGTAGGTAGGATTAATGGAGCTTTGAAGAAAGCTTTCCATAATATATCCGAAACAAAATTTGAAGAAAAACTAAATTTTCAAGAATCGTGCATAAAGTACAATCTGAATAGTTGATGGAAACCTGCTAAACGTTTTCACAAATTTACTTTCCGAATGAAAAATGTTTACATTTTTATTTTAATGAAAAGTAAATTGTCTCAATGAAACTTAAACTTAGAAAGAAGACTGTATGACAGTCGTAAAGTGCATAAGAAAATATCGACTCCTACTTTAAAAGAGAAATTCATATATGTATATATAAGGGTCGCTTACTTGTTGGATTGTTTATTTGTAAAATATTTGATATCCTAATGCAAACTGCTATTGGGCCTGCAAGGATAGAAAAAGATGTCTCCTAATCAATTATTCTAATGAGAAAGTGTTTTCATTTGTACATTGTATAGTTGCTCCGATGATATGACGTTGAGAGGTGTTGACCTTATGCTAAAAACAGTCACTCAGACGCGGAGTTGTTCAAATATAACAAAAAGAACTAGTCGCTGAGCGTTGGCTAGAGATGGAATTGCCTGGCGGCAGCTTTCTTGTCCCTGGCCAACTGCTTGGGGTGCATTCGCTTCCTGTGAGAGAAGCAATTACCCGACGATGCAAACGCCTTAGGGCAGTACGGGCACCTGTACGGACGCTCACCCGTGTGCTGGTTTATGTGGAACTGGTAACACACAATACACAATTAGTCGCTTACAACAACACATCATTAATCACATGTCTAACTTCTGTTAAACTAAATAAATAAAATGGTAAGCTCTACTTCATTTAAAATTATTTAATTCGATAGTAATATATGATATTTCTCTCACAATACACCACAGCAAAAAATGCCTTACAGATAATCAACAAAAGTTAAATTGAAGTTGAATCAGTTACAATTGCTATAGGCACTCCTTTTTTGTATGTGGCTCGGCGAGTGAAATTTATTTACAGATTCCACTGCACCAATAGAGTATATTCTGTCAGTTGAGGTACATGACAGCTATAAGAAATAATAAGCCAAACACAGAATAGCGCTTAGAAAAATATATATATCGCATTTCATCCCACAAACTGGTCAATTAGACTGGCTAATACATTCCTTGACCAACTGAACCAAGAAACATATTCCAGCTTCAAAAGCAATTTTAGTTTAAGAAAATGGCATCCATGAAAGAACCTGACTAATCCGAAACATACTTAGAACTATCATATAGGTCTAAAAACAACATCGTTTGTCATAATATGGCTATATCTAATAAACTTTACTCTTAATAAAATAGTACTAATAAAATCGGTCTCCAGCAATATTATTTAGTTTATTTCAAGTTTATACTGTGTTTCTGACAAAAGTGATTATAAGAAAAGTCACTTTAACTATCAAAATAAACAACTTTTTTTATGTGTACTTTTGACCATAAACAAATATGGAACGAATTTGTTTTCCATCTGTCCCTTAGAATCCCCACTCCTGCTCACCCCTAGAAATGTTGATACAGCTTATAATCATAGAGAAGTTAATGTTAATTCACATACAGAGCTTAGTACGGTTCAGTCTTTTGCATGAGCATGTTTGCCGAAAACCAAAACGAAATATAATGTTATTATTTAAAGCATTAGAAAGTTTTGTCGTTAAGTTGGAAAGTATGGTTGTTAAGTTCTCTTAAATTTTCTATTGTTCCGTACAACTTTCTTAATTTTTTCTTTCATAAGATCCATCTCCTGACAATAACAAACACAATAAAAAGAGCATTAGTGAAATGATTTCAGCCATTCATGCTTGATGCCGTTAGGGATTCATTCATTTATATATATATATATATATATATATATATATATATATATATATATATATATATATATATATATGAGTACATAATATCTCCAATTCAATGGAGACTGGATTGATTCTACCAAAATTTCCATTAAGGTGTAAAGAGGATAAGCTTACTTTGAGATCCTGGTTCCTCTTGAATGTTTTATCACAAAGAGAACACTTGTGCGGTCTGAGATTTGAATGTGTTATCTGGTGTGCACGGAGGGTGCTGCGAGTTGGGTAGACACGCCCACACACTGTGCACAGGCACTGAGAACTATATACACGATGTTTATTCTCCACGTGGAACCTGCAACAAACAGACGTCCCATGTCTTTAGAATATTTCAAACTATAAGGTACATAATTTTATATTTATTTATTTAAATGAGTCAACGCCAGCGATTTACTCATTATTCAAATGTGCTCAAAAAAGCAAATAGCAAGAAAAAAAAAGAAATGGAAAAAGAGTGAACGCATAGAGTGGTTTTTGAAATGGTTTATTGGCATACCAGCCTTGTATGAAGCAAAAGGTATTGTATATGGAAACATCAGGGTGATGAATATAATATAAATGAAAGTATAAGTATAGAAGGGGGAGAAAAAAAAAGAAAGAAAAAATAAATAAATTAAAAAAAAGAGAATAAATAAAAAAAAAGAGAAAAGGGAACCCCTCCCCCAAAAAAATAATAAATAAATAAAGTTAAAGTGTATAGAGCCTGCTAATGCAGGAAATAAGTGAAGAGTAGTGTGGAGAAATTGTAGATTATAGTCATATTTCATTTATTAATGTCTTTTAAATGTTTAATGACTGAGTCTATGCACTTACTGTTATCAGTCAAAAGTTCCTTTAAGTCACGTGGAATGTCTAAATTGCCTCTTGGTCGACAGTCAGTCAATATGTGATGTACAGTTAAAGTTTCACTGCAATGTCTACAAGTCGGTGTGTCATTAAGTGTCCGTGAGTCAGCAAGGAATGGGCAATTCGTAGTCTGCTCAGCACAACTTCCTCTCTTCATGGCTCCTCTTGCTTGATGGCCATTCCTTAACTGTTTGTTTTATTTGTCTTAGTTTATAGTCGTTTGTGTTATCCCAAGATAGCTGCCACTGCTGTTGTAGTGCCTTAGGCACTAAGGCACATAAGCTTTTGAGGAAAAATTACGATCAAATTGTAATTATATCATTTGTAAGCAAATCTGATTCCATTCCAAATAGATTGGTAGCTTATCCCCAGATAGAAATCCTCCTTCATTCCTAATCTCTACACGTCAAACCGGAATTGAGTCGTCTAGAATCAAAACTCAAAATGTCATAAATCAATATTGAAATTGAAAATTAATATGGAATATGGTAATTATTGGAATATTAACCAAATTAAACTCTCCCCCTCCCTCTAGGGAGAGGCAGGGGCACCTAGGAACCCACGACTCTAGGCTCACTAAGTGAATTGAAACCAGTACCTTAACTCAGATGGATTACCTCAGCTTACAAGTTGTTTTTACTAAATGCCATTCTGTCAATATATTCTTAAGCAAATATTAAATTAAATAATGAAGACAACTGAGTTTTAAGGAAGCTATGAAGCATTGTTGAAGATTACGAGGAAGTCTACCATAATTTTTTATATGAACTCCTTTTCTCATTATTTCTGAATGGTTCATGATTTGAGGAGCTTGGCATTTAGAAAATTATATTGCAATAACATATACGGAAATTATGATTTAATGTCATTTATTTAAAAAAAAACATTTCAATGTAAAACAAATTTGTAGAAATATTTATTATTATTTATTAACGTCCACTTTTTGCAACTTAGGCTAATTGGGACGGGTTATCTACAGGTTACCACCCTTTTCTAGCCAGGGTGGGATTTTAGGACGTTATTTTATGAATTTCGTCACTAAATAATTTCCTTTGCCCAGGCAAGAATCGAAGTCCCCACTCTAGGGTTACCATATGAGATAAAGGTCAACGCTTTAACTCGCATGGCTAACCTGAGCCCCAGAAATATTTATGATATAATTTTTATGTCTACTATGTACTGAATCTAATGAGAGTGGTGAAATGAACTACCCTTGTTAGTTACCTCCTTTACCAAACAACATTTCATTCCTTAAGATATTATTCAATTCTACTTAAAATCCTTTGAAATTTGTGTCCTATATATTTTCTCAATAGGAGTCACACATACTTTGGGAAGTGAATTTTTGCTCTTAAAATTCAGAAATTTGAAGCAATAGGGTGGAACTAGATATAAAAGCATGAATATTGACAGGAAGCAGATGCTTCTATAGCCTCCAAAAGGGCCCCTTCTTCAAGAGCTTCTTCTGGGAGGCAAAAGTGTGTATATACAAAATAATTATGAGACCAGCAATTATATATGAGAGTGAAACATAGCCTCTCAGCAACAATAAATGGACTCCCTGACTGGGAGTGAAGAACCCTAGGATATTTGGAGCTGAGAGAGAGGAGCACAAACTGCAGGTGTAGGATTTGCAGAGGCAGGGCTCTGAGATTAGTTAGTCGAACCAATAAAAATATAGACAAACTTTAGGGCGTTATCATATAGAATTTAGCATCAGAAGCTGATCATAAAAATAAAATTAATAACAATTCTACTAAATGACTGTTTACCTGTTGAGATTGAGATCAGAAGATGCTAGGATTTTCCTCATGGATAAATGGCCCCATAAATGATTCTTTAAGCTGAGATCGGAGTTGAATCCACGAGGGCAGACTGTGCACTGGTACGGCTTGCCATCCATCACGCTCCCTCCAAACATGCTCGCAGGAGGGCTACTACCTACATGAGCTTCTTCTCTACAAAACAAAGTAATATAGCTAAATTAAGCTTATAAAGTTTCCAGTTTATTCCCATATTTATATTTATATACAACTAACAAACTAATTTTTAAAATGTCTATTGATCCAACAACAAAAACAGGGAAGGATATCATTGGTTAATGGAAAAATAAATTTGTAAGAAAAGAAGAATATGCTTTAGCGGGTTTTCTTTAGAAAAAGGAGTTAGTTGAAGGACAAAAATTCCTTCAAATTTTCACGAATCAAAGTAAATAACCATCAAAACCAATACTAGTACGATTTTAAAATCAATTTTATATATTCTCTTTTTGTTTGACTCTATGTTCAATATGATCTCTAGGAGCTGCAGATTTTGACATGGTTACAAAAGAGAGTGCTACCAACTCAGCCACGGGAACTATTAAGGAATTGTGTATTTGGAACACCTCAAGGCTTTCAGACAAACTTTAATATTTTTTTGTGTGTTCTCTCGCTTTAATAGAATTTGTTTTTCATTAGGTACTAAACACTAAAAAATTGTTGTTAAAATTGGTGGGGGGAGGCCGTGCACTCCCTTTGTTAGTATGTATTTTTTGGTAATTGTGCTAGGTACTAGAGAAGTACTGTTGTACTTGCATTGCTTTGAACATGTAACATAATTACATTATTAATCAGATTTACTTAACTTTCTGTTAACTGTATGAATTAGAGAGTAATCTCAAGTCAGCCATGTTTTATTTGCACGAGGTGTCAGATCTGAGAGGAATATGATTTTAGACTGAAATATATTCCTTAAATTGTATAAACAGTACTAATTACACATCTACTCCATCAAAGAGTTTTACAGAATAAGAACGTATGAACTAACTCTGAATTAGTTTCCGAGCGGGATGAAATGCTTGACTCGAGAGATGTCTTGTCTATTTCATCATCTTCTTGATCGGCGAGGAACAGCATCGGATCAACTGTCACTTCCAATTCGGTAACGGCTGGCTCTCCTTTATCCTTTTCCTGCCGGAGAGAACAAAAGAAAAGTAAATAAATTGTATTTGTGTGGATCGTCTATTACGGGAATAAATAAAAACATTAAGATGAAAAGGTGTTGCTGAAACTCTGATTTGAATATGGAGGCTAGGATGGAGGACAAGTTCTACTGATCCAAATATACTACAAATATCTTGTAATCTCTTTCCAATGTGGCCACCTTCTTGCTTCCTATGAAACTAAATAAACAAACTGTTCGGCTCCACTACATCTAATATTATTTCGTATGAAAATCGTATATGATATCTCTCTTCCAATGGATCAGATTAAAAAATCCCATAGAACATGATCAATTCAAGATAAGGAAAAAAAAAACCCTACAGAAATCTTTTTCAATCTCCTTCTCAAATAAAAAGTTGTATCATTAACGTTTTTATCAATTTGAAATATTGGAGCTATGTCATCAGGGAATTTGGTATAATACTAGCATTGATTGTAAAGGTATATTAGGAGTATCGACTGTAAGCATGTATTGGTTTCTGGTAGCATTTGGTAGAAAGTTGTGTCTTCCTACTCGGTATAGAGGAAGCCGTTCTAGAGGAAGGATATCTCTCTAGGCGGTGGGCTGACTTTGGTTCTAGATGTAAGGATTATACTCCTCATCAGGCGACACTTGTAGAGCTCATTATTACGAGTTGGATGAAAACATTAAATAACCCAATTTTGTTGAAAATTCAATTTACTGCAACTTTTGTTCTTTGCACTTGTTTGTACGAATGTTTAATGATAAATGGCCAACTTTAGTGAGTTTACTGGGGTTTCTTTAGAAAAGGAGGCTGCTCACGAGACAAAATTACACAATAATTCCTTCAAACCTTTCCTGAAGCACAATGCAAGAGTAAATATAATGGAGTATGTATATGTATATATATATATATATATATATATATATATATACTAGCTCTGATTCACGGCTTCGCTCGGGACTTCATTTGAGGCTGATTGGTGAGGGTATATTTTTGGCAAGGCTTTACTTTGCACAATATTTTGAAATGTACCCGTCCCAGTGTTTAGGGTTAACACCCGTCGTTTCTGTGGATTTGTTAATAATAAAATTATGTTTTTATGTAAGACTTCACTGTCCTGCATATTGTTGTAATGTATGCATTATGCATAGATTTGAATTATTAATGAGAAAATATTGACATACATTTGTATCAATTTTTTCATTAGTAGTTCATATTGAAAAGAAGTGTTGAGCAAATTTCTCTAAATAACAAAATAAACAACTTTTGTTATGTGCATATTTGCCGAACCCCCAATAGGAAACCACTATTTTTAATTTCAGGCCTCCCTTATAACCCCCACTCCTGCCCGTCCCTAGAAATGTTAGTATGGCTTATTATAAGGAAGGTGTTAGTGCTAATTCACATACCGAGTTTGGTTTAGTTCGGTTGAGTCTTTTGTGCCAAATAAAACTGTGGACTCCCTCTATAGTTTTTAGCGTATTACTCATTTATACTTCCGTATAAGGCAAAAGTGCATATAACAAAAGTTACTCTAAATAACAACATTAACAACTTTAGTTATGTTTATATTTACGGAAAAACCAATAGGAAACGAAATATCGCTATTTTTAATTTCAGGCTTCCCTTATAACCCCCACTCCTGCCCGTCCATAGAAATGTTGGTATGGCTTATTATAATGAAGGCCTCACTGCTAATACACATACCGAGTTTTATTTAGTTCGGATGAGTCTTTTTTGGCAAATAATATTGTTGACTCCCGCTATAATATTTATCGTATAACGCATTTAAAGTTTGGTATACGACAAAAGTGTATATAACAAAAGTTACTCTAAATAACAAAATAAACAACTTTTGATATGTGCATATTTAACGCAATAGAAAACGAAATATTGCTATTTTTAATTTCAGGCTTCCCTTATAACCCCCACTCCTGTTCGTCTCAGAGAAAATTAATATAGCCTAAGTCTAAGTTGGGATAGTAGTAATATACATACCAAGTTTCATAAAATTCGGTTCAGCCGTTTATGCGTGAAAAGGTAGCAAACAAACAAACATACACGAAAGAAACAAAATGCAGATATGGTGTCTATGACATGTGAAACGAAAAGTTATCGTGAAATTTCGCGAAAAAATCAATGTACAGACAGAAGTTACAATTTTTTATATATATATATATATATATATATATATATATATATATATATATATATATATATATAAACATGTTATTTAATCATATAATAATTTAATAAAAAATTATTTTTATGGTACCAATATTATTTAATTTCATCAAGTATATAAATTATTAGAACATTCCAAGTGTTTAATATTTTGAATCAATAATTTAAGGAAAGCAATGTTGATAACCCTTATGTGAGAGCGGAAGTTGATGGGAGGCTAAAACAGTTAATTGAGTTTACTTATTCCCTGTGAAATGCTGGCAATACTGGAAGTGATTTCCACTATGATTTACTATTACGAATATAATCTTATGTGCAAAACTATTCGATTGGTTTTTGAAAGGAAATATGTTAATTAAAGATGATATTTAATTGTAATAAATGCTATCCATGATTATGGTTTGAATTATTTAAAAACTGTGAGTCAAAAAGTGGAGGGAGATAGATTTGGAACACATTTTCATTTATTCTTCCAAAATAAAATTTCTATTCTAATAGTCCCCAAAAGTTATCCTTTAGGATTGGCTATTTCGGAAAAACAATACGTCGTGGAGGGAAGTGTAATTGTACACATTGAAGTCTTGCTATAAAAATACCATCATTAGTCAGTCAACAATGATTTCCCGGGCATCGCCAGGGGACCTTAGCTAGTGGTTTATCATATCTGTAAACATGTTATTTAATCGATTATAATTTGAATGACCGAAGACGGTTTCTTTTTCTTAACCCTTTATAAGGCAAGAGCTGATAGGATGACCTCTCCTGTGCTGCCGGGAAGCGGGTTTCTTGGCTCCCGACAATGGATCATTGAGGAATAATTCCTCCTGACATCTACCGGGCACACTTGTAACTATTCGCAGTCCTCTCAATACTAGTTTGAATGAGCACAGGAGGCCCTTGCCCTTCAAAGGGTTAATTAATAAAAGAAAATAATAATGTAATTTCATGTAATACCTTACCTCAATTATTTTTGTAATTTCTTTTTGGCGATGTTATTAGTACATAAATTGGTTATATCTGTTTCCATATAAAGATTTGTTTTTCCTAAAGTGCTTAATATGTAGTGTTTGTAACTGTACTAGGTATATTCTACCTTGGAGTAGTACATAAAAATACATTGAACTCCCCTGAGCCATTTTAGAGTAAGTAAGAAATGGACAGAGAGACGAACAAGAACTTCAGGAAATTAGGCAAACCTTATATTTTTATTAATATAGATAATATGTAGTTGTTACTTTGGTGAGTATCGAATGAAGGAGGCTGCCCCTGATCTGTTCATCAGGCGCTACCTCTTCCTCTTCATCTTCTCCTTCATCAGCTCCTTCTTGGGCTTCATCATCAGATATTTTCTCGAATGAGCCGATCATCTCGGTGAACTTCTCCTGTGTGATGGCGGCCATCCTCGCAAACTCATGTATACTATCCAACTTGCTCGTGCATTCAGAACAGACAGTCTTCGGCAGAATATCTTCTTCTCTCACCTATCAACATTTGAAATGTATTTAACTAAAATTAAGGACATCTATTAATGACTAGCTGTACCCTGCACGCATTGCTACACCACCAACTAAAATACTAAATTACGATAAAGATGTATATAACAAAAGTTACTCTAAATATCAAATTAACACATTTTTTGTTTGCCAAAAAAACAATAGAAAACAAAATATGACAATTTTTCATTTCCTGCCTCCCTATCAACCCCCACTCCTGCTCATTCCTAAAAATGTTAATATAGCTTAATAGTCAAAAATTTTGACTATTGGAGTTTTGTTGATTTCAATTTAGTCTTTCGTGTCCTATAAAATTGTTGACCCCTTCTATAGTTTTTCGTTTATACCTCATTTATACTTCTTAATACGGCAAAAGTGAATATAACAAAAATTACTTGAAATAACAAAACAAAAAACTTTTGTTATATGCATGTTTGCCAAAAAATAAATAGGTTACGAAATATCACGATTTAATTTTTCAAACCTCCCTTATAACCCCCTTTCCTGTTTGTACTTCGAAATTTTAATATAGCTTAACAAAAATTACTCTAAATAACAAAAAAACAACTTTTGTTATGTGCATATTTGCCGGAAACCCAATAGGAAACAAAATACCCCTATTTTTAATTTCAGACCTCCCTTACAACCCCCACTCCTGTTGGTCTCAGAGAATATTAATATAGCCTAAAACCAAAGCTGGGTTACTAGTAATATACATACCAAATATCATAAAATACAGTTCTGCTGTTTACAATTCTATAAAGGACATACTGACAAACATTCATTTTTATAAATATAGATTATGAACTGAGTGAGACTAAAAAGTAAAAAATCGTTTATAAGTGCTGTTACGGTCTGAATATTTTGTGTAGCTAATCCCTTTCGGTATAGATAAATGCCACAAACCACAATGAAGTAATAAAAAATTTCACTGATTAAGTTTGGACCTCATTTTACAGTTACACCCAGTATACGATTCAAATACAACCTCAAGAATGAAATAGAATTCTGTTAGTGGAATGATTATCCCATTGCCCGTGTTCCTCAAGTTAAACTGTGCTCCAATTTTCCACAGCTGATTTTACACGCATGGGGTACATTCAGCAGATTTCCCCCCTTACCTGAATCCATGCAATGAAGTCATACTCATGACATAATTTCCAAAAATGTCTAGGCGATGACAAAAATGAGAACCGTATAAAACAGACATTTTCTATATGAGATGCATGCAAATGTGTACGATGAACCATAATGCTGAACTTTTATTAATCAAAATATTTACATTTGTATAATTTCAACGTTCAATAAACCCCCACCCACTCTCAAAATGTATTGTTTCATTTCTTTTGATAATATTATTATTTATTAACATCAACTTTTTGCAAATAAGGCTAATCGGGACGGGTTATCTACAGGCCACCACCCTTTCCTATCCAGGGTGGGACTTAGGATGTTATTTAATGAATTCCGTCACTAAATAATTTCCTTTGCCCAGGCGAGAATCGAACTCGTCACTCTAGGTTTACCATGTGAGATTAAGGTCAACGCTTTAATTCACATGGCTAACCTGAGCCCCTTTCTTTTGATATAATCTATATAAATGAAGATATGTTTTGAGTTTCAAGTAAAACCCAACTCCTGCTAGTGATAGCAATGCATAACTCCACACATTTGACATTATTAATCCTATTAATACATATAGAACAAAATGTTTAGACATATTTTATTAATAACAAAAAACATAACATCTATAACTGATTTAAAAAGAGAATAGTCGGAAGCTTAATAAGAGCTGACAAAACAAAGAAAAGCAGTGCCATCTTTTCAAATATCACATTTTTTTTATTGTACAATACTTAAATATAACGTAAGATGAAATGAGGGATAAAAGGGAAACCAATATAATTTTTCACAAGAAATCTATCAATAACAGAGATTATAATAGAAAACATTAAATCTCATAAAAGCCAAATGTAGATATTTCAATGTTCACACATTTGATAAACTGACAATAAAGTAAAGTAGCTGGAGAAACACAATTTTTCTATCAAAACTTACTATACACATTTACTTTAAAAAGGTTGAACCAATTCCATTGCTCAATTTAATAACTAAAACAGTATGTGTTTAGTTGTTATGGCTGAAATGTAGGATAATCGAAAGTAAAAGAGTGAGTTTTGACAAATATAGACATATATACAACAGGAGCCAGATGTAAACAAAAGGGCCAATTCGTCTTCCTGGCGATTTATTTCACTAGTACGATATATTACATGTAGAAACTATCAAACTTGGAATAAGAGAAGTTAAAACGAAGGAATAGCTAAAAGGTGGCCAGATAATAAGCAAACAACAAACGGTTATCAATGTAGAATACTGGAACCTTACCGTAATATACAAGAATTTCTTTATTTTCTCCTCTAGGCTTATTTCTTTGCCTTCTTTACTAAATATAGATATGCCTTCTGATCTACCGGTACAAATTCTACAGAGTTTTTCTATTCGGCTCACCCCTTCCATGACAGGAGATTTATTTACAACATAATAAAAACAACCCCTTTGACAAGGGTTAAAGTAGTCCACATTAAAAACTCCATTGGGAATCAGCTGTTTTAAGGCGGGAACAGCTCCTTTTTAAATTCATTCTTATCACCAACCCCTCCAGCAGTGAAAAAAACATAAACATTATCAATCCCGTTCTCAGTTTAAAATCCAGTTAATTTGCTCTGCCCGGCAACTTTTTAATTTTCAGCTTTTAAAACAACTCATTTCTAGCGACAGAATAAAAGAGACCGCAATCCAAACAGTACATTATCGGCACTCAAATATAAAAATAAATCTATGACTATTATCTTTTGCATCTCCTTGTTCCAAATGATTACATTCAGTAGTAAACTATATGTGATCATCTATAAACGATTTAGTACTATTTATTATTTTCACTTTTATTAGCATAACTAAATATTTCTTTTGAGTGTAATTTTAGCAGATAGTAGCCCTAGTGAGCAGGCGCATTGCCTTCTAGCAAGGCCGCTCTCTCTCCCCTTAGCACTCATTCAGCCAAATCTAGCTCCTGGCCCTCTCCCTCACACTCACGGCCCCTCACTCTCTTCCTCTCTCTCATATAAGCACGCGCGATCACACACAAATTGTCTCTATTCATAAATGATTTTTTCTTAAGTGAAATCAGCTTTTGAGGTTGCACTCATGACGCGATTTTTGAAAAACTTCCTCAAATATCGATCCTATCTACGAGATGACGGAGAAGTCAGTCATGCAGGTGCTGCATAAACTAAGCAGATTTCCCACGCGAAGTTATACAATAGAGAAATATCACAAGAGTCGAACAGTTACAGGAACGGCCGAAATAGCTTTTGGCGGATGCTCACGACTAGAACAGAAGTTAGCCGATCTTATCTCGTCCGTTACACTTAATAAAAATGCAAATATCTCCGTTAATATTCAAGATAGAGAATAAATGTATATAGCAATATTTATAGTAAATTTAATTTACAATAAGATTGATTCTATACAATTTTTCGATCTAGCGTATAATAACGGAGATATTTCGAATTTTCAAAAATCCTCCCCCTCTAACCCCCCTACCATTGGTCCGATTTCAGCCATTTACAACTTGATCTTTATTTTTTCATAAAAGGTTTAAATATCGAGTTTCGTAACGATCAAGAAAAAATTGCGACCGCTGAGAGAGAATTTTGAACGGACCTCATTTTCGTCATCTCCCGGGTAGGATCGATGTGCATTTGAAGAAAATCTTTGAAACTCGCGTCATGAGTACGGCCTCAATAGCTGATTTCCCTTGAGGGAAATCACAAAAACTGATGAGTATGAGGGGGGAGGGAGAGGTTACTGACGACAGAAAACAAGTAAGTACAAAGAGCTCTCTTAATGCTTAAATTTCGAAAAAATGCATAGAACAACAATTGTAGACCATCAATAGTTTAACAAAATTGGTTCTACAAAATTTTACGATCCGACTTATAATAAAGGAAATATTTTGAATTTAAATGTTTCCCCCCGTTGGAGGAAAGAAGGAAAAATCTAAATTGATGACGCCATCACGATATATTTGTATATATCTCACAATGTAAAAGTTCAATAAAAAACATATTTAGTATTTAACCTTGGAATGAAGTGGTTCATGATAGAGCAGTTTATTGTTAATTGACATGAGTAGGAGTGGGGGTTTATTGATAGCCGAAAACTAAAAAATCAAAATATCTCGGTTCATATTCACGATAAAGAATATATATATATATATATATATATATATATATATATATATATATATATCTGTGTAGTACAACATTTAAAGGGCATTAAATTAGTGACAAGATTTGTTCTAAACGTATTTTCGATCCGACGTTTAATAACGGAGATATCTTGAATTTTAGAAATTTCTCCTTTGAACCCCCTCCCCCACTGGGCCTATTTCTGCCATATATATATATATATTAGCTATGTTACCCGGCTTCGTTCGAGAAATGGCTGCATTGCTCTGGGAGACGGAATAATGATTGTAATTTCTTTTGGCTTACTATTTATCCTAGTAACTATAGGAACTTATAGAATTTTTTAGTTTCAAAGAATAAAAAAATGAGTTCCTGATCAATACCTGCCCGATGTTCGAAGTGCTGTTTACAATATAAATCGTAATCATGGATAGCAATCATTCACGCACCGTAGGCCGTAAAAAATCATAGTTAGGACAGCATGGTTTATTATAAAATATGCAAGAATACAAAGTTATTTTCGCAAAAGTGGCCCTAATCACAACGATTTTATTTATTTTATGTATTTAATTACCATTATTAAAAATACTTTAATCGGAGAAGAAATTTTGTATTCATAGTTGTACTTACTTAGGCTGTGTTATCTGTAACCTATTAGTAGGTCAACATTAATGATTAGTAGAGGTAAATGGGCACACCTCCTCAGCACTTTCAATCCCCTTTAACATTGTTTTGTTTAAGAAAGTTATGATATATAATTTATGATATTTACAAAAATATTTCTGGGGGAGAACATAACATCACTAAAAGAGCAAATAATAAATGTTGTTTAAGTCATTATCATGTAAAGTTCAATGAACACATACATTCAACTGGGTTAAACACGCCATTTAATGTTTAGCTGTAATTTAAAGCAATCATCATCATTACTTTGTATTATCAACCATCAACTACCTGTTCCCGCCAAAAGCCAACCCAAGCCGGCTGGATCAAAGGCGGTCTGCCAGGTACCGACTGTGTTATCTCCTCACAATTTCCGCTGTACTGATTTGGTGATTAGGCGGCGTTGCTGGGGGTTTGTTAATAACGAAAGTATTCGTTATGTAATCAATGCTTCACAATCCACTATATTTTAGCAGATTTCCTTTAAAGGAAATCAGCTATTGAGGTCGTACTCTGACGCAATTTTCGAAATTTTTCTTCAAATGCCCATCGATCCTACCTAGGAGATGCCGAAAATGAGGTCCGCTCAAAAATTATATATATATATATATATATATATATATATATATATATATATATATATATATTTGTATGTTACCGCTCTAGCCGTCGCAATTTTTGTTTAATCGTCACCAAACTCGGTATTTAATCGTTTTATGTAAAAAGAAAGATCAAGTTCGTTAACGGCTGAAATCAGACCAGCGGAAGGGGGGGTTAGAGGGGAGAATTTCGAAAATTCGAAATATCTCCGTTAATTGTATAGAACCAATCTTATTGCTCATTATATTTACTATAAATATTGTTATATACATTTATTATCTATCTTGAATATAAACCGAGATATTTGCATTTTTATTAAGTGTAACGGATGAGTTATGGAGTCTTCTATTCGTTCCCGCCGAAAGCTAGTCCGGCCGTTTCCGTAACTGTTCGGCACTCGTATGGAGATTTCTCTATTGTATAACTTTACGTGGGAAATCTGCTTAGTTTACGCAGCCCCTGCGTGAAGGACTTTCTATATTAACCGTTTCCTGAGCATGTATCTTATTTTTTTCATAGCCTCATCGAACATAGAATATTGTATTTACCATATCTATTAATTCATCATATTCATAGAAAATATTCAGTATTCCGAACCTTGTATGAATAAAAGTTAACCCCCCCCCCCCAAAGCGTTCCATTGCACAATGATTGCAGCTGTTTAATGTACGAAATAACCACTAATGAAAATACTCTTTTGTGTTTGGAAAGTAAACTGTATATTTATAATCGTACAAAGTATGTTCAGTAATGTATAACATAAAATGTATAAAATAGCGATATTTCGTTTCATATTGGTTTTTCGGCAAGTATGCATATGACAAAAGATGATTATTTTGTTATCTAGAGCAACTTTTTTTATATTCACTTTTGTCGTATAACAAAGTATAAACGGGATGTACGGTAAAAACTAAAACTGGAGTCAACAATATTATTGGACGTTAACGATTGAACTAAACTTAACAAAGCTCGATGTGTGAATTAGCATTATCCATGTTTATAAGCCATATTAAAATTTTTAAGTTCGAACGGGAGTGTGGGTTATAAGGGAGGCCTGAAATTAAAACTCGCGATATTTCATATTCTATTTCTTTTAAGGCAAACGTAAACATAACAAAAGTTGTTTTTTTTTTGTGTTATTAAACGTAAGTTTTGTTTTAAACATTTTTTCGTATAACAGTCTATGAAGCAAATAATTTGAATATAAAATATTGAAATATTGATATGCTCAACAATTCTTTCCAATATGAACTACCAGGTACCTCACCTGCATGAACTAATTTAAATCGAATTTAATATTTTATTCTTAAGAATTAAAATCTATGTTATTTTTTTAACGCCAGTAAAAGATTGCTACGACTAAGGATACTGCCCCCCCCCATTAATGCATGAGAAACGCCTGTTTGCCCTTAAGTGTATTTAATACTTTATTTAATTAAAACATGAAAATTATTTGAACAAACAGTTTTATTATTGTGAAGATAATGTAATCAGATTTGTTAATATAATTTAATGTATTACAGGGTTGAGTTCCTAAATGAGTGGTAGGTTGGCTCCACTGAGCCTAGGGAGGTGTGGGCATACTTCCTTTGTCCTATCAGTTCTGCCACTCCCGTGCCGACTTCATATTGGCCTTATGTTTACATGTCACTTGATGCTTATACTTTTAAAAAAAAGTAGTGTTATACTCAGGAATGTGAATTTGTTTAATTATCAAAAATAAATAATTTAAAAGGATTAATGCTTAAATAACAAACAGTTATTTAAGGTATTTATTTACTCTGCTCCGTTAATATATGATATATTTCACTGAACACACTATGTACAATATGAATATACAATTTACAATCGAGACTCAAATAAGAGTGTTTTTAATAGCGGTTATAACGTACCTAAAACAGCTGTCACCGTTGGGCTTTGCAGGGCCCCCGTAAGGGCTACTGGTGCCTCTGTGCAAACACGGATTTTGGCGCCCCTTAAGGCATTTTGAATTATCTTTAGTTTTTTTTTTATGGAAGGGAGATGCTTGAAATAAAGCAAAGAACTGAACTTTAAAAGTCATATTTATTTGTAGACTAACACAAACACTGTTTATATCAAAATGAAATAAACAGAAAAAAATCTAAATTTTTTTTTGGGCCCTTGGTTTTGGCGCCCCTAAAGGATGGCGCCCGTGCGCATTGCACATATGGTAGCGGCGGCCCTGGCGCTTTGTACCGCATCAAGGAAAAGTAACTTTTATTCATGCATGGTTTGGAAGATAGAATACTTTCTATGAGTATGAAAAAAAAACTACACAGGAGACGGGAAATAAAAAAATACTCAGGACAGTGAAGGCTTACATAACAAATAATTTTATTATTAACAAATCCACAGCAACGACGGGTAAAATATTGTGCAAGCCTTGCCAAAAAAATACCATCAACATTCAGCCTCAAATGAATGACCCGGCGAAGCTAGGTAACTGAGCTAGTGTTTTATAAATATTAGCAGATTTCCCTTAAGGGAAATCTGCTATTGAGGTTGTACTCATGACGGAATTTTCGAAATTTTTCAGCAAATGTCCATCGATCCTACCTAGTAGATGACGAAAATGAGGCCCGTTCAAAACTGTATATATATATATATATATATATATATATATATATATATATATATATATATATATATATATGTCTGTTACCGCTCTAGTGGTCGCAATTTTTGTTTGATCGTTACCAAACTCGGAATTTAATCGGCTTATGTAAAAATAAAGATCGAGTTGAAATATTTGAAGTTGAAATATCTCCGTTATTATGCGTCGGATCGATAAATTGTATAGAATGAATCTTATTGCAAATTACATTTACTATAAATATTGTTTTATACATTTATTCTGTATCTTGAATATTAACCGAGATATTTGCATTTGTATTCTGCGTGTGGTCGGCAGGAGTCGGCTATGTTCGGCCTTTCCGCCGAGAGCTCTGGCGGCCTTTTCTGTAACTATTTGTCCCTCGTGAATAGGTTTAGAGGTTTCTTACTACTACAGTTGTTATTAGACAGATTTCTCTATTGTAAAACTTCACGTGGGAAATCTGCTTAGTTTACGCAGCCCCTGCGTGACGGACTTTTGTTATTCACGCTTTTTCAATATGTTGATAATTAACAGAGATATTAGCATTTTTCTCCTTTTGGCCTTCAGTAAAGGTTGTAAGCCTTGTAAGGTTGTAGTTTAAGAGCGACAGTTTTGGGAGCTCACTGAATAAAATCGAAGAGGAAATACACTCTCATTCCCAAGAAAGAATAGCATTCATTATGAAAATTAGTGTCTTCATTTCGCTATAAATAGTATGAATTATTAAAATTAACTCCCTTTGTATGTGTTAATGACCTTAATGCTTGACACGTCGAAATAAAAAAAATAAAACCATTTGACAGGATGACTGGGGGATACGTATCTGAATACGAATGAATGCTCCGAGTGGGGACGACCTCGCCCGATCTGTAGAAGGTGGTGGGGACGTACTGGCCTGATTAGATCAATTGGCAGGGATACACTCCAGTCATGCACCTTCTACTGGCCGGCTGGCTGCCTCTCCTGCTGACAGGTAACGCACCTCACTCCAGTCATGCACCTCCTACTGGCCGGCTGGCTGCCTCTCCTGCTGGCAGGTAACGCACCTCACTCCAGTCATGCACCTCCTACTGGCCGGCTGGCTGCCTCTCCTGCTGGCAGGTAACGCACCTCACTCCAGTCATGCACCTCCTACTGGCCGGCTGGCTGCCTCTCCTGCTGTCAGGTAACGCACCTCACTCCAGTCATGCACCTCCTACTGGCCGGCTGGCTGCCTCTCCTGCTGTCAGGTAACGCACCTCACTCCAGTCATGCACCTCCTACTGGCCGGCTGGCTGCCTCTCCTGCTGGCAGGTAACGCACCTCACTCCAGTCATGCACCTCCTACTGGCCGGCTGGCTGCCTCTCCTGCTGGCAGGTAACGCACCTCACTCCAGTCATGCACCTCCTACTGGCCGGCTGGCTGCCTCTCCTGCTGGCAGGTAACGCACCTCACTCCAGTCATGCACCTCCTACTGGCCGGCTGGCTGCCTCTGCTGCTGGCAGGTAACGCACCTCACTCCAGTCATGCACCTCCTACTGGCCGGCTGGCTGCCTCTCCTGCTGGCAGGTAACGCACCTCACTCCAGTCATGCACCTCCTACTGGCCGGCTGGCTGCCTCTCCTGCTGGCAGGTAACGCACCTCACTCCAGTCATGCACCTCCTACTGGCCGGCTGGCTGCCTCTCCTGCTGGCAGGTAACGCACCTCACTCCAGTCATGCACCTCCTACTGGCCGGCTGGCTGCCTCTGCTGCTGGCAGGTAACGCACCTCACTCCAGTCATGCACCTCCTACTGGCCGGCTGGCTGCCTCTCCTGCTGACAGGTAACGCACCTCACTCCAGTCATGCACCTCCTACTGGCCGGCTGGCTGCCTCTCCTGCTGGCAGGTAACGCACCTCACTCCCGTCATGCACCTCCTCCTGGCCGGCTGGCTGCCTCTCCTGCTGGCAGGTAACGCACCTCACTCCAGTCATGCACCTCCTACTGGCCGGCTGGCTGCCTCTCCTGCTGGCAGGTAACGCACCTCACTCCAGTCATGCACCTCCTACTGGCCGGCTGGCTGCCTCTCCTGCTGGCAGGTAACGCACCTCACTCCAGTCATGCACCTCCTACTGGCCGGCTGGCAGCCTCGCCTCCTGCAAGCTAAACCACCTCACTCCAGTCATGCACCTCCTACTGGCCGGCGGGCTGCCTCTCCTGCTGACAGGTAACGCACCTCACTCCAGTCATGCACCTCCTACTGGCCGGCTGGCTGCCTATTCTGCTTGCTGGTAACGCACCTCACTCCAGTCATGCACCTCCTACTGGCCGGCTGGCTGCCTCTCCTGCTGACAGGTAACGCACCTCACTCCAGTCATGCACCTCCTACTGGCCGGCTGGCTGCCTCTACTGCTGGCAGGTAACGCACCTCACTCCAGTCATGCACCTCCTACTGGCCGGCTGGCTGCCTCTCCTGCTTACAGGTAACGCACCTCACTCCAGTCATGCACCTCCTACTGGCCGGCTGGCTGCCTCTCCTGCTGTAGGGTAACGCACCTCACTCCAGTCATGCACCTCCTACTGGCCGGCTGGCTGCCTCTCCTGCTGGCAGGTAACGCACCTCACTCCAGTCATGCACCTCCTACTGGCCGGCTGGCTGCCTCTCCTGCTGGCAGGTAACGCACCTCACTCCAGTCATGCACCTCCTACTGGCCGGCTGGCTGCCTCTCCTGCTGGCAGGTAACGCACCACACTCCGTTATTTCTCCTCCTGCGTGCAGGCCGGCTGCCTCTCCTGCTGGCAGGTAACGCACCTCACTCCAGTCATGCACCTCCTACTGGCCGGCTGGCTGCCTCTCCTGCTGGCTTGTTACGCACCTCACTCCAGTCATGCACCTCCTACTGGCCGGCTGGCTGCCTCTCCTGCTGGCAGGTAACGCACCTCACTCCAGTCATTGTCCTCCTACTGGCGGGCTGGGTGCCTCTCCTGCTGGCAGGTAACGCACCTCACTCCAGTCATGCACCTCCTACTGGCCGGCTGGCTGCCTCTCCTGCTGTCACGTAACGCACCTCACTCCAGTCATGCACCTCCTACTGGCCGGCTGGCTGCCTCTCCTGCTGACAGGTAACGCACCTCACTCCAGTCATGCACCTCCTACTGGCCGGCTGGCTGCCTCTCCTGCTGGCAGGTAACGCACCTCACTCCAGTCATGCACCTCCTACTGGCCGGCTGGCTGCCTCTCCTGCTGTCGGGTAACGCACCTCACTCCAGTCATGCACCTCCTACTGAGCCGCTGGCTGCCTCTGCTGCTGTCAGTAACGCACCTCACTCCAGTCATGCACCTCCTACTGGCCGGCTGGCTGCCTCTCCTGCTGTCAGGTAACGCACCTCACTCCAGTCATGCACCTCCTTCCTTGAGTGTGACCCTAGGTTCTGCATTATCTGATGCATTTCCTAAATGCAATGGAGCGCGTCAGGGGCATTGCTATTCAGTATTCCCATCATTTCTATCCTAGGGTAAAATATATTATCGAAGAACAGGTTCCAGCTACTGTTCTGAAAGCTCCAAAGGAAAGGTGTCTCCACCCCCTCCCTCCTCTTAAGCTTTTATATCAGCTTTTCAAATTCTCCTGAAGGACGCCAATTTTGATAATGTTTTCAAATGTCCATCGATCCCACTTAGGAAATGACCCCCCTGAGGAAAAATGAGACCCCTTCGGAACTATAAGCATATACACACATCTCATCTCATACAAGCTGATCCATCATGAAGCATCTCATACATACAAGGGGAGTGCTGGCCTTCCCCCCACCGATTTGAACACAAATTTCTTTAGGGTTTAGTACCTAATTTAAAACCAATTCTGTTAAAACGAGTTAAGGCACTTCTCTTTCGTTCGTGAAAAAAAAAATAAATGTTAAAGTTTGCCTCCACGACTTGAGTTGTCCCGAAAGAAGTATTTCAAATAGTCCCGTGGCTCAGGTAATTGTGCTTTCTTTTTGTAACCGGAAATATTAAGATCGAATCTCGACATATTTCTTTTCATTTTTTGCGCCTAAGGTGTTTATTTACTATTAATAAATAAATAAAAAGTTGTTTTTTAATTATAGGCATTTAATGTTTAGCGTGTTTCATATATTCTAAGAATATTCGATGTTAAATAAAACAGTTTAAAAATATTATTAAGTTATCTGCGTTATTATTGATAACTGTTATATACTCATTTATTGAATTATTAATATATTTCTTGTATAGTATTAAATATTTTCTTATACCGAATACATTTTTGACAGAAAGCATTCAAATTTTCTTTAACTATATGGAACACGCAAAAAATGAAATGCCAATAATTTAAAAAAAAAAGCTTTTTATTTATGTATTAATATTAAATAAACCCCTAAAGACTAAAAATATTAAAAAAAAATCCAGAAAAATATAGTCACTTGCCGCGAGGTTCGATGTCGAGATTTCCGGTTACAAAAAGGCAACCATTATCAACTGAGCCAAGGAGGCTAGTTGAAATATACGATTCGGGAACAATTCAAGACGTTCAGGCAAACTTCAACATTTTTTTTTTGTTTTTAATGAACTCGCGAGAACTGCGTTCTCTCGCTTCAACAGAATTGGTTTTTCATTAGGTACTAAAACCTAAACAATTTTCGTTCAAATCGATGAGGGGGGGGGGATGCCGCGCACTCCCCTTGTTAGATTAGATATCAAATATGGTTGTGATCGAACGTTAATATATATTTTATTATAGTCCCCTTTTTCTACTAAGACCAACTGGGACTGTCTACAAAAGATTGTTACCTAGAGGTTAACAATCTTTTGTACACAAGTTACTACATAAATTCCTATTGCCGAGGCGGGAATCGAACTCGGCACTCTAGGTTTACTCTATGAGATTATGTAACCAGAGCCCGTACTATATGTGAAACATTCAAACATGTCATATCGAGGACGTCATCTATAAAGATTGTTTTCTAAAGACGTGAATATTTTCTTGATCGATTGTAACCACAACATTTAAACCAATATTATAAAGATAATGATTATTATTATTATTTATTAACGTCCACTTTTTGCAACGGATCTGACAAAAGTCATTTGACAAAAGTCTGACCAGTCATTTGAACCAAATATCAAAACAAGGCAGTTTGCCTTTATTCCAATCGTTACGACGCTTCTTCGCGTTGCTGATGAGTCACCGTAAGTACGAAAACGATAAGACCAAAGTCCCATCCACCGAAACTAGTAATCTCAATTGCGAAAAGTTTCAAAACCCATTTTCAGCAAATACAAGTTTGGACTACTTCGTTTCGATCTTTCGGATCTCTTCAGCTAGGCGTGTGCTAAACGTGAGCTTTCGCTCCGAGCGCTATCCTAGGACAAAGTTGAGTAAACGGAATTCTACAACATTTTGACAAAAGGTTTGATGAACGTTTTGGATTTGAGAAAATCCAGAATGATACCAAAAGTCAGGTTGTTTTAACAACTTTTGACAAAAGGTTAACAAACGTTTTGGATTTCAAGTCCAGAACATCATAACCACAAGTCATGTTGTAAAGTGTCTTCCAAACACTCTTCGGAAACGGCGTGAGCCAAGTTCATTCGACAAATGGATCTGACAAAAGTCATTTGACAAAAGTCTGACCAGTCATTTGAACCAAATATCAAAACAAGGCAGTTTGCCTTTATTCCAATCGTTACGACGCTTCTTCGCGTTGCTGATGAGTCACCGTAAGTACGAAAACGATAAGACCAAAGTCCCATCCACCGAAACTAGTAATCTCAATTGCGAAAAGTTTCAAAACCCATTTTCAGCAAATACAAGTTTGGACTACTTCGTTTTCGATCTTTCGGATCTCTTCAGCTAGGCGTGTGCTAAAAACGTGAGCTTTCGCTCCGAGCGCTATCCTATAGGACAAAGTTGAGTAAACGGAATTCTACAACATTTTGACAAAAGGTTTGGATGAACGTTTTGGATTTTGAGAAAATCCAGAATGATACCAAAAGTCAGGTTGTTTTAACAACTTTTGACAAAAGGTTAACAAACGTTTTGGAATTTCAAGTCCAGAACATCATAACCACAAGTCATGTTGTAAAGTGTTAATAAATATATTTTTTTTTCCGTTGCAAAATGTGGACGTTAATAAATACCATTATTAAAGATAATGATGCAATTTATTTACTTTGAGGATAGGTTGATTAAAATTTTACGTCATCAATTACAAGGTTTATTTGATTTATACCCCATATTTAACCGTTTTAGTCAACACTAAAGATCATATTTGTTATTGGCAAAAATCGAACATAGAATAGTGGGGGTTGAGAGGGAGACGATTTGAAAATTCTAAATATATTCGTTATTAAGATTAGAATCGTAAAATGTTATAGAACCAATTTTGTTAATCTATTTATGTTCTACAAATGTCGATCTATGCAATTTTTCGTAAATCAAGTATTAATTGAGTTATTCGTAATTATTTGTGTTCAGTCTTCAGTAAACCCCCTCCACCGTCCCGAATTAGACTCATCGGTTTTTACATAGAAATAAAGAATATGTGATGAGATGAGGTCACAAGAATGTTATGCTAGCACGTGGGAAATCTGCTTAGTTTACGCAGCCCCTGCGTGACCGACGTTTATCCCTAATTTGTATATTGGTATTCTTGGTATTGATGCAACTCACGGAATTCCCACTTACCAATAACTATATCATATTTCATGTCGTGTCCAACTTAAATATGAAGTTGCCTTTACATAGGCTTCTTATTAGCCGAAAAATAGAGAGCCGAATTTGAGTTAACATCAGAGTTTCATTCCTGTATGGAGGAAATATGCTGTGCATTCGCAGCAACTGCGCGACAGACTTTTTAATAATTTCTCCAAAAGTCCATTGACCCTGATTGAATAACATTGGTGGATTTAAACTCTAGCAGCAAAGATTATTGATGATTGATCAAACTCGATATTGATACGTTTCATCATAGGCTAATGGCGATGGATATAATATACATTTTTTTACGAACGAGATCGGACTTAAATATATTGAACATTGAATAGATTCAAGCTAATATATATTGAATTTATTTTATTAAGTATCGGGCTTAAATGTTAACTCGTGTTTACAGAGAGTTGGGAGAAATAGAGAAGCATTTGTGTGTAGTAGGGAAATCTGCTTATTATTGCTAATCGTCTGAAACCATAATAATTTATTAAATTATGTCTATTGTCCATAGCCCTGAAATGTCAACATTGTCAGCATATCTATCTATGAATATGATTACTGTCAAAAGCTACATAACAATTAGAGATAACTATTTATTGATGCGGGTTATCATAAGCAAAGTTCTACGATTGTATTATCACATTTATGCAACATTTATGTATTTAATTTGCATGTCTTTTCAAGTGTTCAATGAGATAAATACTCGTTACGAAGTTATCATCTTAAAATTAAAATTTAATTATTTTTTATGAGTAAAATTTAGGGGTTACGCCGAGAGTCGAACTCTACCCTCCAGACTAGTTAGGCCAGTACTACAGGTATACCTTTTGATTCATCTTGTCCAGTTGTAATTAGAAAATCTGCTAAAAGTCATTGAACGCTAGCTTCCAAATTTTCCAGTCTGCCGCAACTTCTTCTTCTTCAAGACATAAATTAGAGGGCAGCTTAACAATTCCCTGCTGTATAAAATCGGACTGCGCCATGCTTTGAAGTTATTAAGTTCAACTTATAAATGAATGAACACAAAAATAACAAGACCATGACTTGACCTGAGCTTTATTTATTAATATGGGGCTCAGGTTAGCCATGCGAGGTAAAGCGTTGACCTTTATCTCACATGGTAAACCTAGAGTGGCGAGTTCGATTCTTGCCTGGGCAAAGGAAATTATTTAGTGACGAAATTCATTAAATAACATCCTAAAATCCCACCCTGGCTAGAAAAGGGTGGTAACCTGTAGATAACCCGTCCCAATTAGCCTAATTTGCAAAAAGTGGACGTTAATAAATAATAATAATAATAATAATATTTATTAACAGCTGATTATACATAACCTACCAAAGAATCCTATAACAATAGCAACAGACCTGCTTCTTGGCATAGCAATATGGCGAGGTACTACAGACCAATCGTTCATCCTAGTTCCGCTCTTTACACAAGGCCTCGACACATTTCCAATAGTTTCCCCTCAGGCCATGCCTTGAATACAATTTTTCAAACCTTTTACGAAAAATGGCCATTCACCGCCTCAGACGTCCTAGAATAATATTAATCATTTTTTAAAAACAGTTTAGGTACGGCGCGCAACTTTACAATTGCAGCGGTTTGCCATGGACGTTAAGGCGTTGGACTAAATCTCTTAGCGACTGCAGAAGATGACATAGACCTACCTTACCGACAGGACCAACTTCTAAATGACGAAAGTCCGTCACGCAGGGGCTAGGTAGAATAGATTTTCCACGAGAGTCATGTATTTGCATTTATCTCAAAACTTAAAAGTCCAATTAGAACAATATTTGGTATTACGGCTTCAAATAAAATGCTTCATGATATTGCAGCTTATTGTCAACATGAGATGAGTAGGAGTGGGGATTTACTGAATGCCAAAAACTAAAAAAATACAAAAATCTCTGTTAATAATCAAGATACTGAAAAAAACGTACATAACAACATTTAAAGAACAGTACATTTGTAATAAGATTGGGCATAGACAATTTTTCGATCCGACGCATAATACACGGACATACATAACGGAGGTAATAAGAATTCCCCCCTAACACCCTCTTCCAACTGGCCATTAACCAAATTGGTCTTTATTTTTACATAAAACGTCTAAATATCCGAAAATTACGTCATGAGTACTTTTAGCTGATTTCCCTCTAAGGGAAATCTGCTAAAAGTACTCACAACAACGCTTTGTTAGCATATAGGAACATCTATACAAATTTGTATAATATTCACCCTCTTCCTATTTCCAGAGAACTATAGCCATAAGGGTTTAATTCCAATACAATATAATGCCAAATTGCATTTTGTATAGCTTCTATGTGGGAGTGTCTGTGAGTGTGATTTTAGAAATTTTTTAATAAATTCTTATAAATTATTACTCATCATAATCTTTCGTTTAATTATCAGGTAATTTCATAAAAATAAAAAAAAAATAAAAAAAAAAATTGTTGTTTTGGAATTAATGTTACGCTTCTGTTTCCTTTGTTTTTTCTTTTAATGGTCAATCCTTTTGTATTTTTTTTTAAATTTAATTTTCTTTGCCCGATCATAGTTTTCTCAGTGTTAATAGCTTGTGTTTAATTAGTTCTTATTGCCTACATTTTTCGCGTCATGATTACTGCCTCAAGAGCTGATTTCCTTTAAGGGAAATCTGCTAAAAAATGGCTAGCCGCTGCGACTATTCCATTTATCTACTGACGTTGGATATATACTAACAAATCAAAACTTATATGGAATTCATAGTGATGAGGACATTTTTAGCAGATTTCCCTTAAGGCAAATCAGCTATTGAGGTCATAGTCATGACGCGATTTTAGAAAAATTTCTTCAAAGGTCCATAGATATTTCCCAGGAGATTATATATATATATTTGTCTGTTAACACTAGATTAGACGTTAGATCTAGTTCGTTAATGGCTGAAATCGAAAAAATGGGAGGGCGGGGGGTTAAGAGGGGAGGATTTGGGGAAATTCGAAATATCTCTGTAACTGTACGTCGGATCGAAAACTTGTATAGAACCAATCTTATTGCAAATTACATTTTACTATAATATAATATCTTTTTTACAATACAATAATATTTTACTAATACAACTGTATATATTGGTATATTTATGCTGTATCTTGAATATTAACCGAGACATATGCATATTTATTAAGTGTGTGCGGATAACGGGTTGAGATCGGCTGATGTCGGGTCTATTCGTGAGTTTCCGCCGAAAGCTAGTTCGGCCGTTTCCGTGACTGTTCGGCTCTCGTGAAATAGGTTAGGTGGCTCGTTAGTACTACTGGTACTAGTATGCAGATTTCTCTATTGAAAAACCATGTGGGAAATCTCCTTAGTTTACGCTGTCCCTGCGTGACGGACTTTCTTTAATATATGTATACAAATATGTTTAAAGAAGATGTTTGATTGTTGTTTTATAAAGTTTTATTTTTGTCATATCCAAGGTAGGATCGTGTCATAAGTACAGCATTAACAGGTAATTAATTGCCCTTAAAGGAAATCTACTAAAACCTGTAATAATGACCTAATGTAGTAAATAATTATCTATGTTTATTACAAATTATCTTTTTTTACTACTTAAAGTACTCCTTCGGCTGCTTCTGATGGAAGGAGTTAATCCCGATGGGACAACTACAAATTACCACCCTAAAGAAACATTGTATATTTCAAACATATGGCGTTTAATCATAACCAATTGATGCCTACCAATATGCCCCTTAGGCCCCTCCTACAAATTATCTGTTGCTATGTACACGTCAGTATTGGTATTGGTTATCTATTGTGCTATTGCAGGTTTGGTGACTGGAAGCAGGCTAGAGGATCTCAGGAAGAAGATCGGAGAGAGAGGATTGGATGGATACATCGTACCTAACTCTGACTATCATGGAGTAAGTAAATAATCAATCAATAAACATATTGAGCTAAATGTACGAAAATATCCCCCTGACAAAGGCATTTAGTGGCTGAAACCTGGCTAGAAAAGGGAGGTAACCTGGAGATAACCTCTGCTGATTAACACGAAAACATGTGAACCTTTAATTGAACAGTGTAGACAACTACTCAACTACTTACTTTAATAAAAATCCGTCACGCAGGGGCTGCGTAAAATAAGCAGATTTCCCGCGTGAAGTTTTACAATAGATAAATCTACATACTGCTACACACTACACCATCGTGAATATTCAGTGAATAAATACAAACGATAATAAGAAACCTCCAGAAGGGAAGCACCTGAAACGTAAACAGACAGTAGTACTAACTCCTCAAAGGAAAGAAAAACAATTACTGAAATACATCAGATATTAAATTACTTATTAACGTCCACATTTTTATAAATTAAATTATTTATTAACGTCCAATATATCAGAATATAACATTAATTTTATTGATAACTATTTACTATATCTAGTACTGTAATTTATAGTGAATTAGAATAATTTTTATCTCAATCAATCAAGTTTTAGTAGTCCAAGAACTTAAGAAGGGAGGGTCACCATAACATATTTGGATTTATCTCGTAAAATAAAGGTTTCTTGAGAACAATTTATAGTATTTATTATTCGAATAATGTGGTTTATTACATAACAGAGTATTGTTTATGTAACATGAGTAGAAGTGGGGGTTTGCTGAAGGCTGAAAACTGAAAAATGCAATTATCTCGGTTAATATTCAAGATAGAGAACAAAGGTATATAACAATATTTATAGTAAATTTAATTTTCTATACGATTGATTCTATACATATTTTCCATTCTATGCATAGTAATGGAGATATTTCGAATTTTCGAACATCCTCCCCTTTTAACCCCTCCTCCCACTGGTTCGATTTCTGTCAATAACGAACTCGATCTTTCTTTTTATATAAAACGAATAAATATCGAGTTTGGTAACTATCAGCCAATGATTACGGACTTTTCATCTTCTACTAGGTAGGGTCGATGGACATTTGAAGAAAATTTTCGAAAATCGGCCATGAGTACGACCGGAATAGCTGATTTGCATTAAGGGAAATTTGCTAACAGATATTACATGCAATAAATAAAGTAATGAGTTAATTAAATAGATAATGTTCTGCTTGTGTCCAACTTGGAGAGCGTAATTTCTTTCCTTTCTTCTTTGAGGTTTTGCTTTATGGTTTCTATTTTGCTTCCAGAGCGAGATGCCAGTAGAGCGAGACAAGAGACGAGAATGGATCAGTGGTTTCAGCGGATCAGCAGGAGATGCTGTGGTCACCCTGAAGGAAGCTGCGCTCTTCACCGACTCTAGGTACACCATCCAGGCACGGAAACAGCTGTCATCAGAATGGCAGCTACCATCAAAGGTACCAACTATACAGCAGAATGAAAACATTACAAAAAGTCTAATATAAATATGCCTCCGAGCAACTTCCCCTTCCGCTTGAGGGTTATCTACATTGCTTTAATTAAATTAATTAGTTAAAAAATTAAACAATTGGAATTTTCTAGTAATTAATCTACCCGGTAGAAAGAAACAATAGTGCTAACCTAAAAATAATTGAATTTATTTTCAAAGTGCGATGTCAGGGAGAAGGATCGTAGCTCTCCATGCAACCTAAACTTGATTTAATTGTATAAGTATTAATACAATTAAACCAAGTTTAAACGAATATTGGCTTTTGTCATATTGAGATTATCAAGTAACGTTTAATATTTATATACAGTACATAGTTGTTCAATAACGTCGACATATCTGAGGAAATAAGCTACTGTATAGCAGAATTGAAGAGTTTGATTCTCCACAACTTCCGCTATTACTCCTTGTGTAAATGCAGGGTGACTTTGTTTAAAAATTACGAAATAAAAATTGAATAATGAAAATACTCTTATAGTTTACATAAATATCGTTCTTTACTAGTGAAAATAAATATTAAAGGAGGTGGGGGGGGGGCGCAGAGATTTATAACCTCAATAATCCGTCTTGTACATAGAACTACCATATAAGTCTAAAAAACATAACATTATTACGCCTATATCAAATATACATTAATTTGTACTAATACAGTTGGTTTCTCCCCCTATAGTTTATACTTTGTTAAACGACAAAAGTGTGTATAAAAAAAGTTATTCTTAATAACAAAGTAAAAACCTTCTGTAATGTGCATGAGATAATAGGCATCCCGGATAACCCCCCCCCCTCCTCCTCCTTTTCATCCGTAGAAATGTTAACAAAGCTTATTTTCGTGGAGGAGTGGAATTCACATTCCTGAGTTTTGTTTAATTCGGTTGTCTTTTGTGCCCAATAATATTGTTGACTTCCGCTATAGGTTTTAGCGTATATCTCATTTATACTTGAGTATACGAAAAGAATGTATAAAACTAAAGTTACAAATAACCACGCAAACAACTTTGTTATGTGCACGTTTGCCGAAAGAAAACCAAACAGAGAATGAAATGTCGCGAGTTTTTATTACAGGCCTCCCCCTATAAAAAAAATAATATAGCTTATAATCATGGAAGAATTAATGATATTTCACCTACCGAGTTTTGTTAAGTTCGGTTCAACCATTAGTGCCCAATAAAATAGTTGGCTTCCCATTAGTTTTAGTGTATATCTCGTTTAACTTTGTTATACGACAAAAGTTACTCTAAATAACAAAATAAACAACTTTTGTTATGCGCATATTTGCCGAAAAAGCTTTAGGAAACGAAATATAGCTATTTTTAATTTCAGGCCTCCCTTATAACCCCCACTCCTGTTCGTCTCAGAGAATATTAATATAACCTAAAGTCTAAGTTGGGCAATTAGTAATATACATACCAAGTTCGGTTCAGCCGTGTATGCGAGAAAGGTAACAAACAAACAGACACCAAAGAAACAAATTACAGATACCGTGTCTATGACGTGTGAAACGAAAAAATATCGTGAAATATTGAGAAAAAAATCATTGTACAGACGTAGATTTCAATTTTATATATATACACTAGTTAAGTTACCCGGCCTCGCCCTGGAATTTATTTGAGGCTGAATGAAGATGGTATTTTTTTGGCAAGGTTTACTTTGCACAATATTTTGACATTTCCCTGTCAAAGTGTTTAGGATTTAAACTCGTCATTGCTGAAGATTTGTTATTAATAAAATTTTTTGTTCTGTGAGGCTTCACTGTCCTTAAACTTTTTATCACTATCTCGCTTATCGTGCGAAAAATGTGGAGGACGGAATCCACTGGAACATACGACTTGTGTTATTTAACATTATCCAATGTGTCTAGTGGTTATGAATATTCTGTGGTCTATAGTCTGTGGCTGAGTTTTGGTGACACTTCCTCAAAAAAGGTGCTACACTGTGCTTGCTTACATGACGCATTTACTCAACAGTTTCCTACTCATGGGATTGTCATGTTAAACTATTATATAATTCAAAATCTTATGACATTTATGATTTATAAAGGAATAAATAAAGAATACGAAGTTAAAATGCCAGCATCTTTGAGCCAATCCAGTTCTGTTTAGTTAACACAGCGAGACAGTAATCCACAGATATAACAGGTTTATTTATTAAGTTCAACCTAGCAAAGGCCCCCCCCCCCCCCTGAAATGAGTGTATAGCAGTGTTGCCAATATAGCAGTATGGAAAGTGAAGTTACTATATTTGCAGGATACTCCAATGTCTACCTGGATCCATGACACACTCAAAGAAGGAAATAAGATTGGCGCAGATCCAAAGACCATATCATTCGAAGACTGGAATAGCATCACATCAGTAATTAGTAAGTCACTAAAAGTAATCAGTAATTTACTAATGCTGAAGCATTCATAGACGAAATCTGTATTTTAAATTATAAATAAAATAATTCAATGCAAATCTTTATATAATTAATTTCAACTCGTTCATTAGGATCTTCAAGAATTTTGATCTTATTGGCTAAAAAATGAAGGGCTATTCAGCTCCTAGTCTGCATAACCTGTACATAGTGTAGACTAGAAAAGGGTATAAGAGAGTACCTAGCCGTCAGGCCTCAACCCCTCTCCTAGTCCCTCGAGGCTAAATGATGGAAAAGGAGAATCCCTCAGGTTTCTGCCAATCACCTCATTAAATGAATCGATGATAATTGTCATCTGTGACCGAAGGGGCTGAGAAGTCACTTCTTTATTAATTTCTGACAGCTCTGACTGAGGATGCAAACAACGATCACCACTCCTGTGACAGACAATTCCAAAGTGGGTCCAGACACCGCTTATCAGTGTCAGGTCTGATCATTGGTGAGGGCTTCCTCCGCCAACCCTCTGCTAGTTGCATAGTGGCATTGGCAACTTCCAAGCATAGACCGACCCCATGCTCCAGGACGTACAGTCCCTTCGGTTCTCCCCAATCATCCCATCGGCATTTCCTGAAAGGGGATGGTCTCGGACTCCTCTTTGTTCCAGCCTGTACTGCTGGCTAGGGAAGGACATCAGATCAGCAGCCACTGCCTTTATTATAATTGAATAACATTCTAAGTGTTGTGGATTTGTTATCTAGATACGAAAAGTCATTTAGCTGAAACTCGTCAAAATCAGTTTCGAGGCCTTCAAAACCCGAATGCAATACTTCCAACAAGATCAGTACTATTACAAATAATCTTTAGACTTCTTAATAATAATCTTAGAATTATGAAATAGATATATTAGAAGTAATTTAGTAAGAAAACGCAATCTTGCTAAACATAAAAAAAAGTAATGTAGAATACGATAGTGATCCTTAAATATTACGTTTTGTTTAAATATTACTAAATCATTTTATTTTATTGTTTTTAAGGCAAGAAGAACATAGAATTGAAAGAGGTCGAAGATAATTTAATTGACATATTGTGGAGTGATCGTCCCAAATTGCCAAACTCTCCGATCTTCATCCACGACATTACTTATGCAGGTGAGAATGTTTCTGCGAATTCAGAAATATCGTTTTGTGATTTAGAGAGAATTTCCATTCAGGGCGTACTCAATTACTGTGGGTTGCAAGCATGAACGAAGCTTTGGAACAATGCTGTGACGTTTATTACAAGAATAATAATAAACGTTGTTTATTAGAGTTCTTTTGGATTACAAAATTAAACACACACAAGATTCAGTGTTTTAATCACTGCACAATTTATTTAATAATGCACTACACGCTTGGTTAATTATTCTTAATTACTACTCACAGTGTGCACTGATAGCTTCACTGTTCTTCTTATTCCACACTCCAATAACTCACTGACGATCACTGAAGTTCACAAAACACGGCACTGTACTAATCTTCGCAAAGATAATGGCACTGCACTGTCCTTTTCTTAAACACGCCACTATATTGTTCGTTACAGAAACACGACACAGCACCGTTATTCACATAAAACACTACCGCACTGTTATTCACTTGAAGTGAACTGAGTACAAACTAAACTATCGGGGCGGGCGGGGCCCCTTTTATAGCTCGGCGGTAAAGATAAAACAGAATACCGCGAAGGGGCATAGTAGATTGCTTGAACTGAAAGGGAAATTCATTAAATGTAATGGCGATAAGCATAAGGACAGTATAGAAATTGACGTCTTGGTAATTTGAGGACCACATATTTGAAATAACTCGTTATTTACTTGTTATTCCAGGTGAAAATTACACTTCTAAGATAGGGAAGGTTCGTGATAAAATGTTGGAGACGAACAGTAGCGTGCTAGTGGTGAGTTCGCTGACAGAGATCTGCTGGCTACTGAACCTCCGAGGTGGCGACAACACCTTCACTCCATACTTCCTTTCTTTCTTCATACTCACCATGTCTGATGCTACTCTCTATGTAAGGCCAGCCATTCTAGCTCCAACTGTAAGGACCTATCTCAATAAGTCTGTCAGGTATGTAATGAAAGTTTTACAGGCATAGTGTTAACAAAGCACAAAATGCAGGGATAATGAAAACATTCATTCCAACGAGAATGGTCTCGTTGCTTCAATTCTAGACTAATTACCATTCTCAAGTTGCAGATTAATGTTGCTGCAGGGCCGGCAGATAGTCTGTTGCCATGGCGGTAGTTGCTGCAGGGGCGGCATATAATCTTTTGCCATGGCGTCAGTTGCTGCAGGGCCGGCAGATAATCTGTTGCCATGGCGTCAGTTGCTGTAGGGCCGGCAGATAATCTGTTGCCATGGCGACAGTTGCTGCAGGGCCGGCATATACTCTGCTGCCATTGCGGCAGTTGGTGGAGGGCCGACATATACTCTGCTGCCATGGCGGCAGTTGCTGCAGGGCGGGCAGATACTCTGTTCCCATAACGACAGTTGCTGCAGGGCGGGCAGATACTCTGTTGCCATGGCGTCAGTTGCTGCAGGGCCGGCAGATAATCTGTTGCCATGGCGGCAGTTGCTGCAGGGCCGGCAGATACTCTGTTGCCATGGCGTCAGTTGCTGTAGGGCCGGCAGATAATCTGTTGCCATGGCGTCAGTTGCTGCAGGGCCGGCAGATAATCTGCTGCCATGGCGTCAGTTGCTGCAGGGCCGGCAGATAATCTGTTGCCATGGCGTCAGTTGGTGGAGGGCCGACATATACTCTGCTGCCATGGCGGCAGTTGCTGCAGGGCGGGCAGATACTCTGTTCCCATAACGACAGTTGCTGCAGGGCGGGCAGATACTCTGTTGCCATGGCACCAGTTGCTGCAGGGCCGGCAGATACTCTGTTGCCATGGCGACAGTTGCTGCAGGGCCGGCAGATACTCTGCTGCCATGGCGGCAGTTGCTGTAGGGCCGGCAGATATTCTGCTGCAATGGCACCAGTTGCTGCAGAGCCGGCAGATACTCTGCTGCAATGGCGACAGTTGCTGCAGGGCCGGCAGATACTCTGTTGCCATGGCGTCAGTTGCTGTAGGGCCGGCAGATACTCTGTTGCCATGGCGTCAGTTGCTGCAGGGCCGGCAGATAATCTGTTGCCATGGCGTCAGTTGCTGCAGGGCCGGCAGATAATCTGTTGCCATGGCGTCAGTTGCTGCAGGGCCGGCAGATAATCTGTTGCCATGGCGTCAGTTGCTGTAGGGCCGGCAGATACTCTGTTGCCATGGCTGCAGGGCCGGCAGATACTCTGCTGCCATGGCGGCAGTTGCTGCAGGGCCGGCAGATACTCTGCTGCAATGGCGTCAGTTGCTGAAGGGCCGGCAGATAATCTCTTGCCATGGCGACAGTTGCTGTAGGGCCGGCAGATACTCTGCTGCAATGGCGACAGTTTCTGCAGGGCCGGCAGATACTCTTTTGCCATGGCGACAGTTGCTGCAGGGCCGGCAGATACTCTGTTGCCATGGCGACAGTTGCTGTAGGGCCGGCAGATACTCTGTTGCCATGGCGGCAGTTGCTGCAGGGCCGGCAGACACTCTGTTGCCATGGCGGCAGTTGCTGCAGGCCGGCAGATACTCTGTTGCCATGGCGGCAGTTGCTGCAGGGGTAGCAGATATTCTGTTGCCATGGCTGCAGTTGCTGCACCACTTCCACTGGAACAACCACGTCCCCGTGGCACCCACTTCCCTCGGGTGAACCACTTCCGCTGGAACAACCACGTCCCCGTGGCACCCACTTCCCTCGGGTGAACCACTTCCGTTGGAACAACCACGTCCCCGTGGCACCCACTTTCCATGTAATACGCACTTCCGCCATAACACCCACTTCTGCCTAGACGCCCTCTTCCCCTGTGTGATCCACTTCCGCTGTGACATCCAAGTCCCCATGACACCCACCTTCCCGGTAATACCCACTTCCGCGGTGACAACCACGCCCGCCATAACACCCACTTCTGCCTTGACACCCACGTCTCCGTGACACCCACTTTCCACGTAATACCCACTTCCACCATGACTCCCAGTTTTGCCTTGACACCCACTTCCCCTGCATGGACCACATCCGCTGTGACACCCGCTTTCCATGCAATACCCACTTCCGCCATAACACCCACTTCTGCCTTGACGCCCTCTTCCCCTGTGTGATCCACTTCCGCTGTGACAACCACGTGTCCATGACACCCACTTTACCGGTAATACCCACTTCCTCGGTGACAACCACGGTAATAACCACTTCCGCTGTGACAACCCCTTCCCCGTGACACCCACTCCCCCCGTGTCATCCAATTGGCCAGGCCCACTTTCTTCCGCCGTAGTACACTCTTCGGTCCGTGACACACACTTCCTCCCGGTACGCATGCACGAGTTATTCGTGGATTTTATTCGTTCAAGGGCGAAGAGAATGGTGTCATGAGTACAACCTCAATAGCAGATTTCCCTTAAGGAAAGCAAGTACTTGGTTGTACTACAGACGGCAATATGATTCTACTTCTGGTTGCATCCAATATGGAGCACGTGATCCACGAACTGTCAATCTCAACTTGGATGATATAATTTCGTCAAGAATCTCTTAAATTGTTTCATAGGAAAGTTTACTCTTACAACAGAGCATTAATAAGTTGTCTTTTGCCGGTGAGCCCTAATGTTACTTTTATTCTAGAAACAAATAGATTGTCTGTGGCTCATTCAACATGTTCAAGTCTATTTCATACAAGATTTCTCTAGCAAAGAAGAAACGTTTTAACATCTTTCAAGTTCTTGGGACTTTCCTTTTTGAATGTTCATTTACTTTTTTTGTTTTGGTACTTCTCCATTTCAAAATAACCAACAATAGTTAATTTCTTATCTGGAAAATACAAACTTGTCAGTCTGCTGGTCTTTCTAATTGTGGTTTTTGAGCCAAGTGATAAAAATCTTGAAAACATTGATAAAGCTATGAGTCAAGTTATTGAGAGGGTTTAGGTGGAATACAAGCCTGTCAGCTGAAATATGAATGACAGAGAACCTCATTCACTAGATTGAGGTTGGGATATGGCTGAACCGGTCTAAGCCCAAACGGCATACTCAATATATATATTTATTTATGACGACAGTGAAACCAGTTTTTAGTCATTCTTTGGAATAAACAAGAATTTGTTTGATAATACCGATTTCAAAAGTCCGTCACGCAGGGGTTGCGTAAACTAAGCAGATTTCCAACGTGAAGTTTTACAATCGAGAAATCTGCATACTGCTAACACTTACCACCACCGTGAGTAAATACAATCGGTAATGAGAAATCATTCAGAACTGAACAGATTGATAGACGTATTGTTCCCCGGAAAGAAACACAATTACTTAAATATACATACCTGAATACAACATATTTTATATGAGATATATTTTATTGCAAACTATTTATTATATCTAGTAGTGTACTTTATAATGAATAATTGCATATATCTCATAAAATAGAAGCTTACACCAGTTTCTAAACGAATTTCACGGATGCCGAACGGTTACGGAAATGGCCGAACGAACTTTCGGCCGAATCTTACGGTCAGAACTTACCAGAGCCGAACAGAACCGACAATAGCCGATCTCATCTCGCCCGTTATCCCCACACACTTAATAAAAATGCAAATATCTGGGTTAATATTCAAGATAAATAATAATAAATAAATAAATGTATAAGTCATTATCATGTAAGATTCAATGAAAACATAGTTCTACTGGTTTAAACACGACATTTAATGTTTAGCTGTAATTTAAAGCAAACATCATCATTACTTTGAATTATCAAGCATCATGTACATCTTCCCGCCAAAAGCCGACCCAAGCCGGCTGGATCAAAGGCGGTCTGTCTGGAACCGAATGTGCTATCTACTCAAAGCTTCTGCTCAATCATTTGGTTTAAATTATAGCAACTTCAGTTAGTGTGAATACTAAACCAGAGGAAACTAGTCTAAAACTTAGATTACACAATTTTCAAGTAGCAAAAAAATTCCTCAAGTAGACCAATGGATGCATATTTGCCAACAATATGATTTTGATATACTATTCAATTGACTGGACTATGTACTAAATCTCCTCAGGGTAATTTGAATTCTGTTATTAGAAATGCATTAAGTGATGAACTTTAATTGTAAGTTGTGTCTTACAATCTTAAAATGACACACAAACTAAATACCTACTTATTTTGTTAAACTTACTTTTACTTGTATATAATTTAGAATGTCATCGGTAATAATAAGAGTTGTTATTTATAGAATAAAGGAGTATGAAGAGTTCTGGAGTGATTGGAAAGAAATTGCAAAAACCTGTGACAAGTGTTTTGTACCGAAACATTCAAGCTACTACATTTATTCTGCGGTATGAACAAATTTACTCTCCTCATATAAATGAATAAAAATATTGTACATGGCACGCTAGCTGGGTATAATGCTCTATCTACCTAGCTTCTGACTGTAACTAATCTGAAATAAATCAATATTGAGCACACGAGTCATACATTATTAATATCTCAAACTATGGTGCTAATAGCTAAAATATATAAACAAAACTATTGTTTCTGTTAGATACCGTCAATTATAACAAAGAGGTATTTTAATTATTGAATAGAAGCTCAGGTTAGCCATGTATGTTAAAGTGTTGCCCTTAATCTCACATGATAAACTTAGAGGGCGAGTTCGATTCCTGCCTGGACAAAGGAATTTATTTAGTGACAGAATTCATTAAATAAAATCCTTATTCCCACCCGGGCTAGAAAAGGGTGGTAACCTGTAGATAACCCATCCCAATTAGCCTTAGTTGCAAAAAGTGGACGTTAATAAATAATTTAAATTTTAATTATAGAATATTTCTCTCATAATTCATCATTACTGATTTGCAGGTTGATGAAGGAAGAAGGATTTCCGAAAGGTCACCAATAATAGATCTCCGAGCGTATAAGAACCCTACAGAAGTGAAGGGATCTAGGCAAGCACATATCTCGGATGCAATAGCCCTTTGCCGCCTCTTCAGTTTCCTTGAAGAAAAGGTTGTTGACCTAAATACTCTTGATTTAATCTTAGGATATTATTAGCTTATTTTGTTTATTTTCAGCTGGTGGTGAGGGAAATGAATCAGGTTAATCAGGACACATTTTTGTGGCTTCTCAAAATTTATTTTTACAAACACTTTGTGCTTTTGGGAATTACATTCCATCGTCATTTTTTTTTATGACCAATTATGTATATTTTAAAAAAAATAGTTTTATACTCCTTATTCATGTTGCTATATTATTTGTAGCCCTGAGGATAGGAATGCAATTCCCCAAAGCACTAAGCATTTGTAAAAATAAATTGCGAGGAGCCACAAAAGTGTTTCTGATTAAGATGATGTTATTAGCTTGTTAAATAGCCCGAAGAAAGGGCTTTACAATCAAGTTGAAAGGTTAAAAGCCTGTAGCGCAGGGGGTGTGTATGTTGGACAGACTTCCCACGTACTGCTATGATGCACACTAGTGCATTACTAAATGCAATCTCCCCATGTATTCTGTACTTCTATGTAAAAAATCCAATGAGTATTAGTAGGGGTTTACTGAAAGCTGGAAACAAGTAAGTACGAATAACTCGCTTCATATTTGAGTGAAGAGAAAATGCATAGAACAATTGTAGAGAATGAACAGTTTAAGAAGTTTGATCCTGTAGTATCCCTCCTATCTGATTTAATCATTAACTAATGTGATCATTAGTGTTGAATGAAACAGTTAAATATTGATAATGATATAGAACAAATAAATATTTTCAAATTAAGAACGTAAAATTATATTGTCATCATTCAATGTATTTGCATGTATCTCAAACAGTAAAACGTTTTATGTCCAGTTTTGTGAGCATTGAGGAAAAGAAAAAAAAATTGAGCCAACTTGAACGTTATCAAAGAAGTTTGTATAAATTTTCAATTTGGAAGAGAATTTATTTTCGCCATCTAAGGAGGAGTAATGGACATGACTTGATTATGAAGATAATACCTGATTAGGTTACAAGGTGTGTGAGAAAAGTAATGAAACTGATTTTGCTTTTATTTTTTCCAATCAATAACATTATCCCCTTTAAAGTAGTTCCCTTGGGCAGCTATACGGGGCAGAGTTGTTCACACTCTTGCTAGCATTGCTAGAAGTCTTCAACTGGTATGGCTTTTAACTGGTTGCTCTCAGTCTTTTGGATGTTCTCCAGAGTTACAAAATTACAACCTTCTAGCCTGCCAATGACCAAGAATTCTTCAATCGTGTTTCCTTGAAAGGTTGAGGAAAAGAGTGAGCTATTTGTGTGAGAGCAGACAAGTGGATGGTTCGCCATGTCAATGCCGCGTCACAAAGCCATTTCCACCGGTGAAATTTTGGCCTCAGAATGCATTACTCCGCATTCTTCTACCCCCCCCCCCTATTCACCTGATTTGACTCCTTGTGACATTTTCCTTTCCCTAAAATTGAAACATCTCTTAAAAGGATGTCATTGAGTAACTCTGGAGAACATTCAACAGACTGTAAGCGATCAGTTCAAAGTATACCTCTTGAAACTTGCATCACTGCTACCAAGAGTGGGAACAACAACTGCCCAGTGTATAGCTGTCCAAGGGAACTACTTTGACGGGGATAACATTGATGTTTGGGGAAAATAAAAACTTTAATTAGTACAAAATCAGTCTCATTACTCTTCTCACAGACCTCGTATGACACTTATATTCATAAGAAGTAATCAAGTATACAGCTCTCCACACCAATTTAATATTTTATTTAGTTCATTATAATGTTTTGGCCTTTTTGCCCATCTTCAAATAACCCTATAAAATAATTATTCATCGTTAACATAAAATTATACAATCTATGGTAAATGTGACATCATAAGATTTATTTGCTATCATTGTTTTACATAATTTTACCTTATATTATAGTCCTAAAATAGTTTTCTTCTTTATGTGGAGCAGGATCAGCTCTTAGTCAACCTCACTAAAATTACTTAAAAAAAGCTGAAACATCATAATGAAATAAATAAAATATTAAATTGGGGTTGAGAGCTGTATACTTGTTATTTCTTTTAGGGATTTATGTGATGCACCAACTAATAAAAAACTCATATAAATTACTTATATTGTTGTTTGTTGTTACAGAGGGCCCCTCTGTTCCAGAGTGACAACTACATTTATCTATAAATAAAACTCTAGGGTTTGTCTGATTTTCTATTTTAATCCTTGGGGTTAAATATTATTCATGTTTCAGCCCATTCCAAGAACAATGACCTCAAAATTTAAAATTGTGTGTGTGTGTGTGTGTGTGTCTGCCCGCTCATTTGGTACTTGATAATTGAAAACAGCTTGGAAGAGTTCTATGGACATTTATATTTGTGAGCCAATTACCCTAAGACACAGCATTGGCGGCTTTATGAGAATTAATGAGAAATGGTTTACTTTGATATCACAACACATATTGCTCAATATCTTCATTCATAATGGTTGTATAGAGAGAAAATAAAGAATAAATTGTGTTTGGAATACAGTTTTTGGCCCTAAAACTGTATTTAAGTTTATAAAATTCACAATTTTGACTAGTGGTTGCTAGATTGAATGAGCTTTTAATAGCAGGAAGAAAATATGGCTGTATGACCTTCTAACTTCATCAGCAAAAACTGTACCCGAGCTCCTAGATTGGGGAGTGTTTTCTAAATTGTATTTAGCTGTTCGGTTACCATTTCACTAGCTTGCCCATATATCTGCTCTCCTTTCTACTAGAATGCAGTAATAGTTACCATTGAAAGTAAGTAATAAGAAACCCAGCCTAATGTAAACCTTTTCATATCTTACCCAAATGCGGCTAACTGATAAAAATGGGAGTAAAAACTACCTGATATGAAGGTTTTTTATCAATGCAATTATGTTAAAATTCATGAGTATCTTTACTAGATGAAGTATTTGGGAGCTTTTGTGGTCAATAACCCCCAGATTTCATCATAATGAGTAAAATTAATATTTTATTTTAATTCTCAGATAAATGAAAAAGAATGGCGAGAGACAGATGTGTCAGAGCTAGCTACTCAGCTGCGAAAGGAGCAGGCTGACAACAAGGGAAGGAGTTTCTCGAATATAGTAGCAGCAGGGAGGAATGCTGCCCTACCTCACTATCTGCCTCAGAAAGGCTCTGACTCTATCGTCAATACATCGGCTGTACTCCTCCTAGACACTGGAGGACAATATCTAGGTACATAACTACCAATATCTAGGAGAATACTCCACATAACTACCAATATCTAGGCAAGTATGCTATATAACTTCCCATATCGAGGAGGCTACTTTACATAACTACCTATATCTAGGCGAGTAATCTACATAACTACCAATATCTAGGGGAGTACTCTACATAACTACCAATATCTAGGGGAGTACTCTACATAACTACCAATATCTAGGCGAGTAATCTACATAACTACCAATATCTAGGGGAGTACTCTACATAACTACCAATATCTAGGGGAGTACTCTACATAACTACCCATATCTAGGCGAGTAATCTACATAACTACCAATATCTAGGCGAGTACTCTACATAACTACCAATATCTAGGGGAGTACTCTACATAACTACCAATATCTAGGCGAGTACTCTACATAACTACCCATATCTCGGGGAGTACTCTACATAACTACCCATATCTAGGAGAGTTCTCTACATAACTACCCATATCTAGGAGAGTTCTCTACATAACTACCCATATCTAGGAGAGTACTCTACATAACTACCCATATCTAGGAGAGTACTCTACATAACTACCCATATCTAGGAGAGTACTCTACATAACTACCCATATCTAGGCGAGTACTCTACATAACTACCCATATCTAGGAGAGTACTCTACATAACTACCCATATCTAGGAGAGTACTCTATATACCTACCCATATCTAGCCGAGTACTCTATATAACTACCCATATATAGGAGAGTACTTTACATAACTACCAATATCTAGGAGAGTACTCTACATAACTACCCATATCTAGGAGAGTTCTCTACATAACTACCCATATCTAGGAGAGTTCTCTACATAACTACCCATATCTAGGAGAGTTCTCTACTTAACTACCCATATCTAGGAGAGTACTCTATATACCTACCCATATCTAGGAGAGTTCTCTACATAACTACCCATATCTAGGAGAGTTCTCTACATAACTACCCATATCTAGGAGAGTTCTCTACATAACTACCCATATCTAGGAGAGTTCTCTACATAACTACCCATATCTAGGAGAGTACTCTTCTAGTACAAGGATCTTATTTTACAAAAATATAGATATAATAACAATTACTCCAAACTTATTTAGAGCATTTGGCTTCAAAAAAGGTTTATAAATTGTCAAAGGACACTTTAAATCAATTTTAAATTTGATTATCATCCTCTTTTGGAATTTTGCAGAATGATGTTTATTAATCCACTCAATCACATTGAAACTAAAAGCCATATCATGTATATATTATTGCAGGTGGTACAACAGACACTACACGAGTGCTGCACCTAGGCAGGCCGAGGCCCATCGAGATAGATGTATACAGCCGCCTGTTGAAGGGAGTCGCTAGGCTGGGTAGTACTGTATTCCCTGAAGGCAGTTCACTGCAGAACCTAGACATCATGGTGAGGGCTCCTCTATATGCGGTAGGCCTCTCCTATGGCCATGGATCTACTCACGGCACAGGGATATATCTATCTGTTCACGAAGGTATCTCCATAATCATAAATATCATGAAATTTATAACTTATCCATGAGTAAATTGAACCATGTCCCAACTATTAGCTCCAACATTGTGTCCTGTAAGTCATAGTGATGTTCCGAAAATGAAATGAAATGTGTTTATTTCCATTCAATGTTATCATAACATAATAGTTTTTCTATATACAATTTTCTAATATTATGTCAATTAAATTCTATACAAATTATTGGAATTACATTTATACTTATACAATACATTCGTTAAAAAATAATTAGGTAAATGCTAAGAATACATCGTATAAAATTGATCAATTTAAATAATTATATGCAATAAATTAGTTTCATTATCAATCTTCATATAACTCTAAATATGTACAATTTTTTTAAAACCCTGAAACATACATTATTTTATTTGTTGGCATGCAAATTGATTAAAGGATAACAAGCATTATAAAGATGAGAAACTTGTCCTACCTTATACAGACAATTTATCTGATCACAAATTATTTTATACTGATATTTATTACAAATATTTAGTAGTTTTATTTAATAATTAAACATTTGTGAAAGTATTCATCTTGAGTATAAAAGCATCCATCATTCATGAAGTTCTTTAGTTTATTTTTATACAAAGCGTATTTTTTAATAGATTTGATATATTTGAGCAGAGCGTTAAAGAGTTTTACTCCTCAAAATGATACGCTTTTCTCGAAATATTTATGTTTGTGGTTGGAGGCTTGGTGCATATTCCTGTATTTTGTTTTATGATTATGTGTTAAATGATTCTAGCTGGCTTGTACAGGATTTTAGAGTTACACTCTATAAATATTGAAATTAAATTAAATGCATTTATTTCAATTAAATGTTAACATAGCATATTAGGATACAGAAAATATTTTTTCTCTAAAAAAAATTACTAATATTATGTCAATTAATTTCATTACATATTATTGAATAGCATTTAAACTTATATAATTATTATTATTATTTATTAATGTCCACTTTTTGCAACTCAGGCTAATTGGGGCGGGTTATCTACAGGTTAGCACCCTTTTCTAGCCAGGCTGGGATTTAGGATGTTATTTAATGAATTTCGTCTCTAAATAATTTCCTTTGCTCAGGCAAGAATCGAACTCGCCACTCTAGGTTTGCCATGTGAGATAAAGGTCAACGCTGTAACTCACATGGCTAACCTGAGCCCCCCAAAAAAAAACTTATATAATACTTTCATTATAAAATGAGCTCAAATTTAAGTATTCATATAAAAAAAAAAAAAAAAAAAAAAAAAAAAAAAAAAAAAAAAAAACTATCAATTTAATCATTATATATAACCAATTAATTTCACTAACAATCTTAATACCACTCTTAATATATAACGTACATTTTTATTTATTAAAAGATGTCATGCTTTGTAAATGATGAGAAACTTGTCCCACTTTTAAAAGACAATGTTCCTGATCATAAATTATTTTTGACCGATTTTTATGTTGAATATTTTTTAGTTTTATTTAGAAATTGAACAGTTTTGATATTCATCTTGTGTATAAAAGTACCCTTTAAAAATGGAATTCTTTAATTTATTTTTAAACAAAGAATATTGTTGCGTTTATTACAAAATCAGTAATAAAAGTTGTTTATTAGAGTTCTTTTGGATTGCAAAATTAAACACACTAGCTGTAGAGTTTTTATCACTTCACAATTTATTTATCAATGCACTACACACTTTGTTAATTATTCTTAACTACTACTCACAGTATGCACTGATACCTTGACTCTTCTTGTTATTACACAGTCCAATAACTCACTCACGATCACTGAAGTTCACAAAAACACGGCACTGCACTCATCTTCGCAAAATTAACAGCATTGCACTGTATTAAACACAGCAATATACTGTTCTTTACAGAGTCACGGCACAACACTGTTCTTCACATAAAACACATTACCACGCTGAACTAAGTCGCACTGATGATTACTTGAAGACAGCTGAGAACAAACTAACTTACTTGGGTTGGCCAGGGTCCCTTATATGGCTTGTCGGCAAACATCAAACAGAATGCCCAGAAGGCACTAGACATGTTGTCTAGAACAGCCAATAGAAATAGAACAATATTTTTTAATAAATTTAACACATTCTGACACAGCGTTAAATAGTTTTACTCCTAAAAATGATACGATTTTTTCAAAATATTTTTGTGTTTGGTGCTTTGAAGTAAATTCTTGTATCTTGTTTAATGATTATGAATTATAATATTTCGGTAAAACAAGTTCATACAGTATTGTTTTGTACATACATATTTTGGGAAGTCGTTTTTTTTTTTACTCCTTAAAGAGAGGCCGATAGGAGTCTCGATTTCTGTTATATATAAACCTTCCACTCTCTTCTGTAATTTAAATATTGAAATATGATTTATTGAGTTAGTCCAATGGATTAAGCCATAAGTTAAGCAGCTGTGGAAATAGGCTGAGCAGTCTGGAGAACATACTCCACAGACACATTCCTACATGACATTTGCCTCACTTTTCTACTATTATAGATTCCCAGCAGGAAAATGTTGTTTGCAACATAATTGTAAAGAATCTACCAAATGACTGATTCAGTCCTTTTAATTCTCTCAATTTATAACTATTTATAATATATTTATAAATATTTTCTTTGCGGGCTCCTCTACAAAATTTATCAATACCAAGAAAGCTAATGTACATGCTAGAATGTTAAAGATTCACAGTTTCAAATGATTTTTGACTCTAATAAAGAAATTAGTGAATGCTCTAAGAGACTAGATACATATATTGATGAGGATGAATAAAATATATATATATATATATATATATATATATATATATATATATATATATATAAATTATGATTGGTTTAAGAGAAAAAGCATTTCACGATTGGGCAAATTGCAAGGGCAAATTCCAAAAGCAATCACTTTCTTTATGATAAAAAAGTGCTATCCTCATTGGAATGGGCATATGCTTTGAAGTTGAACATTAATTATGTTCCACTTGGTGATGTCCCTGGAATGATTGGTCTATGTAAAGAATACATGGCCTGCCCATGTGCTGAGGAATTGTCCATACAACATGCTTCATCATCACAGGGTTAAAAACTTCATCATCGAAATGCTGATGAAGAAAGGTATTGCATGCTGTGAGGAAGTTTAAACTGTCGACTTCGGTAAAGTTTTAATCATTATTTACATTATTTTTTGTTAATGAAAGGTTAAGTTATTGTTCATTACTTTGTTTGTTTAAAGAAATGCCTATTATGTTTTTGACACACGCTCACGCACTCTCATACACACACACACACACATATAAATAATAAATACTTAAATAAATAAATTATTAGACTGATAGAAATATTTATTTTTGAATTTTTTTTTATATATTTTAGAATTCAACGGTACATATTATGAGAACTTCATTGGCTCTCAAGGTAAGTGATTTTACTTTTATTGAAAAATGATATTAAGTAACCGTTAAAACCTAATAATTACTAAACTCTTAAATATATATTGGTGCATTTTATAACTCTTAGATTAACTAATTTATTTTAATCTATTGCAAAAATGTGTTGTAGACATCATTGTAACCATGCTTTTAAGGCCAACAAAGCTATTAAGATATTATGACTATCCCAAGGAATTCATGTATACAAAAAGTATGCATTATTATTCTGGACCCAATATTCTTGTATATCCTTCAAAGTTTAATGACAAGGGTCACCAATAAAAACACCTTTCTTTCCCAGCAAACTTTATTCACATTGCCCTACATGTTTCGCAGCTTAACTACCACCCCTTCAGGGGCCATTCCTTTTCAAACAATAATATTAATTTTTAAAAAACAACCCAATGATAATTCTAATTCCCGTTTTAAAGCATATGGTTGCTTCAGTTTTCCTAAATTTCTCCAAATAGCTCAAATTATATTAGAGCTAGAGACATTTTAATGAGATGTTTTGTGAGTGAGTTACTTAAAATGGATATGAGATGAGTAAAGGGGGAGAGGTCACAAAAGGCTCAAACCAAAAATAATACAAATAACTCTATTAATATTAGAGCTAGAGAAAACATCTATATAACAATAGTTGTAGAAAATTAAAATTTAAACGATTGATGGTATTATATTTTTCCATTCGACTTGTAATAAATCAAATTTTCAATTATCCCATCAACCCCCAAAGCTGATTGCATAATATAACTTTTAGTTTTACATGAAACAGTAAAATATCAAGTGTGGTGTTGATCAAATAGAAATCGTGTAGTTCAGAACTTACAATCTTAAATGATGACGTCACACCAACTATATTTGCATATATCTCACTCAGTAAAAGTTCAATTAAAATAATATTTTTTATTATGTTTTGAACCAAGTGCTTCATTATATAACAAAAGCCTTCAATAGGTGATTTAGTCTGGGGCAAGTGCTAAAACTCATACTCCTTCCGTGAAAGCATTGCTTGAATGGATCATCAAGACAGCTTGAATAGTATGTTTAGGAGTGTTATATGTAGGATAATAGGATCTAGTAGTTTATCATTTATGATAATATTCTTATCCACATCCATCATTAAAATGAATACTTTTCCTTTCACAGAACCTGGCTTTTATGATGAAAATGACTTTGGGATGAGACTGGAAAATTTAGTGGTAGTTGTCCCAGCACAAACAAAATACAAGGTAAGAGCTATTGATGGTAGTTTTTTTTCCTTTTTCTTTTTGTGTGTACCTCAAGAATAAATTACAAAGTGGCAAGAGCATAATAGAAAAATATTAAAACAATGAACAAAATATAAAGTCGATATAAGAGAGCTCCTCAGTTTTGCAGGTGTTGAAGTACCTTTTTCAGAGCAAGGGATATACTGAACAACATTCGTCAAGGGCATCTTCACCAACATCATAAACAATGATCTTTGTAAGAATAATATAATTAAAATCCCTGAACATTCATACTCCATACTAATATGTTCAGATCTGGTAAACTTAAAAATGACACTTTCCAATCCAACTCATAATAAAGAAAATATTTTGAGTTTTCAACCCCCCCCCCTCCCAATTCCCCAAAACCCCCACTATTCCAGGTCTGACTTCAGCCAATAACAAATATGATCTTTAGTGTTGACTGAAATGGTTAAATATTGAGAATGGTATAGATCAAGTAAACATTTTTCGAACAAGAACATAAAATTTTAATTGATGATGTCCTTAAGATGTCTAGAAAACAATATTTGATGTATTGGAGCAGAGATTTCATGTATTAATTTCAAATGAAGTTCGTCAAAAGAGTAAGGGACCAGCTGAACAACTTTCCACTATATGTATACTCTTTTCCTTCAAGAATTATGAAATTATCATTTCTTACATTTATAATCGTATGATATACGTAGTTAATAAGCACCCCTTGATCAAGGGTGGTGGGCTTGTATATACATACATATGGACTGGTACAGCATACTTATTTCTGTTGCAGGAAAAATCTGATAAAAAACTGTTAACATTTTCACCCCTGACGCTCGTCCCTTATGAACGAAAATTGATAAACGCCAGCATTCTCGATGAATCAGAGGTAAATATGTCTTTAATATTTTCAGGTAAAATATTTCTCATCTCTTCTTATAATAAATAAATAACTTCCTCATTAACACTTATTTTCTGAATCATATATGTTAATAATATTAATAGGAATACAAAGTATAGATGTTATAGATTGTTTAATTATTATTAAAAAACTAAATTGAACTAGCTCTGTGGAAAAAAAAAAAAAACCTCACTGAAATGCATTCAAAAATAAAAATTAGAACTAAATATAATTTTTATTTATTATAAGAAGAGATGAGAAATATTCATTCGATAAGTGAAAAAGTATGGAAGTTCCTAAATACAATAATAGTAACAAACAAGTGAACTCAATAAACACACACACGCACTCACAAACACTTGGGATGGTCTATCTATGAGTTATCACCCTTTTCTAACCAGGGTGGAATTAAAAATTTTATTTAATGTATTGCCACTAAATAAATTCCTAATGCCGAGGCGGGCATCAAACCCATGGCTCTAGATTTACAATGCAAAATTAAGACCAATGCCTTAAGGCGCATATATTATTTATTTTTATACTTCTAACGAAGTCAATAATGTTGTGTTTTACTTTATGATCTTTTGTCAGCATATACTCCATTTGTGAATGTTTACATTAAAAAGGTATGCACGAGTATATATTATTGAGCATACGTGGAAGACAGAAATGATGGAATAATGAGAATTTTTCATCTGAAGAACTCAACATTTAATCTGGCAATTAATTTTAATTTTGGGGTTTTAATTTAATAATTAGAGGTAAAGGCAAGCTGCATGAGAAATGGGGTTGGACTTAATTTGCTTGTTAAAGCCAGAGTGTTTGGTTCCACTCTCTAGTAATAGTGAGCACCTCTCTAAATAAACTCCTAACTCTGGCTAGAGAAGGGTGGTAACCTGTGTTGATAGTCTCTCTAAATTAGCCGTAGCACCATAAAGTGAATGTAAAAATTTTTTTTTTTAAAAAAAGGGTAATATGTATTTATGAAAATGATGAGTGTGCCTCAAAAACAGAGCATTTGAAAAGGCAGAGGAAATTTTGATTAGCTTTGTGCAGCTGTGTTTGGCAGAGCTGATAATAGTGCTATGGCAAAAATAGACTATTTTGTACAAACATTTGGTTTCACTGTTTCTTCTGGAAGTAGAAGCCAGAATAATATAATTTTGTTTTGGCAAAATGTAAAATATCTCCAGTTTTTGAAGGCAAAATTTCAGGAGTAATTTTTGAGAATAGGATTCTTACTCTAAATATAATATACTTAAGTTAATTTAAATCTAAAAACTTTGATTTCCTTTGAAAAGTCCAATTTTATAAGGATATAATTGAGTAAGTTGAATGTTTCAGTCTCATAACTAATACCAAAGTTATTAATGTGCTCACTGCATTATAAATGACATAAAAACTACACTTTAAGTTCAATTATTAGAATAATTTTCAGATAGCTATAAAAGAATAAGGGGTTAAATTTGTATTTATATATTTACTCAAATCTTTAAAATACTTTTGTCAAACTGGTCTGAAATATATCATTTCCAGGTGAATTGGTTGAACAACTACCACAAAGAAGTTTTGACAAAAGTCGGAGCTGAAATACTGAAGAGAGGAGATCAGAAACTATTTCAATGGTTAACATTAAAAACTGCACCTATATTAAAAAATTAAATTATATTAATCCAAATGATTATATTTTATATCCTGTTATTTAACCCTAGAACCATTCATGTAAAGGCGCATTTACACCAAACGAACAACGAGCCAGAACTAGAGCAAGAGCATTCTTTTCTTGTAAGCAAATGCTCTTTCAAGAGTTTACACCAAAATATCAAGAAGCAAGAATAAGAACCAAAAACTAGATCCTAGAATGTACTAGAATGTACAGATGTTTACATCCACCGAACGAACGCTCTTTGCTCATTTGTGTCAATTATGCGGTTGGTGATAGTGCTTCGTTATGTTCGACTCAGACAGCGATATTATAATTGCAAGTGCTGCATATTTAATTATTTCGTCTAAAACACAAAGGAAAAGAAGGAAGAGACGTTGGTGGGTGACCAATTTAATGCAACGAAGGATACTGGATAATGTAGGAGAGACAATGGTAGACATGCAAGAACAAGAAGAAAGTGGTCAGTTCCAAAATTTTTGTAGAATGGCGCCTGAAGATTTTAATCATTTATTATCTTTGATCAGCGACAGAATTCGGAAGTCAAGCACAAATTTTAGAGACTCGATTCCTGCATATGACAGGCTAGCAGTGACGTTAAGATTTTTGGCAACTGGAGATTCCTATGGAAGCCTGATGTATTTGACTAAAATTTCCAAATCTACAATATGTCATGTTATACCTCAAGTGTGTACTGCGATAATTGAAGCATTGCAAGACTACACTAAGGTAAGTAAACAAAATTATATTCACTATTTTTAAAATATTTATTAATCAGTATTGCTAGCACAAAAATAATATACTTAGAATAAGAAAAAAGTTACTTAAAATTGTTAATGAAATACGCTAAAGGACTGGTTTCTTCAGTCTCGGCAGTTTCGGTATCATTGGAATTCGGAATGTGTAATTGTTGACCAGTGTTTATAGTATTTTGTGAATTGTTTTCCAATGCAATTGTTGTTATCTGGTTGGATGGTGGTTGATCTGTGGTTACAGAATTCGGTAATGTGTTTTGTGAACTGTCCGAATATGAATACGTCGGAGTTGATGCAAAACTTTGCTCATAATCATATTTCCCCATATCAGCGTCAAACAGTATATTATTTATATAATGTTCAACATATGCTTTCGTGCGTTTTGAATATTCACGATGTTTTGAAGCTACGTGATTTCCAAAAGCTTGACTCTTGTCCCTTATCTTTGATTCATATGTATCTTTTAAAATACGGTAGGCTTCGTCTGCTCGAGGATCTGTAGTTTTAGCTCTTTTTCGTAGTATGTTCGCGTGACTGTATCCCTGCGAAGTTGAAGGTTGCGATTGTGTTGTCATGTTGCTTGATCCTTCGGAAGCTGCAGTTTGCTGATGTGTTGTGTCTGACTGTGTTACACAGTCAGACACAGTCTGTGTACTTTCATTAGGGTCCTCTACCGCAGATCCTTCATGTTCATTTCGCTCATGCTCATGCCCCTGCTCATCAGCCTAAATGAAAAAACAGTTTAATTAATGTACAAGCTAAAATAACTTTTTATTAATTTCAGACACCGTCAACAGAAGATGAATGGCTATCAATTGCTCAGGAATTTGAAGAGAAGTGGAATTTTCCAAATTGTGTCGGTGCTATAGATGGGAAGCACTGCGTCATACAAGCACCTATTAATAGCGGGACGACTTCTTTAATTATAAATCCACATTTAGTGTGGTATTAATGGCAATTGTAGATGCTGACTACAATTTTATATTTGCCGATGTTGGTTGTCAAGGCAGAATATCAGATGGCGGAGTTTTCAGAAACACTACTTTATATCAGAAACTACAAAATAATGAATTACATTTGCCTAATGATAAAAGCCTTCCAGGAAGACAACAGAATGTGCCATTCGTATTTGTAGCAGATGACGCATTCCCATTACAAAGACACATCATGAAGCCGTATCCTGGTACTCATGCCAGGGGATCCGAAAAACGGATTTACAACTATCGTTTGTCAAGAGCAAGACGAATAGTAGAAAATGCTTTTGGCATACTTTCAGCAGTTTTTCGTATATTGCGGAAACCTATGTTACTACAACCAGATAAAGCATCTATCGTCATTATGGCTTGTGTACACCTACATAACTATTTGATGAAAAGAAAAGCTTCTAGGAAACTATATAATTCTCCGGGCATGATGGACAGAATTGAAGATGGCGTTGTTATTCCAGGCCAGTGGAGAAATTTGAACCCTTCAACATCATTTCTCCTATTTACCAACACTGGACGAAGACATACTGTGCAATGTGAAAATATACGACGAGAATTCTCAGACTATTTTAATTTCACTAATATTTTACCATGGCAAAACAATATTGCATAATTTTAATATCTATGAACACCTTTTCGCAATGTTTTAAATTTATGTAGATACCCACCATTTAATTCAAAAAATGAACAATAAAAAAATTAATAAGTACTCACCGTGTTTTTATTTTGATCAGTGTCGAAATGTAATGTTTTCCTCGGCTTATATTTATCCATTAAAAAGTGCATACTTTTAAACGCAAACCATTTTGAATTATAAGTACAGTCGGCTCCGCTGCCTGAATTTGTAGTCATTTTTTTTGCCTTTCTCGGCGGTATGATGCAAGGAGCGAATCCATCTTTTTTTTTGTCTCTTCGAAATTACATTCAGTACATTTGCAATGTCCTGCCAAGCATCTTGTTTCCGCTTTGTATTTTTATAGTGCTCAAAAGTCGGATCCCACAAACATCTATGATTTTGGTAGGCCTCTATCATTAATAAACATTTTTCTTGAGACCAATCCATAAGTAAGTCAACAAGTACGTAGTTAAATCGCTAGAACACTAGAACGCTTTGGTGAGACCGCTCCGTCGAGCGAGCACGTCCGAACACGAAAGAATGCTCTAAGCAACTGTTCGCACGCTCTAGCGCCGTTTACATCAAGCGAGCGAGCATTCTTAGAATATTCCATAGAACACAATAGAGCAACGAAAGAATGCTCTAAGCCTGTTTACATCAAAATAATTTAATGGAGTGGGGATAGACTGAGCATTTGCTCGTCTGGTGTAAATGCGCCTTAATGCTCAATCTACTAAATGCCTCTGATGTACTCTGAATCGAGGAGGTTATGCTTTGAATAGGGCACTCTCTCTCTGCTAGTCTATGAGTATCTATTAGAAAAGGGCTGCATAAACTAAGCAGATTTCCCTCGTGAAGTTAAATAATAGATGAATCTACCTACTGCTAACACAATACCACCATCAATATTAAGCGAATAAATACAACCGAAAATAAGAAATCTTTCCCGTCCTGACCGTCTGAAATGTAAACAAACAGGTCTGGGGTTACAAGAATATATTTGCATGTATCTCATTTAATAAAGGTCTTTTCAAAACAATATTTAATATTTAAGTATCGAGTAATGTGGTTTATTATATAACAGAGAAGTGGGGGTTTGCTGAAGGCTGAAGACTGAAATAGCTGATTTACCTTAAGGGAAATCTGCTAAAATGTAAATATCTCAGTTAATATTCAAAATAGAGGATAAATGTATATAACAATATTTATAATACATTTAATTTGTATAACATTCATTCTATACACTTTTTCTATCCGACTTATAGTAACGGAGATATTTCGAAATCGCCCCCCCCACTGGTCACATATCTACCGTTTTAGCAGATTTCCCCTAAGGGAAATCAGCTATTGAGGTCGTACTCATGACGCGATTTTCGAAAAATTTCTTCAATTGTCCATCGATCCTATACACGAGATGACGAAAATGAGGTCGTCGAATTATCCATCCACAATTGTTGTATTATCGCTAATAAACTCTATATATAATAGTTTTATGTAAAACTAAAGATCAAGTTCGTATACAGCTGATATCGGACAGGGGGGAGGTGGGGCTAGCGGGAAAATTTCGAAAATTCAAAATATCTTCGTTATTATACATTGGTTCGAAAAATAGTATAGAACCAATCTTATTACAAATGTCATTGCCTATTAATGTTATTATACATATTTTCTTTATTATGAATATTAACCGAGATATTAGGATTTTTTAGTTTTGAGCCTTCAGTAAATTTCTCCTCCTACTCATGTCATATTAAAAATGAGCTGTTATATTATGAACCAAAGTAATCTAAGTATAAATACTAATTATTGTTTTAAATGAACATACACTGTGCAAGAAACATGCAAATATGTTTTGTGATGGCGTCACCATTTAACCCATTAGTGCCCACGAGCAGCTTTAGCTGCATCAGTTTTTGAAAATCCACCAGTAGTGTTGATGTTGTTATTTTTCTAAGTAATTTGGCTTAAAGTGAAGGGGGAACATTCCTTGAGACAATAGGGGTGAGAGGTGGGGTACCTGTTACAAAGAAAAGGAGCTGTGACTACCTGTTTCACCCTTTTCCCATCTTAGGTCAGTCCTCACTCAATCCTCCTGCTGGAAAGAGGTAAGTTGTACTTGTAATCATTATTATTTTGAAATTTGGATTACATATATTTTGTCTATAATATTGGTAGTTAATATGTGTAAAATATGAAGAAGAAAAAAAAAAAAAACTAGCCCAAATTTGATGTTGAATTTTGCATGCGTCTAAAGCTGCTCGTGGGCACATAGTGTACTAATTATTTTCATATTTCTTTTTCAGACTAGAAAATTCTTTAGCAATTGCTGCTCAATAATATTTAATTATTGGTATACTATTGTTATCATACTCTTCCAAAAAGACGTTTATTTTGGAGTACAGATGAAGATTGCAGTGTCCCATTTGTTAGTAATGCTATGAGACGTAATAGGTTTGACGATATTCTGAGATATCTCCATTGTGCTGATAATTCTAAAATAGTTCCAGGAACTGACAAGCTATTCAAAATTAGACCTTTATTTGAATATTTGAACAAAAATTTTAAAACCATTCCACCAGGTCCATTTTGCTCGGTTGATGAATCAATCATTCCATATTATGGGCGGCATGGTTGCAAACAATTTATAAGGGGCAAGCCCATACGTTTTGGTTATAAGCTATGGTGCCTTGCTGACTCAAATGGGTATTTGCACCATGCAGAACCATATGCGGGAGCTCATACTCATTTAGCCAATTCCGGACTAGGACAAGGAGGGGACGTCGTTTTAGGGTTAGTAGATAAATGTCAACTCTCACCTGGTACACAATTATTTTTTGATAATTTATTTACATCTGAAAAGTTGCTGAATGAACTTACCGAAAAAGAAATAGGTGCCACGGGAACACTAAGGGAGAATCGGGTTTCCACTAATTACTGCCTTACTGACAAAAAAGCTTTCAAAAAACAGCGTAGGGGGACTGTTCAAATTGCCACTAACGGGGATTTACTAATTATAAGATGGAATGATAATGCAGTTGTCACGGTAATGACTAATACCATTCAAGGAGAAAATAAAACAGCAACAAGGTACTCATCCGAACAAAAAAAAAATTAGTATTCCTATTCCTCTCGCATTATATGAATACAACCAGCATATGGGGGGAGTTGATCTAAATGATCAGTTTGTATCAACGTATCGGACTACAATAAGAACTAAGAAATGGTGGTGGCCATTTTTTGGCTGGGCAGTTGATGTAAGCTGTGTGCAAGGCTGGCTATTGCAGCGAAGGCTAGGTCGCAATATTCCGTACTTAGATTTTCGACGAGAGGTCGTAATATATTTGTTGAAACATTTTGGGACACCCAGAACTGGGCGAGGTTTTAAAAAATCGTATACAGCTCTTGACAGTATTCAAAAAGATAGGACAGATCATTTGATTATAAAAGGTATTTCCAAAAATAAACTATGTGTCCAATGCAAGAGAAGAACCATATACCTCTGCAGAAAATGCAGCGTTTCGCTTCACCCTGAGTGTTTTGCCCCTTATCATGAGTAGAAGAATGGGCAAAAAATGTATATATGCAATTTGTTTTATTTTACCTCCTTCGGTTATTTGTTTATATATTTTTTTATGTGATTTATAATTTATTTATCCATATTTGATTGTTTTATTATTAGGTAGAGTATTTGTTGTTATTATTAGATAGAGTATTTGTTTATATTATTAGATAGAGTATTTGTTTCACCTTAGTTTTGTTCCAAAAACATCTGAAAATTATTACATTGTATTATTTGAGTTTCTTATACAATAAAAGTGTTTTAAAAATTATATTGTTTTAATGAAAATCCTAAAATGCTTTTTAATGAGGCAATAAATGCAGGTAGTTCCAATCGAGTGCACCAAGTGCCCACGAGCATCTTTAGCTGCAGCCGGATATTCAGCACTTCCCTTACCATAAATCTTTTAAATTATTTTTCCCATTATCTATAAAGTAAAACAATAGTAAAAAATAAAAAAAAAAATAAAATCTATCGATTGGGCACTAATGGGTTAAGATTTTACTTTCTTAACTCAAAAATATTTATTATATCCATAGCATACTCGATATTTGACCGTTTTATTCATAGCTAAAGATCGTATTTGTTATTGGCTGAAATCTGACCTGGAATAGTGGGGGTTCAGAGGGAGGCGGTTCGAAACTTCATTAATATGAGTCCCTAGAACCAATTTTGTGAAACTAATAATGCTCTACAGTTGCTGTTATATGCATTATTTCGTAACTTAAGTATTAAGCGAGTTATTCAGTGCTATCTTGTTTTAGCAGATTTCCCTCGAGGGAAATAACTCATTGAGGCCGTACTCATGACGTGATTTTCGAAATTTTTCTTCAAATGTCCATCGGTCCTACCCAGGAGATGACGAAAATGAGGTCCGTTCAAAAAAAAAAAAGTCTGTCACGCAGGGGCTGCGTAAACTAAGCAGATTTCCTATGTGAAGTTTAGCAATAGAGAAATCTGCATACTGGTAATACTGCCGTGAATGCTCAGTAAATATACAAGGCTGAATTGTAAACAAACAGGCCAGCCAACCTCGTAGCGCTGCATAGATAGACCGGAAAGACAAACAATTACTGGTAACACAACACCACCATAAGTAATAACCATAATAATACAAACGGTAATGAGAAATCTTTCAGTTAATTTTAATAAACTCCCAACTGAAACGGCTTCTGAATTGTAAGAATAATTTATATTTTAATAACTCAAATTTTAGTAGTCCAAGAACTAAAGAAGGGGGGGGGGCGGATGAACAGAACGTATTTGCATAAATCTCACAAAGTAACGAAGGTTAGGTAAGGTTAGAAACAACAGGTTAGGTTAGAAGCTTCCGCCAGAGCCGACTTACGAAAACGGCCGAACAACACCCGACCACAGACTTCATAAAAATGCAAATATCTCGGTTAATATTCAAGATAGAGAATAAGTGTATATAACAATATTTATAGTAAATTTAATTTGCAATAAGATTGTTTCTATACAATTTTTCGATCCGATGCATAGTAACGGAGATATTTCGAATTTTCTAAAATCCCCCCTCTAAACCCCCCCTCCCTCTGGTACGATTTCAGCCATTAACGACTTGATCTGTCTTTTTACGTAAAACGGTTAAATATCGAGTTTCGTAACGATCAAACAAAAATTTCGACCGCTAGAGCATTAACAGACAAATATATATATATATATATATATATATATATATATATATATATATATATATATATATATATATACAGGGTGTCTCCAAACCAAACGGCCAAACTCTAGGGATCGATAGAGGATCGAAAAACTAAAACAAAAAGTCCTCTGGCATATGCCTCGTTTTCGCTTCGTTTTCGAGAAAATCACAAAAAACTAAAAATAGTTGTGCAAGAACTAGTTAAGGCCAATGGAAGAGCGGATTTTATTCCTTGAATGAATTTTAGCAATAAATGTTATTCCAATACAATTACCTATTTAAAGTAGATAACATTATGAACAATAACTGAAGATTAAAACATAAAAAAAGATTAAAAATTTAGAAAATTAATAAAATAATTAAATATTCTTACTTGGAAAACATAAATGTTTCAGTTTTTATATGGGTCTACCTTAGTGAGAAAAAAAAAACCCTGAAAATTTTGAAGGTTTTACCTTCTCTAAAATTACATCGTTAATTTCTAAAGCGTCAACGTAAATGTTGTTCGAAGTTCTGGCCTCTCGCTGCAATACACGCATCACATCGCGTACTCACAGATCGCACTGCATCTAAACATTGTTCTGCGGTGAGCTGGTTGCAAACCATTCTGATGCGCTCGATGAGGTCATCCCTTGTGCGGACGGGCTCTCGGTAGACATTTTCTTTCACGTATCCCCACACGAAGAAATCTAGTGGCGTGAGGTCCGGAGACCGGGGAGGCCAAGGCACCGGCCCACCTCGTCCTATCCAGCGACCTGGGTAGTTGATGCCCAACCAGTCTCGTACGACCCTTCCGTAATGTGCAGGACAACCATCGAGTTGAAACCAGCTCTCAAGCCTTGTTTCCAAAGGGATATCTTCCAAAATTGCCCGTAAGTCATTCTCCAGGAATAGATGATAACTTTCAGCGTGAAGTCGAGCAGGTAAAAATACGGGACCTATTATGCGATTATAACAAAGACCGACCCACACGTTTACAGAAAACTCATGCTGGTAGTGAAATTCTCTAACAGCGCGGGGATTTTCATGTGCCCAAAGGTGGTAGTTTCTTTGATTGAATATGCCCGCACGTGTAAAAGTCGCTTCGTCCGTCCAGATTACTTTCGAACTTAAGTTTACATCGTTTTGCAATTGTTCTTTGTACCAATTACAAAAATTTAATCGGCGGGGATAATCAGCGGGTATTAAATTTTGTACCTTTTGTACATGGTAAGCATGCCTGCGGTCAGCCCTTAATGTGCGCCAAATGCTGTCTTTGGTACGCTTAGAACTGAAGCAGCTCTCCGGACGCTTGTGCCAGGGTTGGTATTGAAGTGCCTCAGTATCCTCTCCCTCCGCCTCAGGTCAGCTTCCATCGGAGCCTGCATACGGTTTCCACGACGATTACATGAGAAGGACCCAGTCTCTCGAAGCCTTCTGAAAGTGCTGGTAAAAACACCTCTGTGTGGGGTTTCTCGGTCAGGAAACCGTCTGCGATATTCCCGAACTGCCTGACGTGCATTGCCATCGCAGAATCCGTAGACGTAGACTATGTCCGCGTATTCAGCGTTGGTTAATCTAGCCATATTTGTTGACTTCACTGAACAGTACTAGCAACACCAATAATGTGAGAATGCGAGGCTGGATTCCCCCCAAAAAGGATTAAAATGATAGTAAACATTTTAATCCTTTCTTTTTAAGTTTAAACACTCAACCTAGACGTTTTATTAATAAGGAAAGCGTGAGAATATTCATGTTTTCTAAATTTACCCCTCGTAAATTAAAAAATTAAGCTTACTCAAAAAGCCAATAGTTTTTTTGTAATTTAAATACATTATTTAAAAAAAATACACTTTTTACACAACTATTTCAGTTTTTTGTGATTTTCTCAAAAACGAAGCGAAAACGAGGCATATGCCAGAGGACTTTTTTTCTTAGTTTTTCGATTCTCTATCGATCACTGAAGTTTGGCCGTTTGGTTTGGGGACACCCTGTATATTGTTGCGAAAACTAAATAGATGAATAATCCTTCAGAGAGAGAGAGAGAGAGAGAGAGTCGCGTATTTGGAAAGTGTGACGTAGATCAAAGAGACCGAAAGAATGTTCTAGGTCTGACCAGTACCTTCCAGCCAGACGTCGAATGAACTAGACAATTCCCCTTTGATGTATGCCGCTACCCTATATAAAGAGGGCCTGCCGGGAGCGAGTCTGTTTTTTTATTGTCACCTGTCTTGATGTTCACATCTGTGCTTCAGTGCGACTTAGTGCAGCGCGGTAAAGTGTTTTTAAAAGAAGAACAGTGTTGTGCCGTGACTGTAAGTAACAGTTTAGTGCCGTGTTTAAGACAGTGCAGTGCCGCGAAGAAAAGGACAGTGCAGTGCCGCGAAGTAAAGGACAGTACAGTGCCGCAAAGTAAAGGACAGTGCAGTGCCGGCTTTCTGTGAATTTCAGTGAATTATTGGACTGTGACTCATTGAAGAACAGTAACGCTATCAGTGTATACTGTGAGTAGTAATTAAGAATAATCACCAAGTTTATTGTCCATTGTGAAATAAATTTTGCAGTGATAAAAACTGTGAAACTTGCGAGTATTTAATTTTGCAATCCAAAAGAACTCTTATTAAAAACGTTTATTACTGGTTTTGGTAATACAAAAAGTAGCAACTGGTGTCAGAAGTGGGATTGCAAAATTAATCAACAATAATGAAGTTTGAAGAATTAAAAGTGGAACATCTGAAGAAGGAGCTGGCTAAATTGAATCTGCCAACAACAGGAAACAAGGCTGAACTACAAAGACGGTTGACAGATGAATTCCAAAGGCAAGGAATTGATATAAGTGCTCATGAGTTTGACACTAAGGAAGACATTGCTGTAAGTACTCCTATCTCAAGTAGCAATTTGGATTTAAATTCAATTTTGGCTGCAATGACGTTTATTACTGGTTTTGGTAATACAAAACGTAGCAATATATATAGATATATATATTTGTCTGTTAACGCTCTAGCGGTCGCAATTATTGTATGATCGTTACGACACTCGATATTTAACCGTTTTATAAAAAAAGACAGATCAAGTTCGTTAATGGCTGAAATCGGACCAGTGGGAGGGGGGGTTTATAGGGGAGGATTTTTGAAAATTCGAGATATCTCCGTTATTATGCATCGGATCGAAAAATTGTATATAACCAATCACATTGCAAATTAAATTTACTATAAATATTGTTATATATATATTTTTTTCTCTATCTTGAATGTTAACCGAGATATTTGCATTTTTCAGTTTTCAGCAAACCGCCTCTTCTACTCATGTTACGTAAACAATACTCTGCTACATAATAAATCACATTATTGGAAGTTTAAATACCAAAAATTGTATTCAAGAGACCTTTATTATACGAGATACATGCAAATATGCCCTGATGACCCCCCCCCCATCTTAAAGTTTTGGACTACTAAAATTTTATTGATTGAGATAACAATTATTCTGACTCATTATAAATTACACTAGTAGATATAGTTAATAGTTCTCAATAAAATGAATCTTTTATATTCAGATATATTTCAGTAATTGTTTTTCTTTCCGGTCTGAGGCAGGCCGACCCGTTTGTTTACATTTCTAACCTAACGCTTTCTGTCGGCTGGTTATTGAAATTGGATGAAACATTTATTTTCGTTTGTATTTATTCTCGGTGTTGTTGTGTTAGCAGTATGCATATTTATCTATTACTAAACTTCACGAGGGAAATCTGCTTAGTTTACGCAGCCCCTGCGTGACGGACTTTTTAACCCTAGCTCATATTTTTTTAAAAATAATTTTTGTCAAAGATCACATTTTATTTTATGCTTATCGCAATCACACTACAGTTGACTGTGTAAACTATGTTGATTTACCTGTGATGGAATGAGACATGGATGGCGTTCTCTGATATTCCAGTCCTTATTTCCCTCTTAGTAAGTGCTCTATATAAACAAAACTTCAAATTCAAGCTGCATATTAGACGTCTGTAAATTCCGCATAGCTGATTTTCAGGGACAGATCTATACAGAACTACCGTTAAAACAGTTTATATGATTTTTGGCGATAATCTTGAGATAAAATGTAATTTCCAGTAAAAGTCATTAAAGAGTTGTGATTTTCGGCAAGGAGTGAAGGTTTAGAGATGGAAGACAATTGTTTTCTTAATTCAAGTATTAAACTAGTTATAGTATTTTGATGTTTTCAGCTTTCAGTAAACACCTGCTTCCAGTTGTCTCATTTTTACTTGATCCTAAAATACCCATTTCGATTTCATTTCACAAATGCTTCATACTACGGGAGAAATAAAGATTAGATGGCTATTTCAGCATGTAATACATTGCCCTATGTATTGGTTTTCAGCCTTCAGCAAACCCCCACTTCTACTCATGTTATATAAACAATACTCTGTTATATAATAAACCACATTATTCGAAGCTTAAATACCAAATATTGTTTTCAAGAGACCTTCATTATACGAGATACATGCAAATATGTCCTGTCCCCCCCCCTTCTTAGGTTTTTGGACTACTTAAATTTGATTGATTGAGATACAAATTATTCTGGTTCCAATTAATTATTGTAATCCATTATAAATTACAGTAATAGATATAGTAAATAGTTTTAATCAAATTAATACTTTATATTCAGTTATATTACAGTAATTGTTTTTCCTTCCTGTAAGAAGTTGGCAGAACAGTTTATTTACATTTCAGATGATTTCCTTCGGGGGGGGGGAGGTTTCTTATTACCGTTTGTATTTATTTACTTAATATTGCCGGTGGTGTTAAGGGTTAGCAGTATGTAGATTTATCTATTGTTAAACTTCACGAGGGAAATCTGCTTAGTTTACGCAGCCCCTGCGTGACGGACTTTTCAGCCTTCAGCACTCCTGCTCTTTCTATTATTTGGTTGCTTAAATAGAAAAAAGTCCGTCTCGCAGGGTCTGCGTAAACTAAGCAGATTTCCCTCGTGAAGTTTAAGGATAAATCTACATACTGACATCACAGCACTACCGTCAATATTAAGTGAATAAATAGGAATGGTAATAAGAAATCTTTCCCCTCCTGATGGGAAGTATCTGAAATGTAAACAATCATGTCTGTCAGCTTCTCTCCTGAGAGAAAAACAATTACTGAAATATATCAGAATATAGCATATTAACTTTATAGAAAACTATTAACTATATCTAGTATCGTAATTTATAATGATCCAGATTAATTTTTATCTCAATCAATCAAATTTTAGTAGTCCAAGAATTTAAGACAGGTTGAAGGGGGGGGGGGGTTACAAGAATATATTTGCATGTATCAGATGGCATGTCGCGAGGAAAAAGATTTATTTTCCTCCCGACGGGAAACGTCTGAAATATAAACAAACAGGCCTGCCAACGGCTCGCCAGAATCAAAAGCAATACAGAAATATATCAGAATAAAATATATTCATTTTATTGAAAACTATTTACTACATCTATTACTGCAATTTATAATGAATCAGAATAATTTGTATACCCCCCCTCCCCACTTCCACTTATTCGATTTTCACTTGTGACAGCTGATCCTCTCAGATCCAGCTTATATTCCAACTCGTGTGTGTCATAGGGGACTTCCTACCGGAGAATTAGTGAAAACAATGGGACATTGTAGGAAGTGGCAAATCTGTTTGTCATTCGCAGTACCTGCGTGACAGATTTTTTTTTATGGCCTGTTTAGAGTTAGTTCATAGAATTTATTTTTTCTTAATTATAACTTGCCAGCTGGAATCCAATAAGATCCTTTTCTCAGTCCGAATACTGATATCGGAGAAGCTGACAACACAACCTCCTTTCATTCAACCTTTTTTACATCCGAGTTCTGTCAGAGATTGGGTTCTCTCAATAGAAAGACCTTCCAATTGAAGGAATATCGGCCTCACAGGTTGAATATCCTTCATCAGGCCAACATATACACAACTAGTCCTTGAGAATATGATTATTACATAAATAACCTGTTATTCAATAAACTAACAAAATAAAGACAAACTAATAATAACGCGAAACCATTGACACATTTAATAATTAAGTGCCGCAAAAAACCTTGACAAAGCCCTCACTCAGAGGCAGCGTACACTAAGCAGATATCCCTCTCAGAATGCCACTCTGATGACGTCATCCCACATTCTTTTCTCTATTTCTCTCCTAATAAGTAACCTAAGTAAACACGGTTTCAAATTTCAGATGGATATTAGATACAATTGAATCGGTGAGTGCAGAAACCACTTCATCAAAAAAATCCGAAAACTCGTTTTCAATGAAAATAAGCGTAGAAAGGCAATATACGTGTTGGGTGCAAATACTACGTTAGTCTGTTGAGTAATTCCGTAAATACAGGACGTTTGTTTCGAGTGTTGAGTGCAGAAATAACATGAGTCAGTGACTGACGTTGTTTCTGCACCCACCGCTAGATCGCGTGACCAGTCTTGCGTGAACTGTTTTGGAATAAAAAATCTAAAAACCGGGAAATCTGAAATATTCCAGTACCACGAAGGCGTATCCCATAAAGGAGCAAATGATATATGCAGCATGCTACTGAAATACATTGACACTAATATTCCATCAAGTGTAAAAAAAACTTTACCTTCTTTCTGATGGTACCTGCGGACAGAATCGAAATCACACCATGATAAGATTCTGCCTTGCTCTTACAGATACAGGACGTTTTGAACAAATTTTCCATTACTTTCCGGTTCGAGGGCATTCATACCTTCCAAACGATCGAGATTTTGGTACAATGAAGAGGATGATACGTAAACATGATCGGATATACACACCTGATGAATATGAAGAATTGTGTGCTCAGTCCAATAACAACTTTCACATCATCAAGCTACTCACCAGTGACATAAAAGATTTTGATGGTTGGTGGAAGGAATATTACACAAAAAACCCACTAGCCAGAGAATGCCGAGGGAGGAGTGTGCCAAAAGAAGCAAAATTCAAGTTTGCTCCACCCGATATAAAGAGTTCTCTGAAGAAAAGGGCACACATACACAGCATACATTTTCATTGAAGGATTTCAAAAACACAGCTATCAGCTGCTGAGACCTGCTTTCCGTAACGTCGATATTGATTTTCCTTCAAGTATTGCAGCCTACCCATCAGGGAAAGTTCCAATCAACATAAAGAAAATGGAAGACATCCAGAAAATGATTGTTTATATTCCTGAAAACTTCAAAGTTTTTTATGATGAACTATTTACATGGCCAACCACTGAACATGACAATGATACTATCGTTGAGAATGATCTATTTTAAGAGCGTTTCAGTTTGTTATATTCCTGTCTTACGACTTTGCAATACTGTAACTTCATTTCTCATGTAATATGGAAAAATATACATTTGTAAATTTTTTGTGAAATTAATTAAAATTAATATTATTAACTAAAATCGTAAAAAATTAATAACAAATACAAACTTTTAACGAATGGTTATCATTTTCCAAGTTTCCTACTGTCTGTAAAAACAGTTGAGTGCAGAAACAGCATTAGTCAAAATCATAGTTTTAATTATCCTGAGCCTAATTTATGTGGAAATTAGATAATTTTTTTATAACAGCAACATAAAAGCATGTTATGACAAAGGAAAAAAAAGTTCTCAAATATTTTAAAATTTGGAGGAGTTATTACGTTTTTTCTCCCTCCTGAAAAATTTGAAATTTGTGACTGACGTTTCTGCACTCACCGATTCAATTAGTGACGTGCCTTGGTGCTCAAAGTGAAAATCAAATTGGCAGGATTGGATGATTTCCCGGAGACTCAAAAGTCCGTCACGCAGGGGCTGCGTTAACTAACGCAGATTTCCCACGTGAAGGTTTACAATAGATAAATATACATACAGGTAACACTCCCATGAATGCTCAGTAAATGTACAATTTGGCTTGTGGCTGAATTGTAAACAAATAGGCCAGCCAACCTCGTAGCGCTGCATAGATAGACCGGAAAGACAAACAATTAATGAAATATATTTGGATGTAACATATTAATTTTATTGAAAACAATTAACTAAAGCTAGTGCAGTAGTTTGTAATGAATCAGAATCAATTTTATCTCAATCACTCAAATTTTGGTAATCCAAAAACAAAAGAAGGGAGGGTCAACATAACGTATTTTCATATATATCACAAAGTAAAAGTTCAATGAAAACAATATTGGGTATTTAGGCTTCAATTAATATCTTTTATTATATAACAGAGCATTATTTATGTAACACTAGTAGAAGTGGGGGTTTACTGAAGGCTGAAAACTGAAAAATGCAAATATTATTTATAGTGTATTTAATTTTCAATAAGATTGATTCTATACACTTTTTCGATCCGACTTATAGTAACGGAGATATTCCGAATTTTCGAAATCCTCTCCCTCTTAACCCCCCTCCCTCCCCTGGTCCGATTTCAGCCGTTAACGAACTTGATCTTTTTTTTTACATAAAACGACTAAATATCGAGTTTGGTAACGATTACACAAAAATTGCGACCGCGACGATATATATATATATATATATATATATATATATATATATATATATATATATATATATATATACAGTTTTGACCAAACCTCATTTTAGTCATCTCCTAGGTTGGATAGATGGAGATTTGAAGGAAAAAATTCGAAAATTCCGTCTTGAGTACAACCTCAGTAGCTGATTTCCCCTAAGGGTATTTTTCGAAAATTGTGCCGTGAATACAAACTCACTAGCTGATTTTCCACCTGCTGGGATGGCTCACTACTGATCTAATGTCATCATAAATTTTGTATTTCTAAATTCAATAATCAGATGATTTAAAATGTAATCTCTCTCTCCCTCTCCCCCCCCCTCTCTCTCTTTCTCTCTCTCTCTCTCTCTCTCTCTCTCTCTCTCAATGCACTGAAATCGCGCTCCAATTGCTCACAGAAGTAATCCTTGAGTTTTCCCTCCATATGTGTATATGGATTTATGATCGATATATTGAACAATCGATCTTTCAGTCTTAGCACACCAAGTGCTCATGGCTAGAATTGAAACTTGGCAGATTCCTCTGCTTTAGGGCTTATTGTGAAGGCTATTACTCCTGTGATATTGAGTTTAATCCTTACGCTGTAGAATATCGCCTGTCCATTATTGCGATTTGTCGGGCCATCTTTCTTAGAGACTGGCTCCAGCAAGAATTCCTCCTTGAGTTTGACCTGCTACAGATCTGAGTGAGCTCCGGATAACACAAGTACCTTGTTGGTGTAGCCATTAATATTCAAAGCAAGTGTCACAGGCCCAGGGACCCACCAAAGATCATGGAGGAGCTGTGAAAGACACCAGAAGGCGGAGGTTGTTAGATAACAATGACCAGATTATATAAGAGTTGTCTCAGCAAAAGCTTTACAAGCACCGGGTTCAAATATTGCCATTCCACTGAATATTGTTTAGTTGCGTGCTCACTAGGCTTTTGGGTTGGACCCTTGTCATGTAACACAATGTTGGCTGAGCTTCGCGAGGCAATTGAGTAGCTACATGAATAAGGAAGCAGGTTTCTCTGCACATCGATACTGGAGGTATACATCTAGCTCCGATCATTGCTAGATGCCTGGACTTGGACCTATGTCAGCCAGGAGCTAGTTTTTCTTTTCGTATACTGCAAATTGACCTTAAAACCCCTCAGTCAGGATATATCCCTAAGCAGCAAGACAGCAAGATACCCTAATGTTAAATAGCAGAGTTAGCGGAAGGCCTCAAGCCCGGGACCTTAATCAAGTGAGACCGGTTCAATCAGGCTTAAAAGAGAATTTCCACTTGCCTAAGCGGCTTAGCTGTAGATTAGCCCCTATGTAGATAAGTCCCTATGTAGATTGGCTCCTTCCAATGCCGAAAACGTATAAAGTCCAACGAGAACCAAACCGGTCAATTGCGACTTGTACTCGCCCTTCCTACTCCTACAATCTCATATTACAATTCTAAGCAATGGACAGGGAAACGCTTAGAGAACATGAAATAGCATAAATATATATGTTCTTCTATAGACTATCCTTTATGGTACTTTCTGTGAGCCCTCAAGAGAAATCACCTAAACGTGTCCCATATGCTACTTCCGAGTTCAAGTCCCCAATTCTAAACGATTGTCCTACTTGAAAAGTACAAAACCTCCGTATCTACGAGTTGTTACTGGACTGGCGATGTGGAGCGTGCATATCAGCCATTGGATGGAGCAGCATTGATAACCGAAATGGTGTGTGGGCCTCCGAAAGAAGAGAGGCATAAGGCAAGGACTGGCGATGTGGAGCGTGCATAAGAGAGGCATAAGGCAAGGACTGGCGATGTGGAGCGTGCATATCAGCCATTGGATGGTGCAGCATTGATAATCGAAATGGTGTGTGGGCCTCCGAAAGAAGGGAGGCATAAGGCAAGGACTGGCGATGTGGAGCGTGCATAAGAGAGGCATAAGGCAAGGGCTGGCGATGTGGAGCGTGCATATCAGCCATTGGATGGAGCAGCATTGATAACCGAAATGGTGTGTGGGCCTCCGAAAGAAGGGAGGCATAAGGCAAGGACTGGCGATGTGGAGCGTGCATAAGAGAGGCATAAGCCAAGGACTGGCGATGTGGAGCGTGCATATCAGCCATTGGATGGAGCAGCATTGATAACCGAAATGGTGTGTGGGCCTCCGATAGAAGGGAGGCATAAGGCAAGGACTGGCGATGTGGAGCGTGCATAAGAGAGGCATAAGGCAAGGACTGGCGATGTGGAGCGTGCATATCAGCCATTGGATGGTGCAGCATTGATAACCGAAATGGTGTGTGGGCCTCCGAAAGAAGAGAGGCATAAGGCAAGGACTGGCGATGTGGAGCGTGCATAAGAGAGGCATAAGGCAAGGGCTGGCGATGTGGAGCGTGCATATCAGCCATTGGATGGTGCAGCATTGATAACCGAAATGGTGTGTGGGCCTCCGAAAGGAGAGAGGCATAAGGCAAGGACTGGCGATGTGGAGCGTGCATAAGAGAGGCATAAGGCAAGGGCTGGCGATGTGGAGCGTGCATATCAGCCATTGGATGGTGCAGCATTGATAATCGAAATGGTGTGTGGGCCTCCGAAAGAAGAGAGGCATAAGGCAAGGACTGGCGATGTGGAGCGTGCATAAGAGAGGCATAAGGCAAGGGCTGGCGATGTGGAGCGTGCATAAGAGAGGCATAAGGCAAGGGCTGGCGATGTGGAGCGTGCATATCAGCCATTGGATGGTGCAGCATTGATAATCGAAATGGTGTGTGGGCCTCCGAAAGAAGAGAGGCATAAGGCAAGGACTGGCGATGTGGAGCGTGCATAAGAGAGGCATAAGGCAAGGGCTGGCGATGTGGAGCGTGCATAAGAGAGGCATAAGGCAAGGGCTGGCGATGTGGAGCGTCCATATCAGCCATTGGATGTTGCAGCATTGATAACCGAAATGGTGTGTGGGCCTCCGAAAGAAGAGAGGCATAAGGCAAGGACTGGCGATGTGGAGCGTGCATAAGAGAGGCATAAGGCAAGGGCTGGCGATGTGGAGCGTGCATAAGAGAGGCATAAGGCAAGGACTGGCGATGTGGAGCGTGCATATCAGCCATTGGATGGTGCAGCATTGATAACCGACCTGGTGGGTGGGCCTGCGATAGAAGCGAGGCCTAAGTCAAGGACTGGCGAGGTGGAGCGTGAATAAGAGAGGCATAAGGCATAGAGGCATAAGGACTGGCGATGTGGAGCGTGCATATCAGCCATTGGATGGTGCAGCATTGATAACCGAAATGGTGTGTGGGCCTCCGAAAGGAGAGAGGCATAAGGCAAGGACTGGCGATGTGGAGCGTGCATAAGAGAGGCATAAGGCAAGGACTGGCGATGTGGAGCGTGCATATCAGCCATTGGATGGTGCAGCATTGATAACCGAAATGGTGTGTGGGCCTCCGATAGAAGGGAGGCATAAGGCAAGGACTGGCGATGTGGAGCGTGCATATCAGCCATGGTGTGTGGGCCTCCGAAAGAAGCAGGCATAAGGCAAGGACTGGCGATGTGGAGCGTGCCTCCGAAAGAAGAGAGGCATAAGGCAAGGACTGGCGATGTGGAGCGTGCATATCAGCCATTGGATGGTGCAGCATTGATAACCGAAATGGTGTGTGGGCCTCCGAAAGAAGAGAGGCATAAGGCAAGGACTGGCGATGTGGAGCGTGCATATCAGCCATTGGATGGTGCAGCATTGATAACCGAAATGGTGTGTGGGCCTCCGAAAGAAGAGAGGCATAAGGCAAGGACTGGCGATGTGGAGCGTGCATAAGAGAGGCATAAGGCAAGGCTGCAGCATTGATAACCGAAATGGTGTGTGGGCCTCCGAAAGAAGAGAGGCATAAGGCAAGGACTGGCGATGTGGAGCGTGCATATCAGCCATTGGATGGTGCAGCATTGATAACCGAAATGGTGTGTGGGCCTCCGAAAGAAGAGAGGCATAAGTTAACGGTTGTGCCAGGGGGCGGTGGTGGGGGTTGAGCGGCGACTCAGTCTAGCCCAGACCCGCGAGGTGATAAGGTGCACTCCGCTCTCTCACTATCTACAGCCTCACTGCGTAATCTAGTATACCTCTTTGGATTTTTTCTTATCAAGCCAGCGCAAAGGTAAGCAACTGTTCTTTTTATCTAATCATTATTACCATACATTTCTATTTCTATTGTCTATTTCTATCTGGTTGCCTTCATCACTAGCTGTGAGTTCTTTCGGCTCCAGTAATGATCTAGCAGACGCTGCCAGATTCTGGCTGAGGAATTCCTTGCTAGACTCGACTATCATCCAGTAATGACAATACTACTGACGGATTTGACAATAGTACTGTTCAAACTGGCCGAAACAACCCAAAACTTGATTTCTATTTGGAGAGATGATTCGGTCCTCATGACCGCTATCTCTGATTCGAATTGAAGAAAGAATTTGGCAATATTGAATCACTTGAAGCAATACCTCCAACGAACTTAAACCTCTTCGTTGATATTTGTGGTCCGGACCAGTTCCTTAGAAATTAATTAGTTTCGTAACCTTCAAATAACTCATTGTATGTTATTTCGAAGGTACTCAAGTTCAGTTGGACTTCAAATTAATGGCAAGTGGTAATGTCGCTTTCTCAATTTTCTTTGACAGTCAGTTAAGAACTTAGTTATTTAATTTTATTTTTGTTGGAAATATAATATATATAGCTGATTAGTTCTTATAATTATTTTAGGAGGTCGGGATTTAAATTATCAAATAAAAAATTTAACTCTTGAACAGGAGTCTTTTATTATTCATTATTTTTGATTTTCCTAAATGGAACTCAATTATTGAGGTATGATTGCCGATTGATTTTCTCAAATGTCCATCGATCCTACTGAGGAGAAAACGAAAATGAGTCCCGACCAAAATTTTTTATTGTGCCGCAATTTTTGTTAATTTCTTTACCGAACTGGATGGTTAAGAGTCCTTGCAATACTAATGATCAAGTTTGTTACTGGCTTTTGGAGTTTGAGGGGGAAATGTATCCGTTATTATGTCTGGATTGAAGTAACAAATCTTCTTGCACATTGAATACTCTATCTCGATTATCAATGGAGATATTTGCATTTTTTTAATTTTCGGCCTCTAGTAAGTTTCCACTTCTAGTCATGGCACGTTTCATCATGAAACGTATTATTCGAAGCTTAAATACCAAATATTGTTTCCAACAGATCTTTATGCAGACAGTGTGATGACGTCATCACTGTTTATTAGGTCTACACCATACGGGCTATTTAACCGTTTCATTCATCAACTAGAGATGATATTCGTTAATGAGTGCAATTGAACCAGGAAAGGGGGTACTAGGGAGGGGGGAATGCTAGGGGGGGGGGTTCTTGGATTCTAAATATCTCCATTGTTATGAGTCCGATTGAAAAATATTATGGGATCAATATTGTAATGCTCTACAATTTTAAATATCTTGCTTTAATTTATTATTGAAATGTGTGAAACAGACGTCGCTACACTTTACAAAATGAGAATTGCGGGCTGTTTCATTTTTTTGAAAATTGGCACCTGTGCATTGGTATATCCTTAAATTCTTATATATATATATATATATATATATATATATATATATATATATATATATATATAGATATTCTGTTTTAATAAGTGTATTTAGATCTTTGAAAAGTAATAAATATTTGTCTTAACGATGGCAGTGCAGATGATCTAATTATTCCAAAGTTGGCCCAAAACAATTTATTTTAGCCTAACTTCTGAATATTGAAAACTATCCAGGAAATGGTGTTGTGCTTATTTGATTATTTCCCCCTATTCATTTCGAATAATTGATCATTTTTGGTTTCAAGAAATTTTTAACACTTTTAATTAAATCAACACTAGTATACTTATTTCGGATTGGAAAAATCTTGCAGAACAACTGAATATACTTAATATTTTGTAATAATGCCCATGTTAATGTATTTTATAATAAACTTATTACTTCCATTTTGTGGTTACAATCAGTGGGTTTTATCACTGCGAGTCTCAAGTTTTTTATAGCACTATACCACTTATATCGAGGACAAGGCGATCAAAGTAGGCAGGCACATTGTTCAAATGATAAATTAAAATGCACAGAATGGAATTCTATTATAAAAGATGGCTCAGCGAAGAGGCCTACCTATACATTTCGGAAATATGTAATTCGTTATCATTTTCCATTTAATTAAATAATTATTATTTATTATTATCAATTTGGGTCTATTAAATAATGCCTTCCATGACATTTCCTGCGAATTTCCTTCTAGGCACCATACTAGTACTGGATATCGCACCTTACTCACATGCACATACGCTTTCAGCCTCAACCAATCAGAACTCGTCTCTGTGTATGTGTGTGTGTGTGTGTGTGTATGTGAGTTGGTGTATAGTGGCTTCACTATTGAACCGAATGTTCATTTCCTTCGATCTGTTTTAGCAGATTTCCCTTAAGGGAATTCAGCCATTGAGACCGTACTCATGACACGATTTTCGACATCTTTCATCAAATGCACATCGATCCCACGTAGTAGATGACGAAAATGAGGTCCGTTCAAAATTATATATATAGTGTTGTTGTTTCTTGGATTTTTAGTCAATGTTGAGGGAAAAATGTTTAGTTTATACCAATATTTCGAGAATATTTCTTTCCTTTTCTTCAGGGCTGTAAAACTCCAAGAAACAATTACACCATAAATAAATATAACCTGGTCGACATCCACACAATTATATTTATATAACGGACCCCACCTTCGTCATCTCCTAGGTAGGATTGATGGACATTTAAAGAAAAAGTTCAAATATTGCGTCATGAGTACGACCTCAATGCAAATGTATCTATTAATTTATTTTATTAAAAGCCACAAACCATTTTAACTTTTATTACTATGTAATTTAATATGTTTTATCTTTTATGTATTGTTTTTCATTGTAAATTGGCTTTGTTGTTTTTTCAGTTTTGTTCAATGTTGTTCTGTTTGGGTATTTTTATTTAATGTTTACTTGCGTTTTTGTTGTTCATGTTGTCTTTTTGTTTCTAAATATTGAGTTTTGTTCTATATTTTACGTTTTACTATTAGTAGATAAATTATTTAGCAGGTTCTCTAAATTTGGGGAAATCAGCTATTGAGGTTGCAATCATGATGGGATTTTCGAAAAATGTCTTCAAAATGTCCACCGATCTTACCCAGGAGATAACGAAAGTGAGGTCCGTTCAAAATTGTGTGCAATTATATATATATATATATATATATATATATATATATATATATATATATATATATATATATATATATACAGGGTGTCCCGACTTCCCATGCCACCCCCTCCCCTAAAATCTCCAATTATATTAATACAAGGCTGAGACTTGGTGTGCCATAATTCTGACCCCTGAAGAATCCTTTCAGTCCACATTCAACCTTCTAACCTTCTCCAGTACTTCTCCAACCGAGATGCTTCCCTTCCTTTACTTCAGTTTCACTGTAAACGGCAAATGGTGTGTATATGTGTGACTTTGAGGAACAACCAAAAAAGTTCTCCACTATAAGTGTTGTTAATAACGCGGTGAAAGTAGGCAGCTATGAAGGTGTAAGGTTGCCCGGTCAAGGTGCTCTACTGTCATCACCTGATACAATACCAAATACTTGATATATACACATACCATACTTACAATGACAATATCTACAATATTATAGCATATTATGTTTTGTGACATCTCATAGCAGAAATTGAGGTGGTCCGATTTCAGAAAACGTTTCCTCAAATATTCACCAATCCTACCCAGGATATGACATAAATGACGTCCGTTCAAAGTTTTATATATATATATATATATATACTAGCGGACAGACGTTGTCCAGCATGATGTTTCAAGTGATTAGGATATAAAATTTAATAATATTATGTTTAAAACAAAAGCTACTTTTAATAACAAAAAAAAACTTTTGTTATGTGCACGTTTGCCTAAAAACAAATAGAAAATGAAATATCGCGAATTTTTTATTCAGGTCTCCCTTATAACCCCCACTCTTGTTCGAACCTAAAAAAATTAATATAGCTTGTAATCATGGAAGAATTAATGCTAATTTACATATAGAGTTTTGTTAAGTTCGGTTCTATCGTTAGTGCCCAATAAAATTGTTGGCCCCCACTTAGTGTATATCTCGTTTACACTTTGTTGTACGACGAAAGTGTTTATAACAAAAGTTACTCTAAATAGCAAAATAAACAACGTTTATTCTGTGCATATTTACCGTGAAACCAATAGGAAACGAAATATGGCGATTTTTAATTTGTTGGCTTCCCTTACAACCCCCCACTCTTGCTCCATCTGCCGGGCTGATTTGTGAATTTAAACCATCCAGGGCGTCATCCAAACGCATACAAAAAAATTCATTCAAATCGGTCCAGCCGTTTAGGAGTTCAGTGACATATACACCTAAAGTAGAATTATATATGTGTGGGCTTGGTGAGGTAGAGGAGAGAAAGGATAGCACTGAGTTTGGATCAAGGGAAAACTGCAAATAAATAACATGAAATGGTCCAAACTGACGGGTCCCGGATATGACATCTGTTGACTGGACATGTAGGCAGAGGAATTGTAGGTAATGATCTGCCTCAGTTTGCTTGCTAACATATTGAATTGCATCATTGTACTGTTGCACAATATGATACTTGCATCCATGATCTAGCCATACTTGGCTGATGGTGGACTAACATCAGTTCATATAAATAAAATGGGTGTTTTCATTAGCGTTGCCTTCCTCAACAACTCCTTACATTCAACTTATATTTTCTTTACTATGAATTCGGCTGGCTTGGCTCTTCTAAACGTTGCTGAAAAACGAGTTAAAAAAATAACCAAAAAGTATATTTACCGATTATTGGGAGGCCACCCATTTAAATAATATTATTAAATCATAATTAAAAGAAAATCGCCTTATTATTTAACAAAACACTTCTAGAATTTATAAATGACAAATTGGTTAACGGGAGGCCCCCATTATTTACAGATAACATATTTACTGGTTCAAAACATCTATTCCTGATATTGTTATCGCTATACAGTCGTTCATACTAGACGAGGTTGCCTTAATCATTCTGGTTCTTTTGTTATCACAAAAAATGTGATGGTTTGTTTACAGCAGTTATTGTTTATAAACACCAATCGGCGATCGTTTATTATTGCACCATTTGGGCAGCTACCTTGCAGAGTTGGTGTGGCAGGCGAACGATTTATGCAGCTACTCCGCCTCATGATCAAGTTTTGGACTAACTCTAATTTATAATTACATTTTGTCATTCAAATGAATTCTAGAAGTGTTATTTTAAATTATAAAGTGTTTCTATTATGATTTAATAATCGTCTTTAAATGGGTTGCATCCCGATAAGCTATAAGTAGCCAAACAAATCTGTTCTGTAAACTGAGCATAATTCCCACCTATTGGAATATGAATGTCTGCAAATCTCACCATCTATTCTCTATTACTTCCGCAGTAAGAAGCCTGTGTAAAAAAAATAAAATAAAATATGTATGTAAAATACTAATCGGACTTGTGATGTTTAGAGTTGAGTTACTCAATGTAGAAATAGGATAAGTTGAGAACTCATCTATAGAACAATATTTGCCGAATGTTATTATTCAAACACGATTATTATTTATTAACGTCCACTTTATGCTACTAGGCTAATCGGGAAGGGTTATCTACAGGTAACCACCCTTTTCTTGCCAGGGTGGGACTAAGGAGTTTATTTAATGAGTTCGTCACTAAATAAATTTCTACTGCCCAGGGCGGGAATCGAACCCACCACTCTAGGTTTACCGCGTGAGATTAAGTCCAACGCCTTAACTCGCACGGCCAACCTGAGCCCCCTCAAACACGATTGATGGCATAACATGTTTTGATCCTACTCATGTCTACATCTTCAGAATGTAAAACCTTTTATGGTGACGACGCTCCGAAAATATTTGCGCGTATTTCACTCAATAAAACCTCATGAAAATAATATCATTATTATTTATTAACGTCCACTTTTTGCAACTTAGGCTAATCGGGACTGGTTATCTACAGGTTACCACCCTTTTCTAGCCAGGCTAGGATTTTAGGATGTTATCTAATGAATTTCGTCGCTAAATAATTTCCTTTGCCCAGGCAAGAATCGAACTCGCCACTCTAGGTTTACAATGTGAGATGAAGGTCAACGCTTTAACTCGCATGGCTGAGTTGGCAGCGTTCTCTTTTTGTAACCGCAAGATCTCGAGATCGAATTTTGCCGGGAGCTACTATTAGAGCAGATTTCCCTTAAGGGGAATTAATTAATTAACAATTGGTTTTTGTTGGATCTTTACCAAACTCGATATTTAAATGTTTTATGCCAAATTAAAGATCAAGTTCGTTAATGGCTGAACTCGGACAGGGGATAGGGGGGGGGTTAGCGGCGGAGAATTTCGGAAATTGTTAATATCTCCGTTATTAAGCATCATATCGAAAAATTGTATAGAACCAATCTCATTGAAAATGTAATATTCTATAAACTTTGTTATGCACATTTTTTCACTATCATGCCATATTAACATTAAGCTGTTATATTATGAAGCACTTTATTTGAAGCGTAAATGCCAAATATTGTTCTCATTGAACTTTTACGTCTTGAGATAAATGCATATACGTGACGTACATGGGAAATTACTTAGTTGACTTTATTTTCTGGATTTTTTTTGTATATGTTTCTAGGGCGTTTATTTAATATTAATAAATAAATAAAAGAGTTGTTTTAAATATTGTTATTTTTTTAACGTATTCCAAATATTTAAAGAAAATTCAAAGTTAAAAATTTGATTGCCGAAGAAAATTGTGTTGAATAATAGAAATGAACTTTAATACAATCATCTCTTTAGATGATATTTTGCGATTCTGTTCAATCAAATACAGCAGTTTTGGAGGCGTTTGATGAATTTTTTAACTTGATGATTTAAATATACGTAAGAGATCCAAGGCCAAGACTGCTCTCCAAACAGGAATACGTTAAAACTAAATGCCAATAATTAAAATAACTTAATTTATTTATTAAAAATTTCCGTTCAAATCGGTGGGGGAGGGGGGAGAGAGAGCACTCCCCTTGTTAGTTTATGAAGCCCCAACGCTACTTCTATTTAGTTAGGGTTGCACAAACATTCTCATGGTCATTTGGATTGGTTTGTTATCTAGGAAATGGTAACTATTGTATAAAATGTCTATAATATCGGATGAATACGAGAGGTATAGTGTGAGGCATATAATGTGAGCGTAATTCGTCAAGTATTTGTGTTTGATAGCGGCCTCTAGAGCAATGGCTTCACTCAAAGACTATTTAGATATCTCTCACCTTTCTACTCCTCCAGTCCAGGTAGAAATAGAGAAAATAAAAACTATCAAACATTCTGGGACAGGGCAATTTTCCTCCTTTCCAAGAGCCATTTGCAAATCATTATTTAATGTAGGCTTATTTTTTGTCGCGAGCATTCTCACTTCCTTCCACTATCTATTAGAGCGAATTCCCACTGGGCAAAATGTTATTGAGGTCTATGACATACTTATCAAAACTGATTTGACGTAATTTCACATTCTATTCTCTAGTTCTCCTTAGATAGGTCCTCCTTGGGTACAAGCCTTGATGATATTCATGTTAAGCATATGATATATTATGAGTGGAATAATAACACGAAGAATGGAAACCCTAAAACATATTTCAATACTCGACTCAATGTACAAGGAAGTAAACAAAAAGTCCGTCACGTAGGGGCTGCGGAAACTAAGCAGATTTCCCTTGTGTGTTGTGTTTTGCAATAGACAAGTCTACATACTTAACACCACCGAGAATATTAAATGAATAAATACGAACGAAAGGCGTCTGAATTACAAGCGTCTGTACCAAAAATTAAATTAAAAATTTAAAAACTTAATAAAGTCCGTCACCCAGGGGCTGCGTAAACTAAGCAGATTTCATACGAGAAGGTTTACAATAGATTAATCTACATACTGGTATCCCCGACATGAATATTAAGTGAATAAATACAAAAACTGTAATGAGAAATCTTTCGGTCAATTTACAAGTTAATAATCTCTACAACGGAAAGCGTCTAAATTGTTAACAAACAGGTCAGCCAACCTCGCAGACCTGAATAGATAGATAGAAATATTCAAGACCGAAAAGGAAAACAATTAATGAAATATATCGGTATATATAACAAATTCATTTTACTGTATGCCATTTACTATATCTAGTACAATAATTTATACTGAATCAGAATATTTTTTATCTCAATTACTCAGATTTTAATATACCTATATAATATACTAGCAGATTTCCCTCAAGGGAAATCAGCTATTGAGGTTGTACTTGAGAAGCGTATTTCCAGTTTCCTCAAATGCCCATCGATTCTATCTAGTAGATAACCAAAATTATATTCGTTCAAAATTATAAATGTACTTGTCTTTTTCCACTATAGCGCTCGCAAGTTTTGCTTGATCGTTACCAAACTCGATATATACGCCTTTCATTCATAATTAATGATCAAGTTCGTTAATGAATGAAATCGTAGCAATGCGAAGGGGGAGAGGGGTTCAAATTGAAAATTTTTCCGTTATTTTACGTCAGCCCTAGTTTGACGGGTTACTTTCCTCTTATCTGGAATTTTATGTGAGTTATATGTTCTCAGCCCCCCTAGACACCAATTGTTTATAATGGTCCAATATTTTATAAGTAACTGTGAATGTGTTTGTGTGTGTGTGTGTGTGTGTGTGTGTGTGTGTGTGTGTGCGTGTGTGTATGTGTGTGTGCGCGCGTGTATGTGTTAGTTTGTGAGTATGTGCGCGTACGTGTTTATACGTGTGATAGAGAAAGTGGGAGCATATGATTGTGAATATTTTAGATCTTAGAAAATTTAATCTGTTCATTTATATTTATGTACATACTAATTTTGATTAATTTGATTTTAGTTTTAATTTTAACCATTGAAAGTATATAATTGTTTTCGTAATTTCATTAGTCTTTATAGTTTTTAATTATCTAGTTTCTTTACAAGATATTGTTTTTTTATTTTATTTTATTTATTGTATACAAGGATTTTCCTTTTAGCAAGGAGTAGGCCGTTTTTCTATGTTAGTAGCTTATGTGTATATATACATACTTTTACAAACTAGAATTGAGTATAACTGACTAGAATTTAGATTAACATTTCTAGAAAAATCGAATAAGTGTCATTATATTTTAGTATCTTACCTAATATTAAAACATTATATTTTCAAACATAATAGTTTCATTATACTAATCATTATTTTGGTTTCTGTTCTTACTAATACATAGGTATAAGAGTAGTAAATAAAAAACAAAAACAAAATCAGCTAAGAGATGAAGAGAAATTTATCAATGTTAGCTCAGATAAGATTCGCGAAGTTTGAGATTATTTCTTAAATATTTAATAAACCTAATGTATACTTCTCTAGTTGCACTAATTAGAATATTATGAAGTTGTGAATTATCAGCTGGCTTTTTTTTTAATTTAATGTTTCTTTTTTTTATTTGTTGATTCATGTTTTTTGTCTCTTTGGTTGCGTTTTGTTATTTAGTTGTGTTCTATTATTTGGTTGCGTTCTTAGTTTGTTCTGTTCTAATTGTATTGTTTAATTTTTTCTTGTTACTGTTCTCATTTTTGTATTTTGGTTATATTCCTTGTTTTTTGATGAGCAATATCGCCACGCTCCACGATAAATAAATAAATATAAGTAACAGTGTACATTCCAAATTTTGTTTAGATATGATTCTTATTCCGGTGGGTGGTGACTTGAGATTAGCATAATGCTGTGTTTTAGCAACATAAAATATATATATGTAATGAATATTTGTTGCTAAATATATTTGTGGAGTATAGTGCAGCTGGTCGACTATAAATTGATAAAAGAGAAGATTTTCTTTGATTTTCCGAGCCATCAGGCAGGATGTGATCTCATCTCATACTTGCCTTCATCCCCAAAATATTCTCAAGCAACTGCTGGAGCATAATGCCCAGCCTCAAGTATACATATACTCAACATCCAACACATCTCTCAACATTTGCATCTCATTTTTATTCAGTTATTTCATTAAAAAAAAAGTCCGTCACACAAGGGCTGCGAAAACTAAACATATTTCTCTCGAGAAGGTTTACAATAGATAAATATACTTACTGATAACAACACCGCGAATATCAAGTGAATAAATAGAAACGGTAATGAGCTTTCTTTCAGCTACAAGTTAATAATTTCTACAACGGAAAGCGTCTAGATTGTGAAATAGCAGGGCAGCCAACCTGAATTGTTGACCGGAAAGAAAAACCATTAATGAAATATATCTGAATATAAAATATTAATTTTATTGAGAACAGTTTATTATATCCAGTAGTGTAATTTATAATGAATAAGAATAATTTTTATCTCAATCACTCAAATTTTAGTAATCCAAGAACAGAAGAAGGGGGGGGGGCTAGACAAAACGTATTTGCATATATCTCCTAAAGTAGAAGCTTACACCAGTCTCAATGCCAATATCACAATAGCCGAACAGTTACTGACGCGCCACAACTAACTTTCAGCAGAATAACACGAACAGAAACGGCAATAGCCGAATATGAAAAATGCATATATCTCGGCTAATATTCAGGATAGACAATAAATATCTATTATATATTATAATACTTATAGTACGTTTAATTTGCAATAAGATTGTTTCTATGCACGTTTTCGATCCGACGTATACTAACAGAGAAATTTTGAATTTACGAAAATCTCATTCCCCGGTCCGATTTCAGCCATTAACGAACTTGATCTTTCTATTTGCATAAAACGATTAAATATCGAGTTTGGTAACGATCAAACAAAAATTACGACCGCTAGAGCGTTAAAAGACAAATATAAATATATAATAACTCAATTTACCGACCGACTTGTACGAACTATTATCAGAAGGTAGCCCACATAATAATACAATCATAAATCACTTGAAGACATTTGACATTTAAAACAAAGTTTAAACCACATTAACAACACTCATTTCTTCTGAGCGGGAACAGCGGGGGCTAAGATGGGGAAACGATTCGAAATTCAAAATATCTCCGTTATTATGGGTCGGATCATAAAATTTAATAAGAAGAAACTTGGTAAAATATTGAGGTTTGAACAATTGCGGTTCCATGCATTTTTTTCGTAACTCATGTATTATGTTATTTATTCGTACTTTCTTCTATGCATCGGTTTTTTTTTCATAAAATAGAGTATTCGAGGTGAGATGAGATGAATAGTGTATTATATCATCATGTGAGTAATCTGCTAAGTTGACGCTAGCAGTGGAGACCGTGGGAACCACTTGCAGTTGGTGCATAGCTAGGTGCTGCTGACTCAGGTGCACGTGTGTGACGCAGAGGGAGGTAGTCTGGCTTATTGCTCTCTCTCTCTCTCTCACACACACACATACACACACACACACACACACACACACACACACACATACACACACACTCTTTCACTCTCTCTCTCACACACACACACACGGTCACACACACACACACATACACACACTCTCTTTCACTCTCTCTCTCTCTCTCTCTCTCTCTCTCTCTCTCTCTCACACACACACACACACACACACACACACACACACACACACACACACACACACACACACACACTCTCTCTCTCTCTCACACACACACACACACACTCACTCTCTCTCTCTCACACACTCTCTAACTCTTCCCTCGCCCTCTCTTAAGTAACTGTGAGTGAGTGTGTGTGTGCGTGTTTGTATGTGTGATAGAGAAAGTGGGAGCATGTGATTGTGAATGTTTAAGATATTAGAAAAATTTAATCTGTTCATTTTATTTATGTACATACTAATTTTTATTTATTTGATTTTACTATTAATTTTAACCACTGGAAGCATATAATTGTTTTCGTTATTTTATTAGTCTTTACATTTTTTAATTATCTAGTTTCTGTACAAAATATTTTATTTTTATTTATTTATTTTATTTTAATGTTTCGTTTTTTTTATTTGTTGAATCGTGTTTTTTTGCCTCTTTGGCTGAGTTTTGTTATTTAGTTGGGTTTTGTTATTTAGTTGGGTTCTGTTATTTAGTTGCGTTATGTTATTACTCTCTCTCTTTCTCTCTCACGCACACTCTCACTCTTTCCTCCGCCTCCCCCTCTGTTACGTAAGCTGGGATAGAGGAAGGCTCGTAATATCTAGCATGAGATGGATATAGTTTCTGCTATATCATGCTTATGTTCTGGAAAGGCCCGGTTAATCGCTTTCTTCCAGCAGGGACCAGCTTCCTGTTTCGGCGGGGACTCGCTCAATATTTTAGCAAATCCTTTAACCAAGAAGAAAAGCATAGGAAATCAGATTCAGGAAAATACCTGTATTAAAGCATAGACTGCATATTTAATATCTGTTGAGCATTCAATTAACACTTTCACTCATCACAATCAGAGGCAAAACCCTTAGTAGTCTGCAATCAGCTGGCGTTCCGTGTTCAGATGTATTGTGCACTGTAACTGTGGAGATGAAAGAGGGTCTGCTATTTGCCGCTGAACAGGGCAAACAAAGCCGGCAAAATACTCCAGGCCTATTTTTACCCAGTCTGCATTCTCCAGTCCTCGCCTCTACTCCTTACAACCAACCAAAAGTCAGTCACGCAAGGGCTGCGTAAATTAAGCAGATTTCCCGCGTGAAGTTTAACAATAGATAAATATATATACTGATAACTTAATAGCACCGACAACATCAAGTGAATAAATACAAACGATAATAAGAAACCTCCAGACGTGAAGCACCTGAAACATAAACAAGCAGGTGTGCCAACTTCTCACAGGAAAGAAAAACAATTACTGAAATATATCAGAATATGACAAATTAATTTTATTGAATACTATTTACTATATCTAGTGCTGTAATTTATAATTGATCAGAATAATTTTTATCTCAATCAATCAAATTTTAGTAGTCCAAGAACTTAAGAAGGGGGGGGAGGGTCACCATAACATATTTGCATTTATGTCGTATAATAAAGGTATCTTGATAACTCACGGTATTAAGCTTCGAATAATGTGGTTTATTATATAATAGATGCTAGTCCTACAGCTCTGTCTGCTTGCCTTGGCCCCCAGCAGTATGTGTGTTGTAATATAATTAGTGTTAAGTCTTAGTATATGTTGTAAGGTTTAGTATAGGTATATGTGTGTGTGTATATATATATATATATATATATGTATAACGTAGGTATAGGATAGTAGATAAGTTAGCTTCTATGTATATATTTTATAAATATATCTGAGTACTAACCAGCCGTGTGTGTTGCTTACCGAGTAGCCAACATGACACTTGAAAACAATATTTGGTATTTAAGCATCGAATAATGTGGTTTATTATATAACAGAGTATTGTTTATATAACATGAGTAGAAGTGGGGGTTTGCTGAAGGCTGAAAACTGAAAAATGCAAATATCTCGGTTAATATTCAAGATAGAGAATAAATGTATATGACAGTATTTACTAAGAATTTGCAATAAGATTGGTTTTGTACAATTTTTCGATCCGAAGTATAATAACGGAGATATTACGATATTCTTTTTTGAGTTTTGGTCAATGTTGGTGAAACAAATTTTAGTTTATGCCGATATTTCGTGAATCTTTATTTTCTCTTCTTCAGGCAGGACTAAAGATACCTACAAACTATTACACATGGTTATTGCACCCTAGTCCTAGTGCAATAACCATGTGTAATAGTTTGTAGGTATTTATAGTCTTGCCCTTAAAAATACAAAATAAATATACACGAAAAATCGACATAAACTAAGATTTTTTCACCAACATTGACCAAAACTCCAAAAAGAATGACAACACCATATATATATATATATATATATATATATATATATATATATATATATATATATATAATTTTGAACGGACGTCATTTTCATCATCTCCTGGATAGGATCGATGTATATTTGAAGAAATTTGTCGAAAATCACGTCATGAGTACGACCTCAATAGCAGATTTCCCTTAAGGAAAATCTGCTAAAGTGCTCCCCTCCCTTATTCTAGAGTAATTACTCACATTCCTTTTTGAATGTTTCTTCAAAGCTATTTAGAGGCTAGGGGTTATTCACATCGTACTCATAACGTGAATTTCGAAAATTTTCCTCAAATGTCCATCGATCATAACTATTAGATGACGAAAATGAGGTCCGTTCAAAATAATATATATATTTGTCCGTTAACGGTCTAGGGGCTATCATGATTATTAATCGAGATATTTCGATTTTTTAGTCTTCAGCTTTGAGTAAACCTCCGCTCCTACAGGTGTCATATTAACAATAAGCTGTCATATCATGAAGCATTTTATTTGAAGCTTAAATACCAATTATTGTTCTCATAGTACTTCTACTTTTTTGAGGTAAATGCAAATAAGTGGCGCATGTGAGAAATCTGCTTAGTTAACGCAGCCCCTGAGTGAAGGAATTTTTATGGAAATTTATCCTTCAAAAGTCCAAACTAGATGAATAGAAATGCTATCGAAGCTATAGATGTATATCTGTGAACTACTTTTATTGTTTGATAGTATCATGCTAAACGTAAAGTCAAGTTCTTTATTATTTATTATTTACAGTAGACGGCTACAGACAAACTATAAATATTATTATTAGCTGGTGGAAAAACGTTATACAGTTGACGAAGGTATGTCCAACAATTGGTCCTGCATGCAATTTTCGCTAGCGTGGCTATGTGTATTTTGGAGCTCCCGCCTACCCATCTGCTTTGCACAATATCACTAAACATCTCGAGGCCAGGTCAAATTCAAAACTTTGTATATATTAAACATGGTTCTAACGACGGGAAAAATAAATAATGGCATATGTTATAATGGAATGTGTGTGTCTCCGCAGCTGCCTGCGTGAAGAGTTTTAGCAGATTTACCTTAAGGGAATTCAGCTATTGGGGTTACACTCATGCCACGCCACTTCATCAAATGTCCACCGATCCTACCTAGTTGATGGCGAAAATGAGGTTTGTTCCAAATGATATATGCATTTTGTCTGTTACAACTCTAGCGGTCGCAATTCTGGTTTTATCGTTATCAAACTCTAAATATAGGCGTAAATAAATCGGGGGGGGGGGGTTACGGGGGGATTTTGAAAATTCGAATTATCTCCGTTATTATTCGTAAAAATGGTATAGTACAGATCTTATTGTACATCTAATTGCCTATAAGTGTTCTTATATACATATCCTATTTAGTATGAATATTATTCCAAATAATTGGATTTATAAGTTTTCAGCCTTCAGTAAACGTCTCCTCTTACTCATGTCATATTAACAATAAGCTGTTATGAACCAAAGTAATCTAAGTATAAATACTAATTATTGTTTTAAATGAACATACACAGTGCGAGATACATGTAAATACTCTGTGTGATGGAGTTACCATTTAAGTTTTACGTTCCTAATTCGAAAATGTTTAGTTGATATGTACCATACTCCTATTCTTGTCACAACAACAATCAGCTGTTGTAACGTGATTAAATTTGATGTACGGTGACGTTATCAATTAAAGGTTTACGTTGTTGACTCGAATGTTTACTTAATCTATAACATACCCGACAAATGCCACATAAATACATAGTAATATTGTCGTTAGTAATGTAAATTGTCACCTGTAACAACTTATATTTTATCTAAACCTTAATAATTTTAAGTTTCTTATATTCATTTTATATACCAATTTTATTATTATTATTATTGATATACTTATTAATTTATTGAATATTTAAATATTTTATTAACGATTTCCCTATTGTCTAATGTCAATAGTTTCAATTTTCAGTTTTGTACCTAGCTTTGAATTTTGTCTTTATTTGTTCCCTTGTTCATCTATTCTGTTCTTTGTTGTGTTCCATTTTTATTTTTTTATTTTCATTCTTGTATTTTGAGTTCTATTTTTTTTTTGAGTTCCAGTTCCGTTTTTGTGCTTCATTCAGGTTTTTATTTATTAATATTTATTATTATTATTTTTTTAAATTTCGCCTTTGGTGATCTACTTCCTTTTATTTTGCTTTCCAGTTTTGTTTTAGGTTACGTTTCTATTTCTTTCCCATCTTTGTTTTCGTGTTTTTTCTCAGTTTTGTGATTCTTTTATTTTTGTGTTCCTTTTGTGTTCTATGTTCTTTTTCTGGTTTGTGTTCCTTTTACGTTTTGTGTTTCTCATCTGTTTTTTTTTAATTTTATTTTTTTACATTTTCTGTTCTGTGCTCCATTTCTGTTTTGTTTAATTTTTTTTTGTATTGCTTTGTTTAGTTTTTTAAGTTACGAAGCTTTTGTGTAGAGCAACATAGCCAAAGCTCCAATAAATTTAGTAGTGTCACCGTTCGTTACATACTTTAGTAAGGTTTAATTTTTAAAAGTATATAGACGATTTCTCTGCTAATATTTTAGATCGCAAACTGTTCAATGTAGAAATATTAATAGTCTTTGAAATTTATTTTCTAATTGCTATCTTTGAGGTGATTATTTTAATTGGATAATGATAATAATTTATTTAGTATTAGGGTATTTATAGTGTAGACATGTAAGGATGGAGTACATCTTGTTTTTATCCCTTGGGGGCACTATTAACTCTGTCGGCTAATTGAATAGCAAAACCTCTCAGCTACACAAATAATTATTTTACACTACAAACATAAATCTTATATATATATTTGGAAGTTAAAATATCTAGTTCCGGGTCGTTTTTATTTTAGCCATTTCCAGTTACTTTTTGTGATGATTATTAGTGATTTACTAAACCGTTATGTAATAACATTCGCCTATTTTAAAAGAAAAAAAAATACATGTAGGAGGTCCTAGATGTCCTAGATTTTAAGAAACGTTGATGTTGTTTTTGTTAATAATGAATCTGATACAACTGAATCGTGTTCTTAATTCAGAAGAAGTAGCATTTAAGACAAACATTGAAACGTAGAAGGAAGAGGACACTTTCTGAAGTTTGCTTTTCACCAAAGAAGATCTCCAGCATTTAAATGCAGTTTGAGAAGTTGCAGAGAGGAAATCGGTGGTTATAAAGCAACCTTGTTCAACCGCTGTAAGTTATCTTTGAGGAAGTGCAATTTGTTTATTTATGCGTGAGCGAATGGCTAAGAAGCCACGAAACTTTGCAATAATTACATACGTGACTCGAAGAATATGCTAAGAGAAGTGTGTGACACTGACATTTTAATAAAACCGATGGTAATTGGATGCGAAGGCCTTCATGTAGAAATTCAGTTTGTTTACAGAAGAATATACAAGAACGAGAATTTATTTGATTGAATTTAAAGATCATCATTAAAAACGTATTGCCCCCCCCCCTAAATGAATAATTCAACGAATTAAACTATCATTTTTCTTTACATTTGAAGCTTGTTAAATACATTACTTTAATCATCAGTTCTTCACTAGCATTAATTTAATAACATGAATCACTCTTTTCAAATAAGTAACTGGAGTGGGTGAAGTAAAAAAGATCCCTAGATGCATCAGTAGATATATATTTTAAATTTAATATGACGTCTATTTAAGGTTACACAAATATTGACGTTAAGTGTAAAATGAAATTTATTAACGTCCACTTTTTGCTACTAAGGCTAATTGGGACGGGTTATCTACAGGTTACCACCCTTTTCTAGCGATGGTTGGGACTAAGCATTTTATTTAATGACTTCCAAGGTGAGAATCGAATCCACCACTCTGTGTTTATCAAGTAAGAATTAGACCAACCCCTAACTCAAAATGGCTATCCGGAGCCCCAAAATGTTATTAAATTTAAGAGTTATTAGAGCTTTGGCAAACAATGTTAAAATGTTGTTACAATTATTTATTTAACTAATTAGGATATGTTATTTATGATTTAGAATGTTTAACAGTATCTTAATTCCCACTAAACATTCATTTATTACATTTATTAGAAAAAAAATGTATAAATAAAAAGACCGTCAAGCAGGGCTGCGTAAACTAAGCAGATTTCCTTAGTGAAGTTTAGCAATAGAGAAATCTGCATACTGGTAACACAACACTACCATACGTAAATACAAACGGTAATGAGAAATCTTTCAGTTAATTTTAATAAATTCCCAACGGCTTCTGCATTGTAAGAATAATTTATAGTTTAATAACTCAAATTTTAGTAGTCCAAGAACTAAAGAAGGGGGGGGCGTGGATGAACAGAACGTATTTGCATAAATCTGGCAATGTAAAGAAGGTAAGGTAAGGTTAGAAACGACAGGTTAGGTTAGAAGCTTCCGCCAGAGCCTAGACTTACGAAAACGGCCGAACTAGCCCCAACAACACCCGACCACAGACTTCATAAAAATGCAAATATCTCGGTTAATATTTAAGATAGAGAATAAGTGTATATATCATATATATATATATATATATATATTTATAGTAAATTTAATTTGCAATGTGATTTGCGATATACAATTTTTTGATCCGATGCATAATAACGGAGATATTTCGAATTTTCGAACATCCCCCCTCTAAACCCCCCCCCCCCCACTGGTCCGATTTCAGCCATTAACGAACTTGATCTGTCTTTTTACATAAAACGGTTAAATATCGAGTTTGGAAACGATTAAACCAAATTTGCGACCGCTAGGGCAGTAACAGACATATATATATATATATATATATATATATATATATATATATATATATATATAATTTTAAACAGACCTCATTTTCGTCATCTCCTGGGTAAGATCGATGGACATTTGAAGAAATTTTTCGAAACTCGCGTCATGAGTACGACCTCAATAGCTGATTTCCCTTAAGGGAAATCTGCTAAAATTTCCGAACCATTAATATTATATAAATATTATACTGAACTCAAAATACATCGAAAAAAAATCTGCTAAAACAACAGTACCAAATACAATGAAAAGCAATACATAGATGGTAAGAGAGAATTTAAAAAATTAAATTACTTACTAAGAAAAGTTAAATTGTATCCAGCGTTTCAATATATTAAATTAATAAATAAATAAAACACGTTTCTGTAATAAAAATTGTAAAAGATCAAATATTTAACACACACACACACACACACACACACACACACACACACACTCTCATGCAATCAGAAGCTGTAGTAAAAGGGGTCAGATATTTATTGATTGCTGGATACGAGGAGTTCCTCCATATGTGGGCAACCACCGCTAAGGTTTGATCCGCCATGTCAGACATTTTGAAAAACTGAGGAAGATGAGGAGAGATTTGTGCGTTGGCACTACTTATAAATGCCAACAGAACTTTTCAATGATGAAAGTTAATAAATCAAACAAGGCTGACTGACGATAATTTGGAAAAATGTTTTCGTCTTTGTATCAGTGGAATTAATCCAAATATCGATGGATTAGTTTCCCAAATTCAAGCTCAAGTGTTTCATTGATTTCGGTGTCGCTATTTCTCTTTCGTTGTTTGTAATATTTCCAAATTGTACGATTTAATTATAATGTTGTACCTTTTTTTTCATTCATTTTGTTGTTTTAATAAATTGTATTATAATTACACTACTTTAAAATGCACTACTTTTCAAAGCGGCCCGCGAACGTATTTGCACACTGAAGTTTGGCCCACAACATGTCAAAGGTTGCCTTGTTCTCTTCCATCAGAAATGACGACACAGGAGGGACATTTGAACTATCTATTCAATCTTTTATTGGAGTAATTCTCAATTGTTCAAAAAGGTTTGAAGGCTATCTCCGGTGGGAAAAAAATGATAATTGATTTAGTGAAATTGTAGTCGGTAAAATGTTGTCTAAATAAAGGCAGTGATTGGTGTTGAAGGAAGACCTTGTTGTAACCACAACCACAGAGCTGTGCTGGAGCATTACCCTCCCTTCACCGCCTCTACTCCGTGGGAAACACTAAGAAATAATATAGTCAAATATTTACCAATTACAAACTAGTTAGGGACTGAATGTTATAATTGTTATATTTATATCTCTTTGTAATGGTAAGATATAGGTTAGGTGTACAACATATGTTTTGTAGATTCAGAAGATAGGCTTTTAATTTTGGCAGTCATGAGTTGAAGAATAATGAGACACATTCTGATGAAACATGCTAAACCTTTTTTTGTGCTTAAGAACAAAACTCATCATTTGAAAGTCCATGAGGCAAGGGCTGCGTAAACTAGGCAGATTTCTCACTTCCTGGTATAGCACCCTTGTTATCTCATCACCACATTTCGGACTGATAACCAGAAAGTACGAATTACTCATGTAACAACTTACCTCATATTCTCTATTTATATATAAAAAAACCCGTCACGCAAGGGCTGCGTAAACTAAGCAAATTTCCCACTTGAAGATTAATAATAGATAAACCTACATACTACTAACTCAACACCGCCGTGAATATTTGCTGAATAAATAGAAACGGTAATAAGAAATATTTCCCTGGTTGGCGGGAAGCGTCTCAAATGTAAACAAACAGGTCTGCCAACCTCTCACCGGAAAGAAAAATAATTACTGAAATGTATCAGAATATAATATATTAATTTTATTGAAAACTATTTACTATATCTAGCACGGTAATTTACACTGAATCAGAATAATTTTTATCTCAAACAATCAAATTTTAGTAGTCTAAGGACTTGGAAACGGGAGAAGAGGGTCACCAGAATGTACTTACTATATCTCGTATATTAAAGGTCTTTTGAAAACAATATTTGGTATTTAAGCTTCTAATAATGTAGTTTATTATATAACAGAGTAATGTTTATGTAACACGAGTAGAAGTGGGGATTGCTGAAGGCTGAAAACTGAAAAATGCAAATATCTCCCTTAATATTCAAGATACAGACTAAATGTACAAGATATAAACTATTGTACATTTAATTAGCAATAAGATTCATTCTATCGTATAGTAACGGAAACATTTCCTATAACCGCTAGAGCAGTAATATATATATATATATATATATATATATATATATATATATATTTGTGTGTGTGTCCGTTACCAGTCTACCGGTTATACGTTATAAAAAAAACTACATGCACAGGAGGCGGGAAATATAAAAATATTGTACAAAGTAAAGCCTTCCAAAAAAAAAAAAAACATCATTTAGCATCAAATGAATTCCCGGGCGAAGCCGGGTACCTTAGCGAGTACACAAACACACACCTTTGACCCCCCCCCCCCAATTCCAGGTCCGATTTCAGCCAATAAAAAATACGAATTTCAGTGAAGGAAACCGTTGAATATCGAGTATGGTATAAATCATATAAACATATTCCAGTAAACTACAAAAAATCTTAGTTCATGACAACATTACATAACTTATTAGCATTTATCTCGCTAAGTAAAATTTCAATAAAAACACTATTTCTTTTTAACCCTTGAATTTGGGTAATTAACGCTCCCCCCCTCACTGTCTTAAGCTCTTGTATTACTAAAATTTGATTGATTGAGATAAAAATTCTGATTCATTATAAATTACAGTACGTACTAGACATAGTAAATGGTTTTCATTAAAATTAATACATTATATTCTGATATGTTTCAATAGTTGTTTTTATTCCCGGTGAGAGGTTGGTAGACTTGTTTGTTTGCACTTCCCGTCGGAGAATTGTTAAAATTTACTGAAAGATTTGTTTGTATTTATTCACATAATATTCACTGTGGTGTTGTGTTACAAATATGTAGATGTATCTATTGTTGAAGTTCACGTGGGAAATCTGCTTAGTTTACGCAGCCCCTGCGTGACGGACTTTTTGTCATCTCCTAAGAAGGATCGATTAACATTTGAGGAAAATGGCGTCATGAGTAGGACCTCGATAGCTGATTTGCCTTCCTGTATATCTGCTACAGTCCAGTTCTGATCCAAGCCGCGACTCTTCTATAAATTTGAGCAGCATTTCCAAACCTGTCGTGGCCACTAGTCCAGCATTAACATATGATCCAATGGAATTCATGTTCCGAAACCACGCACAATCCGAAACAACATCATCCAACTTCCACTGTTAGCCTATTAAAACTAGCGATGTAAAGCCATGGTTTTTTTTTAATTTTTTTCTAAGAGAGCCATTAATTGTAGCGTGAAGTATGTAAGGGGTAGATGTATCAAGATTGTAGGAGCGGTTCAGCTGGTCCTATCGGTATAATATAAACAGATGGCCACTGCCAAAATACAGCTGTGGAATCAGTATTCAGGAACGAGTTAGAATCCATTCAAGCCGGTAACGGTTCCCGCCAATATTGTTTATTTATGGTGCTCAATGTCTCCAGCTGACATCTCCCCGGGACCGAATAAACCTCCGTTATCAGACTCAGCAGCTTTTTCTCATCTGAAATTTTCCATTTTATCTCTTGATTCAACCTGTCCTCGAATTGGAAGTATGCCATCCTCTTCTCTACTCTCCATTGATATTAGCATCAAGCTTTGGCAATAAAGGTTGTGATTTATATACTTTTAGCACATTTCCTTTGAAGGAAATCAGCAATTGAGACTGTGTACATTACGTGATTTTCTGAATCTTTCTTAAATGACCCCCAGAAAATGAGGTCCGTTCAAAGCTAAATATATTTGCCTGTTAAAGATCTAGCGGTCGCAACTTATGTCGAGTTCGTTAACGGCTCTATTACTAACAACTAAAGATCGAGTTTGTTAACGGTTAAAATCGGACCAGTGGGAAGGGGGAGGAGGGTTAAATGGGGGAATATCTCAGTTACTATATGTCGGATCGGAATATTTTATAGAAACACACTTATTTTTCATTGAATAACCTATAATTTATGTTATACACCTATTTTCTCTATCATGAATATTAACCGAGATATTTAGATTTTTTAGTTCTCATCCTTAAGTTAACCCCCACTCCTACTGTTGTCATATAAACAATTAGCTAATGATCATATTTGTTAGTGGCTGAAATCCTGGACCTTGAGTTGTGAGGGTTTAGAGTGGTGGATTGGAAAATTTTAAATGTCTCCGTAATTATTAGTTCCATCTTAAAAAGATAGGAATCTATAGGACGAATCTGATTAAACTATTGATGATTTACAATTGTTGTTCTATTATTACATATTTTTTTATTAATAAAAAGGAACGATAATGTATGCTTAATTAAGTTGGATGTTGCTACAGCTGTTTCCTACAGCTGGTTACTACAGCTGATGGACTATTGTCATTCAGGGCTGTGCCTTACTACACTCGTAGCTACAGTACCTTACATACAGATGAGCTCTCCATTCAACACTGCTCTATCCTGCTCTCTCTCTCTCTCTCTCTCTCTCTCTCTCTCTCTCTCTCTCTCTCTCTCTCTCTCCCTCTCTCTCTCTCTCCCCCCCCTCCCCCCCTCTCTCTCTCTCTCTCTCTCTCTCTCTCCCTCTCTCTCTCTCTCTCTCCCCTTCCCTCTCTCTCTCTCTCTCTCTCTCTCTCTCCTCTCTCTCTCTCTCTCTCTCTCTCTCTCTCTCTCTCTCTCTCTCTCTCTCCTCTCTCTCTCTCTCTCTCTCTCTCTCCTCTCTCTCTCTCTCTCTCTCCTCTCCCCCTCTCTCTCTCTCTCTCCTCTCTCTCTCTCCTCTCTCTCTCTCTCTCTCTCTCTCTCTCTCTCTCTCTCCTCTCTCCTCTCTCTCTCCTCTCCCCCTCTCTCTCTCTCTCTCCTCTCTCTCTCTCTCTCTATCTCCCTCCCTCCTCTCTCTCTCTCTCTCTCTCTCTCTCTCTCTCTCTCTCTCTCCCTCTCTCTCTCTCTCTCTCTCTCTATCTCTCTCCTTCTCTCTCTCTCCCTCTCTCTCTCTCTCTCTCTCTCTCTCTCTCTCTCTCTCTCTCCCCTCCCTTATTATGAGTATTATCACAAAGTGTAATAGAACCAATTTTGTTAAGCTATTGATTGTCTAATATTTTTGTTATATGAATTTTTTTGTAGCTCAAGTAAATATTACGCAAGTTATTTGTTTGCAGCCTTCCTTTTGCCCATCGGGTTTTTATACAGAATAGAATATATGGTGAGTTGAGATAAAAAGTCTGTTATACCATCACGTGGGAAATCTGCTTAGTTTACGCAGCCCCGTACGTGGCGTACTTTTAATTGTTTTATTTATGATACGAATATTCTCTTTGCATTGTCGTTTAATATCATTTCTTTCCTTATACGTTATTTTAAAGCTAAAGTCCACATGGATCAGTGCGAGTGAGAGAGTTTGTTTCTGGTCTGAGAGTGACAGGTATATCAGAACAACAAGCGTCAGTGCTATCTGTGTTCCTGTAGCAGCTACCTTCTCTACTCAACCAACCACCAACAAATGGAATATACCTCAGGCTTACTGGCACTTTTGCAAATATATCCTCCAGGCTGGCTCTCCGAAAATAAAATGATGTCAGTCACGCAGGGGCTGCGTAAACTTAGCAAATTTCCCAATAGATAAATCTACATACCGGTAACATCACCACCGTGATTAAATACAAACGATAATAAGAAACCTCCCGACGGAATGCATCTGAACTGTAAACAAACCATTCTGACAATTTCTTCCCGGAAAGAAAAACAATTACTGTAATATATCTGAATATATAGTATTAATTTTATTGAGAACTATTTCCTATATCTATCACTGTAATTTATAATGAATCAGAACATGTTTTGTCTCAATCAATCAAATTTAAGTAGTCCAAAAACGTAAGAAGGGGGGGTCTCTTGAGAACAATATTTGGAATTTAAGCTTCGAATGATGTGGTTTATAACGTAACGGAGTATTGTTTATGTAACATGAGTAGAAGTGGGGGTTTGCTGAAGGCTGAAAACTGAAAAATGCAAATGTCTTGGTTAAATTCAAGATAGGGAATAAATGTATATAACAGTTACAATTATCTGTTAAATAATTAAGCACATTATTTGAAGCTTAAATACCAAACATTGTTCACATTGAACATTTGCTTTTTGAGGTAAATGCAAATATGAGGAACACGGAAATCTGCTAAATTGACGCAACCCCCGCTTGGTGGGCTTTTCCATTTTCGGTTAACCCCCACTATTTTTCATTGGATTTCAACTTACAACAACTGCTGCATATTTCCGTCTTGATTATGAAGCTCCGCCCTGATTAAGTAGGCTTCTTATCTAGGGCCACGAAATTGTTGTATGTGTCTATTGTTTTGGGTTTTTTAGTTTGTCTTTATTTTGTCAGTTTATTGTATAAAAGGTTATTTATGTAATAATCATATTCTCAAGGACTAGTTGTGTACATGTTGGCCTGATGAAGGATATTCAACCTGTAAGGCCGATATTCCTTCAGTTGGAAGGTCTTTCTATTGAGAGAACCCAATCTCTGACAGAACTCGGATGTAAAAAAGGCTGAATGAAAAGAGGTTGTGTTGTCAGCTTCTCCGATATCAGTATTGGGATTGTGAAAAGGATCTTATTGGATTCCAGCTGGCAAGATATAATTAAGAAAAAATAAATTCTATGAACTAACTCTAAACAGGCCATAAAAAAAATCGGTCACGCAGATGTTGTGAAAAGGTGTCTGGTTAAAGGGAAATCGCCTATAGAGGTTGTACTCAAGACCCAATATTCGAAACATTTCGTCAAAAGTCCATCGATTCTACCTAGTAGATGAGGAAAATGAGCAATAGTGATTTAATTGTGAGCAGATTTCAATAAGAACAGGAGGTGTAAGAATGTTAAGCATGAAGGACTGTTACAAATAATCCCCAAAATACATAATATTAGTAAAGGTAAAGGTCAAGTTCGTTAATAGCTGAAAGCGGACCAGTTTAAGGGTGGGTTTAGAGGGGAGGATTTTCGAAAATTCGAAATATCTTCGTTACTATACGTCGGATCAAAAACTTGTATAGAATCAATCTTATTGAAAATTAAATTTACTATGAATATTGTTATATACATGTATTCTCTATCTTGAATAATAACCGAGATATTTGCATTTTTATTAAGTGTGTGCGGATAATGGACGAGATGAGTTCGGCTAACTTGGGCTCTAGTTGTGAGTTTCCGCCAAAAGGTAGTTCGGCTGTTTCCGTGAAACGGTTCGGCTCTCTTGAAATTTCTCTATTGTAAAACTGAGGAAATCTGCCCCTAAGTGACGGACTTTTTTCTCCAGAACTAGATATTATAAATGGAGAATTCGTGGTGACGGAATCTTGACCAGTTCTAATGTTTACCTGAAGCTCCTATATCAGTAAATATGTTGAGTCTAGCCTGAGTTTCCAGTATAGTTTATTGCACAGTGTACTTAGATTACAAGAGCAGCTGACCAGACCGTGACGTCTTTGCACCAACTCTATTTAGTTTCTGAAAGGCCGACTTTAGTTTATCTTTTGAGTTTATTTGGCTGCAAGAGGTACATCTACCGAAGCTATTTCCAAGTGTAAAATTTCCATCTTGAGTGAAGGCCGCGAGAGACTATTGGTAGGATAATACAGACCGGTTCTTCCAGTGTTTTGCATGCGTGTGTGTTTGTAGCCCTAACCTCAATCCTTCCTATTACAGGTTTTCCATCTCTATCCTTTATATTAAATAAACGAGCCGCCTCCTGTTTCACTCCTCTGCTAGTCATCTTCGGAGCGGAATTACTGCAATTACTCGATAACAAGTGGAAGTCTGGGACGACCCATCGAGATGATTGCTACCGCCAGATAGCGCCCTCTCTCTCTATATGTCATTCAGATCTCTCTCCATCTCCAACCTGTTATATATTCCCCATAAGGGATGTGGCCCGGATCAAACTTCAACAGTGTTTCCATTGGAATGCATCCCAGCTGTAGATCGTCTGCAGATTTGAACCTGTCGAATAGAAGTCCGAAGCAAATACATGCAACCTCCACAGTGAGCTTCTAGATCACACCTCCAGCACATTTCTCTGTCAATCTGCCACTATGTAATTTAAAAATTTGTTCATGTCCACCTTGTTATATGTTCCCAATGTGCTGCGATAAGAAAAGATGAATCTTTTATAATGTTGGTGTTAAGAAATTCGAATTTCATGTTCTTTCGTCAGTAAGTATGAATCCGTCAATGGTTTGTGTTACAAGTGTGCCTCTGTTTAACGTTTTCCAGTCTGTATTGCGAGTATGCCTCTGTTTAACGTTTTCCAGTCTGTATTGCGAGTATGCCTCTGTTTAACGTTTTCCAGTCTGTATTGCGAGTATGCCTCTGTTTAACGTTTTCCAGTCTGTATTGCGAGTATGCCTCTGTTTAACGTTTTCCAGTCTGTGTTGCGAGTATGGCTCTGTTTGACGTTTTCCAGTCTGTATTGCGAGTATGCCTCTGTTTAACGTTTTCCAGTCTGTATTGCGAGTATGCCTCTGTTTAACGTTTTCCAGTCTGTGTTGCGAGTATGCCTCTGTTTGACGTTTTCCAGTCTGTATTGCGAGTGTGCCTCTGTTTAACGTTTTCCAGTCTGTATTGCGAGTGTTCCTCTGTTTAACGTTTTCCAGTCTGTATTGCGAGTGTGCCTCTGTTTAACGTTTTCCAGTCTGTATTGCGAGTGTTCCTCTGTTTAACGTTTTCCAGTCTGTATTGCGAGTGTGCCTCTGTTTAACGTTTTCCAGTCTGTATTGCGAGTGTTCCTCCATTTAACGTTTTCCAGTCTGTATTGCGAGTGGGCCTCTCTTTAACGTTTTCCAGTCTGTGTTGCGAGTGTGTTTCTGCTTTCCTTCCTCCAGCCCATTCTAAATGAATTCCTTTTCGACGTGTTGTTGCCGTGTTCCAGAGGGCCTGGAGTGTAGTATAGCCTCCAGCAGACAGCGCCGTGGGGGTCCAGTGCCTTGCCCAGCTTCTCCTATCTGCTCATGCGTCATTTAAATATCAGATCATGCCCGCCACCTTATATATTCACAAGAAGGGGAAAGAAAGTAATGAAACTTCAACAATGTTGCCGCCGGAATGTTTCGGAGCTTAAGATCTTTCATCAGTAGGTTTGAATCTGTCAGCGACTTTCCTTAATAGGAGGCCTTCAGACAACCCCTCGCATACGGCTGTCCCATTTAAATTGACTCGAATTTACATTTAACAAGATACACTTCAAGATTTTTTCCCCCTTTGCATGGACTACCAATATGAAGAATGCATTTCGAAGTATCCTTATAAAAGGACCAATTGTATGAATAAGTTACTTTAGAATTGTTATATCGTTATTTTAGTGATTGTGACTGTGGCAAGGCTGACTCGGTTGCAGTATGATTTTGCCTTCTCTCTAATGAGATCATCCTTCTGTTCGATCCATAGTTTTATTCATTGCGTGCTCTTTCAAAATCAAATACTAACCAGAAAGTAAATAATCAGAACTTTTTTCCCTAAAGGAAAATCAGGAAATCTGCTATTGGTTTGTAATCGTAATCGATGATGAAGTTTCGATATCATAATAAATGAAAATAAGCTCCCATGATATATATATATATATATATATATATATATATATATATATATATATAAAAGTTTGTGTATTTCTTTTCCTTTCATTTCTGTTTGCGGAATCTAAGCTCAAATTTAACTTATAATTGTATCAATAAATTGCAACTTAATAGGAAAATAAGTTGACCTTACTGTGGAGAGCTAGCATTGTACTGGCTTCACCATACCCCTCTAATATATATATATATACATATATATATATATATATATATATATATATATATATATATATATATATATATATATCCTGTAGTTATTGAAGAGGAAGCCCGATTACCGATCTTACTTTTTTTTTATTTTCCCACCTCTGCCCCCGCTGTACCTTTGGGTTTCCCCATACCAGCGGTCTCCATTTAATAAGAGATATAAAATTTTGAATAGATAAATTGGGCCAGGTAACTTAGCCTAACTCACCGAGCACAGCTAAGCATAAAAGTGCAACATTTGGGAGATTTAGTTTAATTCCGAAACGTTCTAGGGGAACCCGGAGCTGCGACTCCTTTGCCTCTGTTCAAAGAAATGGCCGCAAGAGCCTAACTAACTAGCCTACATACCTAAACCCTAAGAGCTGAAAAAGGTCCTGAAGGCTGAAAATCTATCAGCGTCGTTTACAAACATATGGCAACTCTTAGGTTCACATTTTAGAACGCACTCATTAGCCCAATACGTTTGGCGTTGAAACGCGGACATTGGAAGATCACATGGTCAGCCGTATCCAACTAGCCACAGGAGCACAATGGGGATTTCTTTCTTTTGAAGAAGTGGAGCTTTTTATTGAAGTCCCCGTGACCACAGATAAGTTAGCTGGTGAAGTAATCTGGGACGTACCAGGTCAGCTTAGTTCTGGTCCTGACATCTGGGAAAAATTTGTAGGTCATCCTACCTTTGCTGGTGTTGGTCCAGAGACTCTGCCAACTGTCCCAGATTGTTTCTTCAATATGGCGGTGTGTTTCTCTAAGGTCTTGCTGTCCTATTGTGAAGATAGACTCTCCTATCTTGTAAGGCAACGCCCTGACTGCTTGGTACATAGCGACCCGCTTTGCTACCTCCAGGTCTATCGGAACCTGGCCTGCCATCACCTGCAATGCATCGCTCGAAACTGTCCGATATGCCCTGGTTACCATTAGGAAAGCTCTTCTTTGGGCTTAGCATAGAAGGTTTTTGGTCGCGTTCGACATCTTTTGATTGAAGTTAACGCCCGAGTCCCGTAGTTACTGATGTTGATGCCCGAGTCCCGTTATTGCTGAAGTCGAAGCCCGAGTCCCGGACTTTCTGAAGTTGTGGCCCGAGTCCCGACCATACTGAAGTTGAGGCCCGAGCCCCGTAGGAATTGTAGTTAACGCCCGGGTCCCATAGTTACTGAAGTTGAGGTCCGAGTCCGGTAGTTACTGAAGTTGAGGCCCGAGCCCCGTAGGAATTGTAGTTAACGCCTGGGTCCCATAGTTACTGAAGTTGAGATCCGAGTCCGGTAGTTACTGAAGTTGAGGCCCGAGCCCAGCAGCTACTGAAGTTGAGGTCCGAGTCCGGTAGTTACTGAAGTTGAGGTCCGAGTCCGGTAGTTACTGAAGTTGAGGCCCGAGTCCGGTAGTTACTGAAGTTGAGGCCCGAGTCCTGTAGTTACTGAAGTTGAGGCCCGAGTCCTGTAGTTACTGAAGTTGAGGCCCGAGTCCTGTAGTTACTGAAGTTGAGGCCCGAGTCCGGTAGTTACTGAAGTTTGAAGTTGAGGCCCGAGCCCAGCAGCTACTGAAGTTGAGGTCCGAGTCCGGTAGTTACTGAAGTTGAGGCCCGAGCCCCGTAGCAATTGTAGTTAACGCCCGGGTCCCATAGTTACTGAAGTTGAGGCCCGAGCCCAGCAGCTACTGAAGTTGTGGCCCGAGTCCTGTAGTTACTGAAGTTGAGGCCCGAGCCCAGCAGCTACTGAAGTTGAGGTCCGAGTCCTGTAGTTACTGAAGTTGAGGCCCGAGCCCAGCAGCTACTGAAGTTGAGGTCCGAGCCCAGCAGCTACTGAAGTTGAGGTCCGAGTCCTGTAGTTACTGAAGTTGAGGCCCAAGTCCTGTAGTTACTGAAGTTGAGGCCCGAGTACTGGCGTACTTTGCCATATGCAATATGCAGGTGCGTCCATCCTATATGCAGCCCTGGTTAGCTCTTCTATTATCAGGTGCGTGCATCCTTCTATATGCAGCCATGGGCGTACTGTGCAACATGCAGGTGCGTACATTCTCCTATATGCAGCCCTGGGCGTACTGTGCAATATGCAGGTGCGTACATCCTTCTATATGCAGCCCTGGGCGTACTGTGCAATATGCAGGTGCGTACATCCTTCTATATGCAGCCCTGGGCGTACTGTGCAATATGCAGGTGCGTGCATCCTCCTATATGCAGCCCTGGTGAGCTCTGCTATATGCAGGTGCGTGCATCCTCCTATATGCAGCCCTGGGCGTACTGTGCTATATGCAGGTGCGTGCATCCTCCTATATGCAGCCCTGGGCGTCCTCAGCTATATGCAGGTGCGTACATCCTCCTATATGCAGCCCTGGGCGTACTCTGCTATATGCAGGTGCGTGCATCCTTCTATATGCAGCCCTGGGGGTACTGTGCAATATGCAGGTGCGTGCATCCTCCTATATGCAGCCCTGGGCGTACTCTGCTATATGCAGGTGCGTGCATCCTCCTATATGCAGCCCTGGTGAGCTCTGCTATATGCAGGTGCGTGCATCCTCCTATATGCAGCCCTGGGCGTACTCTGCTATATGCAGGTGCGTGCATCCTCCTATATGCAGCCCTGGTGAGCTCTGCAATATGCAGGTGCGTGCATCCTCCTATATGCAGCCCTGGTGAGCTCTGCTATATGCAGGTGCGTGCATCCTCCTATATGCAGCCCTGGGCGTACTCTGCTATATGCAGGTGCGTACATCCTCCTATATGCAGCCCTGGGCGTACTCTGCTATATGCAGGTGCGTACATCCTCCTATATGCAGCCCTGGGCGTAAAATGCTATATGCAGGTGCGTCCATCCTCCTATATGCAGCCCTGGGCGTACTGTGCAATATGCAGGTGCGTACATCCTTCTATATGCAGCCCTGGGCGTACTGTGCTATATGCAGGTGCGTGCATCCTATATGCAGCCCTGGGTGTACTCTGCTATATGCAGGTGCGTATATCCTCCTATATGCAGCCCTGGGCGTACTCTGCTATATGGAGGTGCGTGCATCCTCCTTTATGCAGCCCTGGGCGTACTGTGCATCATGCAGGTGCGTACATCCTCCTATATGCAACCCTGGGCGTACTCTGCTATATGCAGGTGCGTGCATCCTCCTATATGCAGCCCTGGTGAGCTCTGCTATATGCAGGTGCGTGCATCCTCCTATATGCAGCCCTGGTGAGCTCTGCTATATGCAGGTGCGTGCATCCTCCTATATGCAGCCCTGGTGAGCTCTGCTATATGCAGGTGCGTGCATCCTCCTATATGCAGCCCTGGTGAGCTCTGCTATATGCAGGTGCGTGCATCCTCCTATATGCAGCCCTGGGCGTACTCTGCTATATGCAGGTGCGTGCATCCTCCTATATGCAGCCCTGGGCGTACTCTGCTATATGCAGGTGCGTGCATCCTCCTATATGCAGCCCTGGTGAGCTCTGCTATATGCAGGTGCGTGCATCCTCCTATATGCAGCCCTGGTGAGCTCTGCTATATGCAGGTGCGTGCATCCTCCTATATGCAGCCCTGGTGAGCTCTGCTATATGCAGGTGCGTGCATCCTCCTATATGCAGCCCTGGGCGTACTCTGCTATATGCAGGTGCGTGCATCCTCCTATATGCAGCCCTGGTGAGCTCTGCTATATGCAGGTGCCGGCATCCTCCTATATGCAGCCCTGGTGAGCTCTGCTATATGCAGGTGCGTCCATCCTTCTATATGCAGCCCTGGTGAGCTCTGCTATATGCAGGTGCGTGCATCCTCCTATATGCAGCCCTGGTGAGCTCTGCTATATGCAGGTGCGTGCATCCTCCTATATGCAGCCCTGGTGAGCTCTGCTATATGCAGGTGCGTGCATCCTCCTATATGCAGCCCTGGGCGTACTCTGCAATATGCAGGTGCGTGCATCCTCCTATATGCAGCCCTGGTGAGCTCTGCAATATGCAGGTGCGTGCATCCTCCTATATGCAGCCCTGGGCGTACTCTGCTATATGATGTTGCGTGCATCCTCCTTTATGCAGCCCTGGGCGTACTGTGCATCATGCAGGTGCGTACATCCTCCTATATGCAACCCTGGGCGTACTCTGCTATATGCAGGTGCGTACATCCTCCTATATGCGGCCCTGGTGAGCTCTGCAATATGCAGGTGCGTGCATCTTCCTATATGCAGCCCTGGGCGTACTGTGCAATATGCAGGTGCCGGCATCCTCCTATATGCAGCCCTGGTGAGCTCTGCTATATGCAGGTGCGTCCATCCTTCTATATGCAGCCCTGGGCGTACTGTGCAATATGCAGGTGCGTGCATCCTTCTATATGCAGCCCTGGGCGTACTGTGCAATATGCAGGCGCGTGCATCCTTCTATATGCAGCCCTGGGCGTACTGTGCAATATGCAGGTGCGTGCATCCTTCTATATGCAGCCCTGGGCGTACTGTGCAATATGCAGGTGCGTGCATCCTCCTATATGCAGCCCTGGGCGTACTGTGCAATATGCAGGTGCGTACATCCTCCTATATGCAGCCCTGGGCGTACTGTGCAATATGCAGGAGCGTTCATCCTTCTATATGCAGCCCTGGGCGTACTGTGCAATATGCCGGCGCGTGCATCCTCCTATATGCAGCCCTGGGCGTACTGTGCAATATGCAGGCGCGTGCATCCTTCTATATGCAGCCCTGGGCGTACTGTGCAATATGCAGGTGCGTGCATCCTCCTATATGCAGCCCTGGGCGTACTAATCCTTCCCGGATCTGCTTGCGTAATGAGAAAGTGACAACACCTTCCTCCCACATCCCGCCCGAATACAGTCCCTGCCATATGTATTCGCCCAAGTCCCAGGAGGACTTGTTTATTTCCTTTAGCTGAAATTAGTTCTTCTTTTATTTAATTACTAATATATATGTGCCATTTTCCTATAATTAGTGGTAGTATTAAAGAAGTTACACATGTTTAAGTAACAGTGAACACTTCTTTGTTAACAAATAAGAATATTATTTTTATTCTCTATGGAGTTGGGAATTGAAATGAGTCCTACATACGTCGACATGCGTTAGGGAATAGGATATATTAAAAAAATGGTAATGATGTATTCGACCAATTGCTATAATCTGAGAGATACATGACAAATAAAATTTTTAGTGGTCTGTGATGACAAACATCGTGGAGAACGGATTGCAAATATTTTGACTAAGAACCTCAAATCATAACTTGAGTTGTCTTGGCCGAGGAGACTCAAAAGTGTAGCTTTTCAAGTTGTAGGCAGCACTCATTCATTGATGATTTATGTTGAATAAAAACTGTGGTTTATTGCGATTTTGGGCGATTGAAGTTTGTAGTTAGATCAAAAGTGGAACGATTAATCGCGTTTTAAAATTGCATTCTCACACAAAATTACATTTGTAAAAATTTCGGGTTTAAATCTTTAAGGACCTATTAAACTTGGGGTTTAATTTATAGTGGAGATTGATAATATGCAGGCAATGCGTGTCAGACTCTATGCAGGCAATGCGTGCCAGACTCTATGCAGGCAATGCGTGTCAGACTCTATGCAGGCAATGCGTGTCAGACTCTATGCAGGCAATGCGTGCCAGACTCTATGCAGGCAATGCGTGCCAGACTCTATGCAGGCAATGCGTGCCAGACTCTATGCAGGCAATGCGTGTCAGACTTTATGCAGGCAATGCGTGTCAGACTCTATGCAGGCAATTCGTGCCAGACTCTATGCAGGCAATGGGTGCCAGACTTTATGCAGGCAATGGGTGCCAGACTTTATGCAGGCAATGCGTGTCAGACTTTATGCAGGCAATGCGTGTCAGACTTTATGCAGGCAATGCGTGTCAGACTTTATGCAGGCAATGCGTGTCAGACTTTATGCAGGCAATGCGTGCCAGACTCTATGCAGGCAATGCGTGCCAGACTCTATGCAGGCAATGCGTGTCAGACTTTATGCAGGCAATGCGTGTCAGACTCTATGCAGGCAATGCGTGCCAGACTCTATGCAGGCAATGCGTGTCAGACTCTATGCAGGCAATGCGTGCCAGACTCTATGCAGGCAATGCGTGCCAGACTCTATGCAGGCAATGCGTGTCAGACTCTATGCAGGCAATGCGTGTCAGACTCTATGCAGGCAATGCGTGTCAGACTCTATGCAGGCAATGCGTGCCAGACTCTATGCAGGCAATGCGTGCCAGACTTTATGGAGGCAATGCGTGTCAGACTCTGTGCAGGCAATGCGTGCCAGACTCTATGCAGGCAATGCGTGCCAGACTCTATGCAGGCAATGCGTGACAGACTCTATGCAGGCAATGCGTGCCAGACTCTATGCAGGCAATGCGTGTCAGACTCTATGCAGGCAATGCGTGCCAGACTCTATGCAGGCAATGCGTGTCAGACTCTATGCAGGCAATGCGTGCCAGACTCTATGCAGGCAATGCGTGCCAGACTCTATGCAGGCAATGCGTGCCAGACTCTATGCAGGCAATGCGTGTCAGACTTTATGCAGGCAATGCGTGTCAGACTCTATGCAGGCAATGCGTGCCAGACTCTATGCAGGCAATGCGTGTCAGACTCTATGCAGGCAATGCGTGTCAGACTCTATGCAGGCAATGCGTGTCAGACTCTATGCAGGCAATGCGTGTCAGACTCTATGCAGGCAATGCGTGTCAGACTCTATGCAGGCAATGCGTGTCAGACTCTATGCAGGCAATGCGTGCCAGACTCTATGCAGGCAATGCGTGCCAGACTCTATGCAGGCAATGCGTGTCAGACTCTATGCAGGCAATGCGTGCCAGACTCTATGCAGGCAATGCGTGCCAGACTCTATGCAGGCAATGCGTGCCAGACTCTATGCAGGCAATGCGTGCCAGACTCTATGCTGTCAATGCTTGTCAGACTTTATGCAGGCAATGCGTGCCAGACTCTATGCAGGCAATGCGTGACAGACTATATGCAGGCAATGCGTGGCAGACTCTATGCAGGCAATTCGTGACAGACTCTATGCAGGCAATGCGTGTCAGACTCTATGCCGGCAATGAGTGCCAGACTCTATGCAGGCAAAGCGTGTCAGACTCTATGCAGGCAATGCGTGACAGACTCTATGCAGGCAATGCAGGCAATGCGTGTCAGACTCTATGCAGGCAATGCGTGTCAGACTCTATGCAGGCAATGCGTGCCAGACTCTATGCAGGCAATGCGTGCCAGACTCTATGCAGGCAATGCGTGTCAGACTCTATGCTGGCAAGGCGTGCCAGACTTTATGCAGGCAATGCGTGTCAGACTCTATGCAGGCAATGCGTGCCAGACTCTATGCAGGCAATGCGTGTCAGACTCTATGCAGGCAATGCGTGTCAGACTCTATGCAGGCAATGCGTGCCAGACTCTATGCAGGCAATGCGTGTCAGACTTTATGCAGGCAATGCGTGTCAGACTCTATGCAGGCAATTCGTGCCAGACTCTATGCAGGCAATGCGTGCCAGACTCTATGCAGGCAATGCGTGCCAGACTCTATGCAGGCAATGCGGGCCAGACTCTAGGCAGGCACTGCGTGCCAGACTCTATGCAGGCAATTCGTGCCAGACTCTATGCAGGCAATGCGTGCCAGACTCTATGCAGGCAATGCGTGTCAGACTCTATGCAGGCAATGCGTGCCAGACTCTATGCAGGCAATGCGTGCCCGACTCTATGCAGGCAATGCGTGCCAGACTCTATGCAGGCAATGCGTGCCAGACTCTATGCAGGCAATGCGTGCCAGACTCTATGCAGGCAATGCGTGGCAGACTCTATGCAGGCAATGCGTGCCAGACTCTATGCAGGCAATGCGTGTCAGACTCTATGCAGGCAATGCGTGCCAGACTCTATGCAGGCAATGCGTGCCAGACTCTATGCAGGCAATGCGTGCCAGACTCTATGCAGGCAATGCGTGCCAGACTCTATGCAGGCAATGCGTGCCAGACTTTATGCAGGCAATGCGTGCCAGACTCTATGCAGGCAATGCGTGCCAGACTCTATGCAGGCAATGCGTGCCAGACTCTATGCAGGCAATGCGTGCCAGACTCTATGCAGGCAATGCGTGCCAGACTCTATGCAGGCAATGCGTGCCAGACTCTATGCAGGCAATGCGTGCCAGACTCTATGCAGGCAAGGCGTGTCAGACTTTATGGAGGCAATGCGTGTCAGACTCTATGCAGGCAATGCGTGCCAGACTCTATGCAGGCAATGCGTGCCAGACTCTATGCAGGCAATGCGTGCCAGACTGTATGCAGGCTATCCGTGTCAGACTCTATGCAGGCAATGCGTGTCAGACATTATGCAGGCGATGCGTGTTAGACTTTATGCAGACAATGCGTGACAGACAGACTCTATGCAGGCAATGCGTGCCAGACTCTATGCAGGAAATCCGTGTCAGACTCTATGCAGGCAATGCGTGTCAGACTCTATGCAGGCAATGCGTGTCAGACTCTATGCAGGCAATGCGTGCCAGACTCTATGCAGGCAATGCGTGCCAGACTCTATGCAGGCAATGCGTGCCAGACTCTATGCAGGCAATGCGTGCCAGACTCTATGCAGGCAATGCGTGCCAGACTCTATGCAGGCAATGCGTGCCAGACTCTATGCAGGCAATGCGTGCCAGACTTTATGCAGGATATCCGTGTCAGACTTGTAGAAATGTTCGGATGATCTTACATTATGCTTCTCCTCAGCTTAGCTATGAAATTCGTGACCGATGTGATGTCGTTTCTATTCCGTAGCTACTCACATTCCCCACAATGCTGAGTTGGCAGCCGGGAAGGTACTATTGCTCTGTCGGTGCTGAGTGAATCGCCGCTCAGCTAATCACGTCCCCAGATTTCTTAATGAGCTGCTTGGTATCAAACTGGTTCAGGATTCCCAATTTTCTTCACACTTTATGGCTGACACGGTGAAAGCATTTTATGTTTGCAATTCTCAGATGGCAGATAAAGTCTTAGAGGTTCCTCGTTGCCCACGCAAGCTATAGTTCCATTAACGAATCCTTTTTAGGCCTGGCAAAAAATATTTCAGCGCTTTTTTTGATGCGTGATAAGTGGATGCAAACATCGGCTCTAAAATGTATATTTAATTGCTTCATTAAAGTTTCCATTCCTTTTTAATAATGGACATATTTTTACAAAAAGGAATACAAATTACATAAGTCTAATGATTCGAAATTTATTCCAAGGTATTTATGTGATGGTAAGGAGAGCTGATAGTGAGTCAAGTAGGTGATAAGGAACCCATTGTGTGCACTATCAAAGATATTTTTAATCAAACATTGAGAATTAAAAATATATTATTTCTCTTCCAATTTTTTTCTTTTCATAAAAGGAATTTAATTATTAACATATTTCCTTAAATACCTTGCAATATTTACTCCTTTTTATTTCGTACCATTCATTGCTTTCTCGAGACTGGATGTGTTTACTCTGTGTGAACCTGCAGACTCTGAAGCTAGGATCAGTCCTTACCAACAGACTGTCTCACGTCTTGTTTTCATTTTACTTACTTATTATATTCTTCATATTTTATGGCAACGGTCTCCAATAAAAAACATTTTTTTTTTTCGGTGCAAACTGATGGGGAATGTAATAAAGCCGGGAAATATAACATTAAAATTCAAAAACATTTTAGTAGAATTAAAGATAAAGTAACTGAATCAAAATCTAAGCATAATATATATGAAATATGATGGAACTTATATTGGCCAATCCTCGCAGCTGCTGAATAAAAGGTTAAAGCAACACGTAAAAAGTATAGACAATAATGAATATAAAACTGCATTGACGGATCATTTTATCTCCAGGAAATACACCTTCAATTTTGAAAAAGTTCAAATAATTGATAAAAAAAAATAAATAATACTAAACGAATAATAAAAGAGAATATTCACATCACAAAAAATATAAAAAGGTGAGTAAACAAAAAAACAGGAATCAAATACCTGAATCATATATTCTATAACACTTTATCTTAAACTAATTGCTTTTTCGAAATAATCGGGTTCAAGATTGACTTGTAAATAATCGATTAGTAGTCAGCTGACTTAACCTACCTCGGGAACCTCTCAGTATTATCTATCTTCGCTGTGAGCTTCAGAAATGTAAGTAGCAATTTATAATTAGATTTAATAATACATAGATGTACGGCACCTACTAATACAATATATAGCAAAAGAATTATTAAGGGATGTATTAAATTAATGTTATTAATATTTTTTATATTATTTTAAAAGGGATAACCCCTGAAAAGGTAGCAAATAAGCCACGAAACATGTAGGGCAGTTTCAATAAAGTTTGCACCAAAAAAAAATGTTTTTTATTGGAGACCCTAGCCATAACATGTGAAGAATATATAAATAATAATGGGCCCAGAATAAAAAGAATTATTTATTTTTTAGCTTCCACTTTGTGCAACTTCGGCTTAGGCAGAAATCGAACTCGCCACTCCACCAAGTTACCAAGTTTACCATTTGAGACTAAGAGCAACGCCTTCAAGTTGCAGATGTTACATCGTTATTAGTAAATTTTTTTCGAAATGTTTACAGCGGTAACTGGAGTATCAAGTTGGCGGAGTAGTCATATTTACTTTTTCCGTAATTGTAACTATTATTCTGGAGCAATATTAGTGTTGTTGGCTTGAGAGAATAGTTGTGTTAAGTTTGCCTCTAGAGAGAGAATATGGTTTGTGAAGTGGAAAGGATGGTTTGCCTTGCCTGAAGGAGATCCTATTGCCTGCAATGCTAGAACTACAGGATACTCCATTGTATAATAAGAATGCTGATGACGCAAGCTCATATATTCCTTTCAGTATATCACTTTTCTCGCTACACCTTAGGCCATCTCTACCTCCTTCCAAATAGAAGTAACGGATGGAAAATAAAAATTGCTATAAGGCCATGTATAAATACTATTAGCCAAGTTAAATAGAGTCCAACGTATTATTTACTCTCGGCAGTAATAAATTAACATAAAATACCTTTATCAAAACGACCATTATTATCATAAACTGAGCTGTCTTTTCAGAAAGCTAAAGACATTTCTATACGAGTCATTAATCGGATATGTCAGTGAGGTTCATGCTTCCTGCGAAATTTACAGAAAATGTAATACCTTCTGACCATTGCCATTACTCTGCGCATGCTCCCAGGCACTCCCTCCAAGGATCTATCCTACAGCAGAGTCTAGCAGCAATCTTGTCTAATTTCGTACAATGAGCCTCTCTTCAAGTGAGGAACTTTCTTTCACGATGCCTTCAGAAGGAGGTCGAGTTCCACGTGATCAAAAGCACCGGAGGTTGCTCCTCGCAACAGCACAATCTCTGCCTTCCCGCCCTATCCCACTTGTTCATCCCATACTATAATTATGGTAGTAGTTAGGTTCGAGGTTGAATTTTGTCGCATTGAGGAGTGAATCGCACAGTGGATCAAGTCCGGATGTAATGGGAAGTAGGTGTTGTTGAACTCTATGCAATCGGAATACCCGACTTTCAGGAGGGAGATACTGGAAATAAATAGGAAATGCTAATAGGAAACATTTTCATTAAGAAAAAAAGTGGGGTTTTGCAAATTTGTTTGATAAAGGTGGTGTTAAGGTTAGTTTGTCAGCTGAGCGATTATGGTGTAGGGCGGGAAGTGGTCCGTTGCAGCCGGTGTCAAGGTCAGTCGAACCGGATTGCCAATTGCCAAATGTCGGGGGACTGGCCTCGATCCACGTGTAGTCAGCACGCGCTGCCACTTACACTCGCCGTTCTTAATCACAGCACTAATCGGACACCTTGTTCCATCAAACATTAACCCCGACATAGCACACTCTGCTAGGGCTATCACCATCCTCTTCCCAAATGTCGGGGGACTGGCCTCCATCCACGTGTAGTCAGCACGCGTTGCCACTTACACTCGCCGTTCTTAATCACAGCACTAATCGGCAACCTTGTTCCATCAAACATTAACCCCGACATAGCACACTCTGCTAGGGCTATCACCATCCTTTCCCAAATGTCGGGGGACTGGCCTCCATCCACGTGTAGTCAGCACGCGCTGCCACTTACACTCGCCGTTCTTAATCACAGCACTAATCGGCAACCTTGTTCCATCAAACATTAACCCCGACATAGCACACTCTGCTAGGGCTATCACCATCCTCTTCCCAAATGTCGGGGGACTGGCCTCCATCCACGTGTAGTCAGCACGCGCTGCCACTTACACTCGCCGTTCTTAATCACAGCACTAATCGGCAACCTTGTTCCATCAAACATTAACCCCGACATAGCACACTCTGCTAGGGCTATCACCATCCTCTTCCCAAATGTCGGGGGACGGGCCTCCATCCACGTGTAGTCAGCACGCGCTGCCACTTACACTCGCCGTTCTTAATCACAGCACTAATCGGCAACCTTGTTCCATCAAACATTAACCCCGACATCGCACACTCTGCTAGGGCTATCACCATCCTTTCCCAAATGTCGGGGGACTGGCCTCCATCCACGTGTAGTCAGCACGCGCTGCCACTTACACTCGCCGTTCTTAATCACAGCACTAATCGGCAACCTTGTTCCATCAAACATTAACCCCGACATAGCACACTCTGCTAGGGCTATCACCATCCTCTTCCCAAATGTCGGGGGACTGGCCTCCATCCACGTGTAGTCAGCACGCGCTGCCACTTACACTCGCCGTTCTTAATCACAGCACTAATCGGCAACCTTGTTCCATCAAACATTAACCCCGACATAGCACACTCTGCTAGGGCTATCACCATCCTCTTCCCAAATGTCGGGGGACTGGCCTCCATCCACGTGTAGTCAGCACGCGTTGCCACTTACACTCGCCGTTCTTAATCACAGCACTAATCGGCAACCTTGTTCCATCAAACATTAACCCCGACATAGCACACTCTGCTAGGGCTATCACCATCCTCTTACCAAATGTCGGGGGACTGGCCTCCATCCACGTGTAGTCAGCACACGCTGCCACTTACACTCGCCGTTCTTAATCACAGCACTAATCGGCAACCTTGTTCCATCAAACATTAACCCCGACATAGCACACTCTGCTAGGGCTATCACCATCCTCTTACCAAATGTCGGGGGACTGGCCTCCATCCACGTGTAGTCAGCACGCGCTGCCACTTACACTCGCCGTTCTTAATCACAGCACTAATCGGCAACCTTGTTCCATCAAACATTAACCCCGACATAGCACACTCTGCTAGGGCTATCACCATCATTGTCATCTATAGGTGGCAAAGATAGCTTTATATGACTTCTACAGCTGATATTTGTATGTTTATATGAGCCGTATTAACCAGCGTATGTTGGCAGAAAGCACTGCTATTGGGGTTGAGTTTCGCAAGTGGGTCTTCCAAAAATCGATGGAAGATGCCAATGCCCTTACGTGGTGATGAGGCTATTATCAGCTGGGCCTTGAATAACCTTGCATCATCGCTCTGCACTCGCACGTTCTTGGTATCATCACTCCTATCTGCAGCTGAATGAGATCTACGACTGGCGATACTAGGAGCTACTACTGACAGAAATATATAGGAATGAATGTTTACGGAAACTAAAATGTTTTTACATATATCTCATTTGACAGGCAAATGGTATTTCTCATATTGTAATGATTCCACCACTTATGATCGATAAAATGGAGAAAACAATTTCCAAAACACACACACACAAAAAAATAGAAGTATGAATAGAGGTAGGTGCATAGAGGTAGAGCGGCGTATGTTTGTTTAGAGTGAGGTAAGCGTTACGTCCCCATTTGGCGGGAACACGTCCTGCTTTCCCGCGCAGACTGGGGGTTGTTAGCCGGCGGGAGAAACCCCTCCAAAGAAGAAAAGAGAGAAAACAAATCACCGCCCGATCCTGAGACGTACTAAAATGGCGCATTATCTCCAACGACAAAGAGGCCAGCCCTCAGGCCGTCTTTTCTCTCCTTCCCCAGCCTCTGTTTTCACAAACAGCTTGTGTCGGATATGATTGCTGTAATATTGTACAGCTGTGCTACGCATGCGTTCTTAACTTCTTGCTGTTTTCTTTTTACTTGCTGTGAACATGGTTTTCCAGGCGCAGTCATGTGAATGGACACATCACACGAAGGAAGTTTATTCCATGGAAGTCAAATCCGATCGAACCTTCTAGAACCTCGGGAAAACATACATATCAATTGATCTTAAAAACGTAATCCAATTGAATGCGTCGTATCTAATATACCAATCACATTTCAGTCAATATTCCTATTCCCAAGTAAATAATAATCGAATTTAATCATTGTCAATAATTGGAAAGTCTTTATGAATCCCTTGGCAGATTTCCCTGAAGATGGAATTCAGGGGGGGGGGTTCCGAAACATCCATCCTTGTTACATAAAGGGATTTATGTGAAAATGAGATCTGTTAGATCGTTACCAGACTTCTGTTTTAAAATGCAACTAGTAAATCTAAAACGAAGTTCAATTTCGTAAATCGTTAATATCTCAACTGCGATGAGTCAGATCAAAAGATGTTATAGAATTAATCTTATTGAAAAAGTAATAACCAACAACTGTTATTTCAGAGTGTGCGGCTTTATGTGTCTTTCTCTCTCCCCAAGATTTGTATTTTTTCATTTTATCCTCGAGTAAACCCTCACTACTTCACATCCATTTTCACTTTGAGCTATTACACCAGTGCGCATGTCTTATTTGTACTTCTTCTCTTGTGTCTAAGAGGTCCTTGCTAAGAGATGAGTAGAGTAGTCTATAAGATGGCTATTATATATTTCGTTCCAGCAGGCGGGAATACTGCTAACTTTTCGTAGCCCCCGCGTCACGGGCCTTGACTTTATTAGTAGTAAATTAAAATAAATCTGGGATCAACTTATGATTGGGTGGGTTATTTAGAGCTGGCATTTCAAAAGGGTGCAATACAATGAAACATAAAGGATATGCCACAGATGGTTTGTCTTATTCAACATCTACGTAATGTATTAATTTAAAATTGAAATGATTCATACCACATTTTGGAATATACGGTTCCAGAAGGCTGGCATATAAGCATGGAAGGATAGCTCATGTTCTGAAATTCCTTGTACGAGACATTATGTTATTAATACGTTTACAGGCAATTTTAGTATCTTTTTGGACTATTAATTATACAAGCTGCTGTAAAAATATATAATTTTATTTTTTTATTCCAACACTCAACAGTATGTCCTCCACGAAGAGATAGTGCATGCAGTGGATTCCAACTGTTGCTGCAGGTACTTTATTAAGACATCCCTCCGTGGACTGTTTTAGCTAACTCATGATAAGATTTGGATCAGGTGTATAATGAAATCTTATTGTATAGATTTAGGCATGCAGGTATTGGGATTGTGAGGTTAGCCGAGAGGCAACAGTTGATCGCGATTAGGATGTAAGTGGGACAAGCAAGGAGTGCTAGGGGGTCACCACGTACGCAGGCAGGCAGGAATCTAGGAACCGAATCTCTCTCAGCTGAGCTATCTACCGAACCGTTCACTATTAGATAGTTCACTGGAGGGAATCGACTCCATCTAACCTTCGCCCCGGCAAAAAGTAACCCCTCTCTACCTTCATGTCTTACAGCTGTTAGCCCTTAGGAAAAAATATGTCTTCTTTTTATTTAGATTCTGAAAAGAGATCCTTCCAATCAGACAGTAGTCCTGCTCCAGCAACTTCTAATATATATTCTCTGCTCTTCTTATTCTTTTATTGAATATGGAAGAACCCACATTAATATATTGAATATGGGAAATTGTAGTGAGAATTATCAGATTGAATAAAAATAAATGCTGCAAATAAGGGTGAAAAAGTGGAAATCTTTGTCGTGGTGCTTTGCTCCTTAACATGAGTCGGTCACGCAGGTGTTGCGCAACCGATGGGAATTTCTCAACTACGGGGGTGATACCGAAATTTTCACATATGTAAATCTGGCAATGATTTCAAAGTAGCAAATGAAAACCCATTAGCAAGGATAGGCAGTGGTGGCGAAGGACTATTAGAGATCGCTTTGATATTTCTCTAATAACAAACATTTGCACCATGCTCATTCAACTCAATAAATTTATGCTTCGGACCTTGCCTCAAGTGCAAAACCACTCGCAAATCTAACGTAATGAATCAACTTACTGCAAACTGTATACTTTCGCTTCATCCTTCTGTTTTTGTTAATCAGTTGTGAAGATATTATGATTGGGCACAGCTTTCCTAGTCTTCTCTTCGCGCTTAATTCATAAGCATTATTGGTGCAATCTGGGTTTTAATAGAATTAAAATTATATTTGGGGACGTAGAATACAGCACAAGCATGTATTGTGTGTTTGGTTGAGCATTAAGCCGATTTAATGCTCGGCGTTGTGGGTTGGAGCATAAATGTGTTCAAGTTGACTTTGTAGGTTGGTGAAGGCGGGCTGTTCCTAAAATACCTGATGGAGAGGCTGGAGGGAGGAATCTGCGCGACCTGTGCTGGGGAGGGGAGAAAGTGAGGTCAGGACCCCGTGGGAACACCTCCACCCACCTCGCTCAGCGCTACGGTCCTTCAAGGACCTGATCCTCTCTCTCACTCAGCGCTACCCTCACTCAAGGACCTGATCCTCTGTTTAAAGTCTTCCTCAGCACTACACTCACTGAAGGATCTGACCTTCTCTCTCTCGTGTCTCACTCAGCGCTACGCTCGCACAAGGGCCTGATTCTCTATTTCAACCCTTGCTCAGCGCTACGTTCACTGAAGGACCTGATACTCTGTTTCAACCCTTGCTCAGCACTACGCTTACTCAATGAACTGATCTTCTCTCTCTCTCTCTTATATAACACTACGCTTACTCAAGGACCTGATCCTCTCTCATACAGCGCTATGCTCACTCAAGGACCTGATCCTATGTTTAAACCCTCGCTCAGCGCTACGCATACTCAAGGACCTGATCCTCGGTCTCTCACTCAGAGCTACGCTTACTCAAGGACCCTTTCCTCTCTTTCTGACCTCGCTCAGCGCTACGCTCACTCAAGGCCTGATTCTCTCTCTTTCTCTTTCTCTCTCTCTCTCTCTCTCTCTCTCTCTCTCTCTCTCGCTCTCGCACTCTTCAAGGACCTGATCCTCTCTCTCTCTCAGCTCTACGCTCACTCAAGGACCTGTTCCTCTGTTTAAAGTCTTGCTCAGCACTACACTCACTGAAGGACCTGACCCTCTCTCTCTCGTGTCTCACTCAGCGCTACGCTCGCACAAAGGCCTGATTCTCTGTTTCAACTATGCTCACTCAAGGACCTGATCCTCTCTCTCATACAGCACTATGCTCACTCAAGGGCCTGATCCTCTCTCTCATACAGCGCTATGCTCACTCAAGGACCTGATCCTCTCTCTCATACAGCACTATGCTCACTCAAGGACCTGATCCTCTCTCTCATACAGCACTATGCTCACTCAATGACCTGATCCTCTCTCTCATACAGCACTATGCTCACTCAAGGACCTGATCCTCTCTCTCATACAGCACTATGCTCACTCAAGGACCTGATCCTCTCTCTCATACAGCACTATGCTCACTCAAGGACCTGATCCTCTCTCTCATACAGCACTATGCTCACTCAAGGACCTGATCCTCTCTCTCATACAGCACTATGCTCACTCAAGGACCTGATCCTCTCTCTCATACAGCACTATGCTCACTCAAGGACCTGATCCTCTCTCTCATACAGCACTATGCTCACTCAAGGACCTGATCCTCTCTCTCATACAGCACTATGCTCACTCAAGGACCTGATCCTCTCTCTCATACAGCACTATGCTCACTCAAGGACCTGATCCTCTCTCTCATACAGCACTATGCTCACTCAAGGACCTGATCCTCTCTCTCATACAGCACTATGCTCACTCAAGGACCTGATCCTCTCTCTCATACAGCACTATGCTCACTCAAGGACCTGATCCTCTCTCTCATACAGCACTATGCTCACTCAAGGACCTGATCCTCTCTCTCATACAGCACTATGCTCACTCAATGACCTGATCCTCTCTCTCATACAGCACTATGCTCACTCAAGGACCTAATCTTCTGTTTCAACCCTCGCTCAGCGCTATTCTTACTCAAGGACCTGATCCTCTCTCATTCAACGCTATGCTCCTTCAAAAACCTGGTCCTCTGTCTCAAACAGCACTACGCCCTTCAAGGACTTGCCCCTCTGCCTCATCCAAAGCTAAGCTCCTTCAAGGACCTGATCCTCTCACCCAGCGCTACGCTCACTCAAGGACCTGATCCTCTCACCCAGCGCTACGCTCACTCAAGGAACTGCAACATCATTGATGACCTTTCCTCCCAATTCCCAGCGAGAATCCTCCAAATAATCATACCATTTCCTCTGGTAGATCCGGACTGCCTAGTGATTGTAGAGCTGACAATGCCCATACCCCGCCCCAAGCATTCTCCAGACCGTCAGTACTCCATCCCTGTCTATATCCATTACCCCTTGCTCACCCCCCCCCCCCAACCCACCCATTCCAAGGGATTCCACGAGTGCAACAATTTATTTCTCTAAACAAATAGCTATTGTAACTGTCTATTGCTGCCATTGTGCTACTCGGGATTCCCTCCTCTCAATCTCTGTTTAATTTAAGAATAACATTAAAATAAATTATCATTTTATTCTAAGCTACTAAAATAACGTGGGCATGATTGTTACCTACTGCATGGAAACTAGCTGTTTATCAGATATAAGTATGTTCATCTAGTATCAAATGTCAAATATGAATGTGATCATAAAAAAGATTGACAGCTTTGTACATAACTATCGGTAACAACAAAATGCTGTAGCAGCTGCTTATCCTTCAAACTGGTTTTGCTCCAAGATGCAGGCCTGCCATGATCTTACTTAGGACATAAATAGCTAATAAACAATAGTGGAGAAGAACGAAATAAATTGGATGATGTTTTGTGCTGTGTATTTTTAGCAGCACTAAAAGATTTGATAGCGCAAGTTGGACTCAATAAAAAGCTAACTAGTTGACAAGCATCCTTGACTTTCAGATACTTTACCGTTTTATGGCCGCATTAGCAATTTAAGTACAGTGTTAATTAAGCAAGTTTAAATTTATTTACCAAGCATTAAGTTTTCTTTTTTTGAGAGAGAGAGAGAAATTTTAATGGAGTGTTTGAATATTTCCATTCGAGCTGAGTGAATCAGTTTGCTTTTGACAGAGTCAGAAATACAACTGTAAATCTTTCTTTTCTCTGCTGTGACAAGAGATCTTTTAAAATAACAAGAATATGTACAAGCTGCATAAAATTTATAAACAAAAAAGCTATAGTTTTTTATTTAGAATTTCCATTTCGTTGGCCCCGAGTTATCATAATAGAATCAATACTATCCATTTATAGATAATCAACGAAGGATTTAAAGATTAATTATGAGCAGGTTAAATATCTTCTTACGGCTTCTATTCAGTAAATAAACATTCCACCACGCAGGGGTTGGGTAAATTCTCCATTTATAATATCTAATTCTAGAGAAAAAAGTCCACCACGCCGTAAATTAAGCAGATTTCCCTCGCCAAGATTAATAATAGATATACCTATATACCGTTAACACAACACCACCTTGAATATTAAGTGAATAAATAGAAAAGGTAATAAGAAATCTTTCCCCTGCCGGCGGGAAGCATCGCAAATGTAAACAACCAGGTCTGCCAACTGCTCACCGGAAAGAAAAGCAATAGAAACATATCAGAATATAACATATTCATTTTACCAGATATATTAGATATCATTCATGATACCTGTATTAGTTCAAACACTACATTAAACCTGTATTAACACAGAAGCAACTATACCGGACCAAAACACAAATGTCATACTAAAAACATAAAAAACCAAATATGGATACGGACAACTACCTACTACATGAAAACAATTTACCTGGACACAAGCTAAAACCTCCCTTCGTTTGACAGACCAATGATGTATGTAAACAGATATGGACTAAAGCATACACAACCTAACACAGGGAACAGACGAACAACTAACTCACTACAACTTTTGACAGACAATGAAGATGGTGCCTTTGCATCTACAGCACCATGCCAGCTGTACTCGGCCATCAGCCAGTGACTCCACCGGCAGCTATGACAACAGTATCATTTATACTGGCAGTGCTAACCCTTTATTTGATTTTATATATATATATATATATATATATATATATATATATATATATATATATAATTTTGACATTATTTATTATTTTCGACATCTCCTCCGTAGAATCGTTAGTCATTTTTCGCAAGTCACATCATTAGTACAACCTCAATAGCTGAATTCCCTTAGAAGAAATTTGCTAATAACCATCGTTTACAGTACATATTATTAAGTGTATTACAAAATCAGTAATAAACGTTGTTTGTTAGAGTTCTTTTGGATTGCAAAATTAAACACACTAGCTTCAGAGTTTTTATCACTGCACAATTTATTTAACAATGCACTAGACACTTGGTTAATTATTCTTAACTATTACTCACAGTATGCGATGATAGCTTTACTGTTCTTCTTATTACACAGTCCAATAACTCACTCACGCTCTCTGAATTTCACAAAAACACAGCACTGCACTGTCCTTTACTTAAACACGGCACTATACTGTTCTTTTCATAAACACGGCACAAGACTGTTCTTCACTTAAAACGATTTATCGTACTGCAACTAAGACGCACTGTTCACTAAAGCTGCACTGAACGCACTGTTGATCACTTAAAAAAGCTGAGAACAAAGTAAACTCTCGGGGCGAGCTGAGCCGCTTTTATAGTCGGGCGTTAAACTTCAAAGGGTAATTATCTGTACACGTCTGGTATTGTCAAAAACGGGCTAGACCATCTGTCGGCTCTTTTGATCTACTTCCTACTCTGTTTAATTTTTCATATACGTTGTTTTCGCATCAATATTATAGAATAATCTCTCTCTCTCTCTCTCTCTCTCTCTCTCTCTCTCTGTCGATTTGCATTACTCTGGTATCAAAACCTATCAGTGTTAGTAATTCGTGTAACCGAATAATTGGTCTATTGGTGAAATTCCTAAATGAGAAAGTACTGCAGTTTGCAATGGGGCTGAGATATGAGCCTAGAGCTAGTTGATAAAGCCTAAAAGGTTGTGGCTGTATAATACAGTTGTTGGTGGGAACTACACCATCGGTGGGCTGGCTGTGTGTGGCCGGACAACCAAACTGGATGTCTCTCTCATTTCATCATCACTTACATGTATTATCTATTTCTTAACACACATTTAGCAGACTTCTTTTAAGGGAAATCAGGTATTGATCCTACTCATGATGCGAATACTTTCTTCAAATGTCCATCTATCCTACATAGGAAATGACAAAAATGAGGTCCTTCCAAAATAATATATATGTCTGTTACCACTCTAGCGACTGGAATTATTAGTTCATCGTTATCAAACTCGATATATAAGAGTTTCATGCAACACTAGAGATCATGTACGTGTAGGGCTAACAACGGACAAAGGGGAGGGGGTTTAGAAGGGGAGAATTTTGAAAACTCGAAATATCTCCGTTACTATAAGTCGGATCGAAAAATTGTATAACACCAATCCTATTGCAAATTAAACGTACTATAAATATTGGTAAATACATTTATTGTCTATCTTGAATATTAACCGAGATATTTGCATTTTTAAATTTTCAGCAAACCTTCATGTCACATAAACATTGCTCGGTTATATAATAAACTACATTATTTCAAGCTTAAATACAAAATATTGTTTTCAAGAAAGCTTTATTATCCGTGATAAGTGCAAATATGTTCTGTTGTATGTATGTGATATTTTCCCCCGGTCTTATGTTTTGGACTAAAGCAAGTAGTTTTCAATATGTTATATTCAGATATATTACAGTAATTGTTTTTCTTTTAGTTGACAAATATTCCTATCTATCTGTTCAGCTGTAAGAGGTTGGTAGAACTGTTTTTTGCAAATCAGACGCTTTTCGTTGATTAAAATTGAGTGAAAGAGGTCTTAAATTGTACTATTTTGTAGATTTATCTGTTGCAAAACTTCACGAGGGAAGTATGCTTAGTTTAAGCAGCCCCTGCGTGACGGAAGTTTTTTCCCTCCTTTTCGTTTCTCTTTCCCCATTTTCCGCCCTAACCTTGATAGGCCAGGACTAGTGTCTCCTTCCCTGCTTCAACAACTCACATTGACTAACTACTTCGCTTCTGCTCCAGAAGCAAAGTCAACCATTTGGCTTTTCCGCATTCCTAGAAATATGTATTACACTTGGAGTCACTTGTCATGTTCTTTGGAATCTTTGCCTTTCTGCTCTTGCAGCGGCTATACATAATACATTGTTATTAAATAAAATAAGATGTTTGAGTTAAACGGTTTTATTGGAAAAAAAAATGCAGGTAAAAATGTATTAATAAGATGTACTAAAGAAAAGTCCGCCACGCAGGGGCTGCGTAACGTAATCCGATTTCCCTAGTGAAGTTTTACAATAGTTAAATCTACATACTGGTAACACAACAGCACTGTCAATACTATGTGAATTAATACAAACTGTAATAAGAAACGTCCAGACGGGAAGCGTCGGAAATTTAAACAAACAGGTGTGCCAACCTCTTAGCAGAAAGAAAAACAATTACTGAATATTTTATTGAAAACTCTTAACTATATCTAGTACTGTAATTTATAATGAAACAGAATAATTTTAATATCAAACAATCAAATTTTAGTTGTAGAAGAACAGAAGACCGGGGGAGGGATCAACAGAACATACTTGTATGTATCTCGTATAATATAGATCTCTTGAAAAGAATATTTGGAATTAAGCTTCGAATAAAGTGGTTTATTACATGTTTGTATGTTTGCTGAGCTCATTATAAACTCTTTGGAATATGTGTAATGTAAATATTTCATCCTGTGTTTTAGTTAGTCCCCCCCCTTTTAGATACATATTCCATTTTATTTATCAATTTATTTATTTTTATTATATTTTGTTTAATATTTTTTATTTGATTTCCCTATTATCCAACGTGACTATTTTTTTTTCTTTTTGTTATTCTCACCTTTTAGTTTTTGTAATTAGTTTTGGATTCTATCTTTTGTTTGTTCCTTTATTGTGCTTATTATTCGATTTCCGTTTTCTGTTTTCCATTTATGTTTTTTGGTTCATTCCAGTTTACTGTTCCCTTTTTGTTTTCTATTTCTGTTTTTGTGTTCCATTTTTGTTTTTTGTTTTCTATTTTGTTTTTGTGTTCCATTTCGTTTCAGTTCTGTTTTCTGTTCCAATTTTGTTTTTTATTTCTGTTTTATTTTGCATTTCAGTTTTTGGTTTCCATCTCTGTTTTGTTGCAGTTTTGTTATTCGTGTTCAATTTCTGTTTTGTGTTGCATTTCTGTTTTTCGTGATCAATTTCTGTTTTGTGTTGCATTTCTGTTTTTCGTGTTCAATTTCTATTAAGTTACTTTATTTTGATTAAATCAATTTAGTTTCGTTTTTTTTATTTTATACATTTTTCCCCCCGAGCGACATCGCCACAGTTTCGAAGCTCCAAATAAATAAATAATTTGCAATAAGATTGATCAACATTTATAATCATATGAATGGTTGACTGTTAATAGAAATATCACACGCCCCACGATTTTATGTATTTGTCTGATGAATGCCCTAAATTGATGAGTGCTGTGATCACTGCTGTCAAGCATCTTGGATTATTTTTTAGTACATTTTATTCATAATTTTTATGTATTATTTTCAATAAAACCGTTTAATTTCAAAAATGTTTTTTTTTTTCAAGTATTAATTTCTAATACTTAATAAAAAAAAAAAATGGGGCTCAGGTTAGCCATGCGAGTTAAAGCGTTGACCTTTATCTCACATGGTAAACCTAGAGTGGCGAGTTCGATTCTTGCCTGGGCAAAGGAAATTATTTAGTGACGAAATTCATTAAATAACATCCTAAAATCCCAGACTGGCTAGAAAAGGGTGGTAACCTGTAGATAACCCGTCCCAATTAGCCTAAGTTGCAAAAAGTGGACTTTAATAAATAATAATAATAATTTCTAATTGTTTTTAGTTCATTTAGTGTCTACTTATTACAAGGTTTATTTATAGAAAATTTGTTACAATCTGGCTCTAGATACTTGATATTTAACCATGGAATAAAACGTGTCATGATATATCAGCTTATTTGCAATATGAGGCAAGTACTAGTCGGGTTTACTGATAACTACTTAATAAAAAATGCAATTATTTCCGTTAGTATTGGAGATAGAGACAACATTTATAAGAAATCAAATTTGCAACAAGATTGGTTGTACTTAATTTTTCGATCCATCAGATAATAACTGAAGTAGTTTGAATTTTCGATCCGCTGCACCCCCCCCCCCGCTAGTCATATTCCAGCCTTCAGTGAACTTGATCTTAAGGTTTTTGTAGAACGTCTAAATTCTAAATTGGTAACTGAAAGTTTTTTTTTTTTTGTAAATTTAAATTAGTATTAGTTGTTAATGGTTAGTCAGCTGGAATTGATTCGTATAGCGTTATTTATCGTCAGCTGTAAGCTGCTCCTCAGCTGATTCATGGAACTGTTCTTCTACTAACCTATTAGCTCTAGGACCTGCTGAATCAGTTCTAACAATACTCGTTCTCAGTAAAGGCCTCCGACTGTATTTTATTGCAAACTTTTGTGAATTACTTACTCCATGTATTTCAATTTTCAATATTTTAAGAGATAGTTATGGCAGACTGCTGCTCTGCCAATATTTGAAGAAATAGTTATGGCAGACTGCTGCTCTGCCAATATTTGAAGGGATAGTTATGGCAGACTGCTGCTCTGCCAATATTTGAAGGGATAGTTATGGCAGACTGCTGCTCTGCCAATATCTGAAGGGATAGTTATGGCAGACTGCTGCTCTGCCAATATTTGAAGAGATAGTTATGGCAGACTGCTGCTCTGCCAATATTTGAAGGGATAGTTATGGCAGACTGCTGCTCTGCCAATATTTGAAGGGATAGTTATGGCAGACTGCTGCTCTGCCAATATCTGAAGGGATAGTTATGGCAGACTGCTGCTCTGCCAATATTTGAAGGGATAGTTATGGCAGACTGCTGCTCTGCCAATATTTGAAGGGATAGTTATGGCAGACTGCTGCTCTGCCAATATATGAAGGGATAGTTATGGCAGACTGCTGCTCTGCCAATATATGAAGGGATAGTTATGGCAGGCTGCTGCTCTGCCAATATTTGAAAGGGATAGTTATGGCAGACTGCTGCTCTGCCAATATTTGAAGGGATAGTTATGGCAGACTGCTGCTCTGCCAATATTTGAAGGGATAGTTATGGCAGACTGCTGCTCTGCCAATATTTGAAGGGATAGTTATGGCAGACTGCTGCTCTGCCAATATTTGAAGGGATAGTTATGGCAGACTGCTGCTCTGCCAATATTTGAAGGGATAGTTATGGCAGACTGCTGCTCTGCCAATATTTGAAGGGATAGTTATGGCAGACTGCTGCTCTGCCAATATTTGAAGGGATAGTTATGGCAGACTGCTGCTCTGCCAATATCTGAAGAGATAGTTATTGCAGACTGCTGCTCTGCCAATATTTGAAGGGATAGTTATGGCAGACTGCTGCTCTGCCAATATTTGAAGGGATAGTTATGGCAGACTGCTGCTCTGCCAATATTTGAAGGGATAGTTATGGCAGACTGCTGCTCTGCCAATATCTGAAGGGATAGTTATGGCAGACTGCTGCTCTGCCAATATTTGAAGGGATAGTTATGGCAGACTGCTGCTCTGCCAATATTTGAAGGGATAGTTATGGCAGACTGCTGCTCTGCCAATATTTGAAGGGATAGGTATGGCAGACTGCTGTTCTGCCAATTTCTAGGAAAGGCGATCAGACTGATCTAATCGGAGTTAGGCACGACAATGAGAAAGTTGTTCAATGATCCGACACCGCTCTCTCACAAATAAACTTTTCTTTTATCATTACAAAAGATTTGATAACAACACTTTCTTCAGTTGTTTACTTTTAAATTTGTTCATAGCTTACTTTCCCCCCCCCCATATGCGACCTGGATAAAGGATATTTTTTTTCATACATTGCATATTTTTGAAAGAATACTTGGTATTTCTGTATCTTTTCTGAATGCAATAGGAAATCACAGCACAGACAAACATATAAGATACGTGATGTCTGTTATATCCACTTGCCGCCACTGCTAATTCGATTGGGCTACTTGCAGGTCATCACCATTTTCTTGCCAAAGTAGTAACACCTGTTGATAATGAAAAACAATTCTAATTTCCAAAAACTACCCCCCGCATTTTCACTATCTATATTCCAAAGTATGTATTTGTTATAGTTTTTTATAATAGACATATATTGGGGTATGAGTAAATGTTGTAGTGCCAACCCTTCCCCAACAATATATTCGCTGTATCGGATAATACAGGAGATAGCTATTATCCCAATGGTAGGCCTGGTAATTTATTTTCAGCGTTTAGAGTGAATTCCGAGAAGTAATTGCTTCTTGGCAAATGACTTCACTATTATGTTCATCTTGAGATAAGTGTAATTGGCGAGTAGACGGAGAGGGGCAGTATAATATTCCCAACGTAATAGCAACAATTAAAAAATAAAAACATGTTTAGTGGAGAGCTCAGAATTGAGTACTAGTTGAAAAAAGATGTATCGAATCCAAGGAGCGGATTATAAAAAGCTAGGATTACTCCTATTTAGCGCCATCATCCTCTCTGCCATCTTGCCCTGCTCAAGGACACTACCCTTGCAAGCTAGGATTACTCCTATTTACCGCCATCATCCTCTCTGCTGCCTTGCCCTGCTCAAGGACACTACCCTTGCAAGCTAGGATTACTCCTATTTACCACCATCATCCTCTCTGCTGCCTTGCCCTGCTCAAGGACACTACCCTTGCAAGCTAGGATTACTCCTATTTACCACCACCATCCTCTCTGCTGCCTTGCCCTGCTCAAGGACACTACCCTTGCAAGCTAGGATTACTCCTATTTACCACCACCATCCTCTCTGCTGCCTTGCCCTGCTCAAGGACACTACCCTTGCAAGCTAGGATTACTCCTATTTACCGCCATCATCCTCTCTGCTGCCTTGCCCTGCTCAAGGACACTACCCTTGCAAGCTAGGATTACTCCTATTTACCGCCATCATCCTCTCTGCTGCCTTGCCCTGCTCAAGGACACTACCCTTGCAAGCTAGGATTACTCCTATTTACCACCATCATCCTCTCTGCTGCCTTGCCCTGCTCAAGGACACTACCCTTGCAAGCTAGGATTACTCCTATTTACCACCACCATCCTCTCTGCTGCCTTGCCCTGCTCAAGGACACTACCCTTGCAAGCTAGGATTACTCCTATTTACCACCACCATCCTCTCTGCTGCCTTGCCCTGCTCAAGGACACTACCCTTGCAAGCTAGGATTACTCCTATTTACCACCACCATCCTCTCTGCTGCCTTGCCCTGCTCAAGGACACTACCCTTGCAAGCTAGGATTACTCCTATTTACCGCCATCATCCTCTCTGCTGCCTTGCCCTGCTCAAGGACATTACCCTTGCAAGCTAGGATTACTCCTATTTACCGCCATCCTCATGGGCCGCTTCGAATATTGCCAGTTTTATAGTTCTATTAACCCAGATACATTGTATTTTCATTACAAAACCTGATAGCTATAGATAAATTTGTGTAATTTATATTAATTTACATTGGATTTTACTTAAATCTAAAGAAGTTAGTATCCCTCACAACTGAGCAGAAATAAATATACACAATGCTTGGAATATTTAATTATTTGAAATATACTTTTCATTTCCACTTTATCAATAATAATAATAAAGGGTCGATTGCTTTCATTGTCTTAATGAAGATGATGAGTAAATGCGGGCATGAGTTGGGTTGTCATAAACAAACATCAACATTGATAACGAAATGATAACAAACATGAGTTGAATGACGCCATCTAGTTTCATATTTACAATACATTCTATTGAATTACAAACAACAACAGAACAATGAATGTCGTTGATGTGTTTATGTGTTATTTCTAATATTTTATAGTAATAATGTTTATTATTAATATGTATTAAGTATTAACGGACTTTTCCATTGTTGCAGGTGAGAACAGATGTAGCGATATTGGTAGGCAGCTTTGTAAGTGTTTATGGGTTTCTTATTACCCGACCTACTCCTACAAGTATATGTATTTATGTTTTATTAGTTCCATCTATTTATATACACCAATATGATTTTTAAAATGAATTCAGTTCTGATAAATTATAAACTTATGATATTTAAAATGATTAAAATTCTATCCACTCTTATATTTATGAATCATAATGTTTTGAACAAATCATTGGGACTTGGTGTCTACATATCCTTATTCGCTGTATGGTGGTGCTATTAATTATGATTTTATTAATCGCCCACCTGCACTCACCCGATTTATAGAGAATATATTGTGAAATAAGATGAATAGCGTGTTACGGGACCAGCCCCTGCGCGAAGGACTTGTTTGAAAGGTGATCGTTGTAATGATGTCGAGTAGTTGTAAGTAGCTGAATTTATTTGAATTCAGTAGCTAGATGGATTTTTTGAATTCAGTAGCTAGATGGATTTTTGAATTCAGTAGCTAGATGGATTTTTTGAATTCAGTAGCTAGATGGATTTTTGAATTCAGTAGCTAGATGGATTTTTTGAATTCAGTAGCTAGATGGATTTTTTGAATTCAGTAGCTAGATGGATTTTTGAATTCAGTAGCTAGATGGATTTTTGAATTCAGTAGCTAGATGGATTTTTGAATTCAGTAGCTAGATGGATTTTTGAATTCAGTAGCTAGGTGGATTTTTTGAATTCAGTAGCTAGATGGATTTTTGAATTCAGTAGCTAGATGGATTTTTGAATTCAGTAGCTAGATGGATTTTTTGAATTCAGTAGCTAGATGGATTTTTGAATTCAGTAGCTAGATGGATTTTTGAATTCAGTAGCTAGATGGATTTTTGAATTCAGTAGCTAGATGGATTTTTGAATTCAGTAGCTAGATGGATTTTTTGAATTCAGTAGCTAGATGGATTTTTTGAATTCAGTAGCTAGATGGATTTTTGAATTCAGTAGCTAGGTGGATTTTTGAATTCAGTAGCTAGATGGATTTTTGAATTCAGTAGCTAGATGGATTTTTTGAATTCAGTAGCTAGATGGATTTTTGAATTCAGTAGCTAGATGGATTTTTTGAATTCAGTAGCTAGATGGATTTTTGAATTCAGTAGCTAGATGGATTTTTGAATTCAGTAGCTAGATGGATTTTTTGATTTCCTTAGCTAGATGGATTCATTGATTTTTCAGTAGCTAGCAGCAGAATTCATTTGAATTCAGTGTTTAGAAGGGGCTGTAGTCGATAAACAATATGGAGTTTATGAAAGCAACAGCTGATCATAACCTCTCCAAACTCAAGCTCATTTTTTACCTTACATTCTATCTCCTCTTTGAGTTACGAGAAAATGTATTTGAAAACAATTGTAGAGCATCAATATTCTAACTAGATTGGTTCTATAGCACTTTTCGATCAACTTATAATAATAGAGATATTTTGAATTCCCAAAATCCCCTTCTAACCCCCATCTCTCTATTCCTAGTAATTCACCCATTAAGAGCATTTAACTCAAGTGCTGCGTAAATACGGCGTATGCTTTAGATTGAATAAACATTTTCAAATTTAGAACTTAATACCTTAATTGGTGATATCATCGGACTATGTACTTGCTGCTATCTCACATAAAAAAAGTCTATTGAAAACAATATTTGATGTTTTATATTGGAATAAGACTGTTCATGATTTAACAGCTTATTGTTCATATTACATGAGTAGAAGGGGGGGGGGAGGCTGAATGATGAAGGTATTTGGTTTGGCAAGTGAGTGACTAAAGGGAACTTGTTGTATTTTAGCAGATTTCCCTTAAAAGAAATCAGCTATTGAGGTCGTACTCATGACACGATCTAAATCTTGCTAATCAGGAAATGATGAAAATGAGGCCTTGTCTATTTTATTAGTCAGTAGCTATTGCTAGTATGCCCGAAGAAGAAACTAAATGTTCCCAGTATGGTCTGTTATGTGTAACATATTAAAGCAGTGATAATAAATAGCAGACATAACCGTGAACACTTTCCCAGCACTTCCATCTCTTTAAGATTGTTTTGATTAAATGATTTATGATATTCAAACAGATTTAGATTTCTGAGTCTAATACAGAATAATTAAATTAAGTATGCATTAAATGAAATGTAATTCATTATCTTGTAAAGATTAATGGCCACTTTCTATTTGTTTTAGAGGATTTCCTTTAAGGGAAATCAGTTATTGAGGTCGTGCTTGTCGAATATATAGATCTATCTATCTATGTATATATTTGTCTGTTTCCGCTGTAGCTGTCACAATTTTTGTTTGATCGTTACCAAACTCAAATATTTAGTTGTTTTATATAAAAAGAAAGATCAAGTTCGCTAACGGCTGAAATCGGACCAGGGGGAGTGTTTAGAGGGGGAGAATTTTGAAAATTCGAAATATCTCAGTTACTGTAAGTCGGATCGAAAAAGTGTATTGAAACAATTTATTGCAATGTACAGTAAATAATGTTATGTACATTTATTCTCTATCTTAAATATTAACCGAGATATTTGCATTTTCCAGTTTTGAGCCTTCAGCAAACCCCTACTTCTACTCGTGTTACATAAAAACAATCTCTTTTATATAATAAACCACAGTATTCGATACATAAATACCAAATATTGTTTTACAAAGACCTTTATTATACGAGATACATGCTTTAATTTGTTACAAGAAAAACGTTTATATGAGAAAAGTTTACTCTAAATCTCAGTGTTTAAGTGCTTTGCATCCCTAGCTTTCGGATAACTATGGTAATCTTTATAATTTGCTTGGGTCTTGCAGAATAAACTGAATTCATCATCATTATTTCATTATAATCATCAGGACTCTAGGTTTATCCTAGTTGAGACCAACGCCTAAACTCATGTGGCTAACCTTAAGCCCTTGAGGTTAAGCCTAGAAGTATTGAGCTTAACTTCCTTCTAGCAATAATTTATAATGATAAAATGTATATTAAATTCTTAATATGATTTATAAATAACAGCCATTTAAAAGAGTTAAGCCTTCAACATATTAAAAGTATTTTTTTAAATCTTAATCACACCCTTCACCTCAATTATTTTTCTTTTGTTGGCCAAATACTCATGTTTACAAAATCAATGAACTCACGAAAAACGGCAAAAGGTAAAAAATGAATGTTTGCTCATGGTGAAAAGTCCTTCACGCAGGGGCTGCGTCTACACACGTAGTGATTACTGAAGGCTGAAAATGAGAAAGCACGAATACTGGAGATACGAAAAATAGCGTGGAACAACAATTGTAGAACAACAAATGGTTAACAAAATTGGATCTATAACATTTTACGATCCGGCATATAATAACGGAGCTATTTGGAATTTTCGAATTCCCGCCATCCCTAAGCTTCCACTATTCCACTCCCGATTTCAGCCAATAGGAAATACGATCTTTAGTGTTGACTCAAACGATTTAATATGGAGTATATTATAGAGAAAACAACACATTTTCGGGTAAAGAACGAAAAATCTTAATTAATTTGCTTAATGGCACGACTTATTTGCATATGTTCCACAAAGTAATAGCTCATTGAAAACAGCCTTGTAACGAAGTGGTTCATGATATATCAGTTTATAGTTAATATGACGTGGGGGGGGGTTACTGAAGGCCGAAAACTAACATATGGAAATATCTCTGTTAATATTCAGTAAGGAGAAAACGTGTACATAACAACATTTATAGAACACTATATTTGCAAGAAGATTGATTCTATACAATTCGCAATCCGACGCACAACAACAGAGATTCTCCCCCTCTAACCCCCCCCCCCACTCGCAGTGGTCCGATCTTAGCGGTTAACGAACTTGATCTTCATTTTTATATAAAACTTTTAAATACCGAGTTTGGCAACGACCAGGCAAAAAGTCCGTCACGCAGGGGCTGCGTAAACTAAGCAGATTTCCCACGTGAAGGTTTACAATAGATAAATATACATACAGGTAACACAGCCGTGAATGCTCAGTAAATGTAGAATACAAGGCTGAATTGTAAACAACAGGCAAGCCAACCTCGTAGTGCTGCATACATAGACCGGAAAGACAAACAATTAATGAAATAATATTTGAATATAACATATTAATCTTATTGAAAACAATTTACTAAAGCTAGTGGTGTAATTTGTAATGAATCAGAGTCAGTTTTATCTCAATCACTCAAATTTTAGTAATCCAAAAATAAAAGAAGGGGGGGGGGTCAAAAGAACGTATTTGCATATATCTCACATAGTAAAAGTTCAATGAAAACAATATTTGGTATTTAGGCTTCAATTAATATCTTTTATTATATAACAGAGCATTATGTATGTAACACTAGTAGAAGTGGGGGTTTACTCAAGGCTGAAAACTGAAAAATGAAAATATCTCGGTTAATATTCAAGATAGAGAATAAATGTATATAACATCATTTATAGTGTATTTAGTTTTCAATAAGATTGATTTTATACGCCTTTTTCGATTCGACTTATAGTAACGGAGATATTTCGAATCTTCAAACTTCTCCCCCTCTATACCTCCCTCCCCTGGTCCAATTTCAACTGTTAACGAATTTGATGTTTCTTTTTACATAAAACGACTAAATATCGAGTTTGATATATATACAGTTTTGAACGGACCTCATTTTCGTCATCTACTAGGTAGGATCGATGGACATTTGAAGAAAAATGTCGAAAATTTCGTCATGAGTACAACCTCAATAGCTGATTTCCCTTAAGGTAAATCTGCTAAAATTGAGACGGCTAGAGTGTTAACAGACACACACACACATATATATATATATATACACACATAAATATGTATGGTGTAGTTATTGTTTCTTGGAGTTCTGGTCAATTTTGGTGAAAACCCACCCCAATATATATAATATTCAGGTAATGATTATTATAGCCATAATATAATAGTAGCTTTAATACAGTAAGATAACAATTGTAATAGTAAGCAATAATAGTTGTAACATAATAAAATAATAATAACATAATAGCTTTAATAAAACATGAAAATAGCTTTAATAAAATATAACAATAATTGTAATAACACATAACAATAACAGTTGTAACATAATAAATAACAACAACATAATAGCTGCAGAATAACAATTATAACATAGTTCAACAAACAAAAGTCAATAAACTATATACATGCCTAATAGATATACCAAGTCATAAGGCTGTGAGCCTGCTGAGTGGAAACAGACCAAGGAAGGTTACAACCAGTGTTCCTAATGTAACCAGAAGTGCAATACATAATGTACAATAGTTTTTAAGTATTTCTAGTCTTGGTAAGTAGAAATAACATAAACACCATCTGTTACACTCTAGTTTAATAACAATGTGCAATATATATATATATATATATATATATATATATATATATATATATATATATATATATATATATTCGTATCTGTTTTTACAGCCCTGAAGATGAGTAAATAAATATTCTCGAAATATTGGCATAAACTAAACTTTTTTTCACCAAGATTGACCAAAATTTCAAGAAACAATTACAACCCCATATATAAATATAACCTGGTCGAAAACATTCACACAATTCTATATATATATATATATATATATAATTTTGAACGGAGTTCATTTTCGTCATCTCCTGGGTAGGATCGATGGACATTTGAAGACATTTCCTGAGTATCCCATCATGAGTAGAATCTCAATAGCTGATTTCCTCTAGGGGCCGTCAGCTTTGGTAACACTCTCTGTCTACTAGCAATGCACATCAAACATAGCTACTGGAGTAATGATGTTAGAGAATAGAATACCCATTCAATGGTTGCTGATTAGAAGCCATTCACAGCTATATAATGGAGTAGCTTTCTCTCGGCAAGACATAACCAAATATCAACTTGACAAGATTAAAAAGACCTTGGAGTCACCGGTTCTTAGCAGATATTCCTCAACCAAAATTAGCCAATCATATCGCCTCATAGTCGATGGTGTCAGTCGATGTAAAACTATTTCAAACAATTAATTCCGGTGTTCACCAAGGTTCATTATGGCCATTACTATTCTTGATATATATAAGTCAACGTTAAACCCACAAAAGCAGGGGCTGCGTAAACTAAGCAGATTTCCCACGTGAAGTTTTACAATAGAGAAATCTGCATACTAGTGACAGTAGTAGTAACGAGTCTCTAAACCAATTTCGAGAGAGCCGAACAGTTACGGAAACGGCCGAACTAGCTTTCGGCGGATACTCACGAATAGACCCCGACATCAGCCGATCCCAACTCGCCCGTTAGCAGCACACACTTAATAAAAATAGAAATATCTCGGTTACTATTCAAGACAGAGATAACTGTATATAACAATATTTATAATACAGTTAAAGTGCAATAAGAGTGGTTCTATTCAATTTTTCGATCCAACCAGTAGTAACGGAGATATTTCCAATTTTCGAAAATTCTCTTCTCTAAACCTTCTTTTTGCATAAAACGAGTAAATATCTTGTTCGGTAACGGTCAAACCAAAATTACGACCGCTAGAGCGGTAACAGATGAGCACATATATATATATATATATATATATATATATATATATATATATATATATATATATATATATATAATTTTGAACGGAGTTGGTTTTCGTCATCTCCTGGGTAGGGACCGATGGACATTTGAAGACATTTCTCGAGTATCCCATCATGAGTAGAACCTCAATAGCAGATTTCCTCTAAGGGCTAAAATCCTAAATCTGCTAAAATACATTTATTAAATTGACGATACTAGTTTAATTTCAAAAGTGCGTCAAGGAGATGCTGCGTAAACTAAGCAGATTTCCCACGTGCTGGTATAACATACTTGTGAACTCATTTCACCACATATTCTCCTCTATTCAGGGGGGGGGGGCTCCTAACGAGGGCTGAAAACAACGAAGTACGAATATCTCCATTAACATTTCTGTTGTGAAAAAATCCATAGAACGGCAATTGCAGAGCATCAATAGTTTAACAAGATTGGTTTTATAACATTTTACGATCCTGGTCACACAATAACGGGCCATAATTTCCGAATCTCCAAACCCTCACTATTCTAAGTCCGATTTCAGCCAAAAAAAAAAAAAGATGATATAGATCATCTCAATAGTGATTAGATAAAAAGATTAAATAGCGCGTTTGGTGCAGATCAAATAAATTATTGGAATTAGAACGTAAATTCTTAAACTAATAAATCCTAATATTTTCTTAATTATTCATGATACAGAAAATATATAGGACATTAAATTTGTAATAAGATTGGATATATACAGTTTTTTGATCCGACGTATAATATCAATGATATTTCGAATTCTCGAAATTCAACCCTTCTAAACCCCCCTCCCACTAGTCCGATTTCAGTCATTAACGAACTTGGTTTTTCATTTTACACAAAGGGATTAAATATCGATTTTGGTAGCGATCCTTCAAAAATTGCAGCCGCTCAAGCGTTAAAAGGCACACACACACGCGCGCGCACACACACGCACACACACACACACACACACACACACACATATATATATAGTTTTTAACAGACAAAATTTCAGCCATCTCCTGGGTAGGATCGATGGACATTCGAGGAAATGTTTTGAAAATGGGGTCATGTGTAGAACCTCGAAAGCTGATTTCCCTTAAGGGAATTGTGCTAACAGCGCGCGCTAGCCGAGAGGTGGGATAAGGAGCACGGGCAGTTATAAATAATTGGGCTGAGCCTTTTAAACGATGATTAAATGCAATATCCCGATGACTTTAGGTTTTGGTCATCGGCCGAAATGCTGCCGAAAAATAATTCGTGGCTCTTGTTAGAAGGTAGTTGTGCCGCCCTGTAATCTTGCCGCCAACAGCTGTCGGGAGTATACAACATTAGCTAGGAATGCAGATCTGCAACAGTTCCAGCTCCATGCAAGTGACAGCAACCCCAGCCACTTGTTGCGTGACAGTAATCGCCAAAATTATACTTTCAGTCAGGTTTTTAACGTATCCATTATTAGTTCGGACAACTCCCCGAGATTTGTGCAAATGTTTACAAAAGAACTTCCCTTGGTGCTGCTCAAACCCAGCAGATTTGCAACGGGGTGCAATGACTCGCAGAAGAACAGATCAACCCCATCCACAATTTCTCTGTTTTACTGCAAATCGACTCATGTCTTGACTACAGTTCAACAAAACAGGTCCGTCGCGCAGGAGATGCGTAAACTAAGCAGATTTCCCGCCTCCTGCAAATATATAAACATACAAATGACTCTCTAAGATTGTTGTGTAAATGATTGTTTTTAAACTTCTCTGATAGTTCTAAGTATTATTCGGATTAGTGAGGTTTTAAATCAACGGTTGGCCATGTGAGTTAAAGCGTTGACCTTTATCTCACATGGTAAACCTAGAGTGGCGAGTTCGATTCTTGCCTGGGCAAAGGAAATTATTTAGTGACGAAATTCATTAAATAACATCCTAAAATCCCACCCTGGCTAGAGAAGCGTGATAACCTGTAGATAACCCGTCCCAATTAGCCTGAGTTGCAAAAAGTGGACGTTAATAAATAATAATAATAATAATAAATCAACGGCTCCCGCACTTGTCATTTATTTTCATTAGAAAATAACTATACTCCCAATATTTATTTATTTGAGAAGCCGCTACAATGGCGATTCATCTTTTGACATATTGAAATATAATAAATACTCCCAATAGAAATGTAAACTAAAAGAGCATTTTGATTATTTAATTTGTATAATGTATTCTTTAATCGGGTCTTTTGCACTTTAGGGGAGCCAGTGATTGCATTAAGACCAACTGTTCCTAGAAGAAGTGATAAACACATGATGTGGTGGTAACCTCAACACTGCTCTTGGTTATCAAGATAACGCTGCCATATTATAAAATAAACATTCTAAATTATTAAAGTAGAACATTTATTTTAGGATGAATAATAGAACCTAAGTAAACAATTTTTCTTTAAATAAGAACAAATTCTGCCATATCCTTCAATATTTGTTCGAAAAAATCTTTGTCCTTATTCCTCTGTCTCCATAGAAATTCACATAGATATGAGTCTATTAGTGTCCGTCTTGTGCCGCATTCCTTCCTGTTTCTGCGTTTTGCCCTACCCCACAGAGATTCGTAGCATATTTTTCCAATCAGTAATAGTATTTGTACTGATATTTAATTCTTTGGTGCAAAACGTAGTGGAGGTGTACTCTTGTGACCAGCAGTATATTAATAAAACAGCCTTATTAAGAGGTAATCTAGCGTTCTCAAACCATGTATCCACACAAAGCCCCTTCTTGGTTCGGCAGCTACGTTTGTGGCAGGTCCACTTCCCACTCCTTGCATCACAATTCATAAAATGTCCTTCACTGCACACCCTTACCTTGGGGATAAGGCGCTTTTCCTGAAGAAATGCGACAGCATTTTCTTCATCCCTGCACAAGTTATACACTTCAAACAAATTCATTTTCTTCTTAGCAAAACAGTAGCACTGATACGTGTAAACAAATAATTCCTTAATAAATGCCATCTGATTCATTAAGTTCCTCAGAAATAACCTGTATGATAACAACTGTTCCTAAAAAGTCACTGGCTCCCTTTAAGTGCAAAAGACCCCTTTAATCAGCGCCGTTCTGAATTTGCTCCCGCAAGTTGTGGGGAATCGCACTCTTTAACTCTGTTATATGTTGTCTTATTTGCTACGATATGTTCACGTTCTTATATAACTGTCTACTATCTATAACTATTAAACGTTACTTGGTAATGCCATTTCGACAAAAAGCAATAAGCATTTTCAGACAACTATGATTTCCCGGGATCGCCGGGAACCTTAGCTCCTGTATATGTGAGTGTATGGGTGTGTGTGTGTGTGTGTGTGTATATATATATATATATAATATATATATCTATATATATATATATATATATACTAGCTCAGATACCCGGCTTCGCTTGGGAATTGATTTGAGGCTGAATGGTGATGGTATTTTTTGGCAAGGCTTTACTTTGCACCATATTTTGACATTTACCCGTTCCAGTGTTTAGGGTTAATACCCGTTGTTGGCATTTGTTATTAATAAAATTAATTTTTTATGAAGTCCTCACTGTCCTCCAAATTGTCATATTTCCCGTCTCCTGTGCATTATGCATAGATTTCAGTTATTAAGGACAAAATATAAAAATAGATTTGAATTAATTTTTCCAGGTAAGGTTCCTCATAGTTCAAATTGGAATGAATTGTTGAGCTTATCAATATTTGTACGCAAATTACTTGCTCTACACATTATTCCTGGAGAAATGTATAAAACAAAAGTTAATCTAAATAACAAAGTAAACAACTTTTGTTATGTGCATGCTTGTCGAAAAACAAATAGACAGTGCAATATAACGACTTCTTATTTCAGGCCTCCCTTATAAGCCCCACTCCCCTTCTAACCTAAAAATCTTAATATAGCTTATAATCACGGAAGAATTAATGCTAATTGACATACCGACTTTTTTAAAGTTCGGTTTAACCGTTAGCGCCCAATGGAATCCCATAGTTTACTCCCGCTTTAGTTTATAGTGTATATCTCGTTTATAATTTGTTAAAAGACAAAAATTAATATGACAAAAGTTACTCTATATAAGAAAATAAACAACTATTGTTATGTTCATATTTGCCGAAAAACCAATATGAAACGAAATATCGCTATTATTAATTTCTGGCTTCCCTTATAACCCCCACTCCTGCCAGTCCCTAGAAATGTTGGTACGGCTTGTTAAAATGAAAGAGTTAGTGCTAATACATATACCGAGTTATATTTATTTCGGTTATGTCTTTTGTCCCAAATAAAATTGTCCATCCGCTATAGGTTTTAGCGTATATCTCGTTTATAAATCGGAATATGAAAAAAGTGTATATAACAAAAGTTACTCTAAATAACAAAATAAACAACTTTTGTTATGTTCACATTTGCCGAAAACCCAATAGGACTTCACTGTCCTCCATATTGTCATATTTCCCGTCTCCTGTGCATTATGCATAGATTTGAATTATTAAGGAGAAAATATTGACATACATTTGAATTAATTTTTTCAGGTGAGGTACCTGGTAGTTCATATTGAAAAGAAGTGTTGAGCAAATTTCTCTAAATAACAAAATAAACAACTTTTGTTATGTGCATATTTGCCGAAACCCCAATAGGAAATCATTATTATTAATTTCAGGCCTCCCTTATAACTCCCACTCCTGCCCGTCCCTAGAAATGCTAGTATAGCTTATTATAATGAAAGCGTTACTACTAATTCACATACCGAGTTTGGTTTAATTCGGTTGAGTCTTTAGTGCCAAATAAAATTGTGGACTCCCGCTATAGCTTATAGCGTATAACTCATTTATGCTTCCGTATACGGCAAAAGTGCATATAACAAAAGTTACTCTAAATAACAAAATAAACAACTTTTGTTATGTGCATATTTGCTGAAAAAGCAATAGGAAACGAAATATCGCTATTTTTAATTTCAGGCCTCCCTTATAACCCCCACTCCTGTTCGTCTTAGAGAATATTAGTATAGCCTAAAGTCTAAGTTGGGCTAGTAGTAATATACATACCAAGTTTCATAAAGTTCGGTTCAGCCGTTTATGCGTGAAAAGGTAACAAATAAACAAACAAACAAACAGACACCAAAGAAACAAAATGCAGTTATGGTGTCTATGACATGTGAAACGAAAAGTTATCGTGAAATTTCCCAAAAAAAATTACTGTACAGACAGAGGTTACAATTTTATATATATGTATAGATATATCTATATATATATATATATATATATATATATATATATATATGTGTGTGTATAATGTATGTAGTGGTGGAGAGCCGGTCATAACTATTGCCTAACTTCTGCCATTATAGCCTCCCATAGATTAGGAAGTAGACTGGAGTTGGCAGCCATTGCAGTGAAGTGGTTAACCACAGCAAACCTCTGCAATATAGAGCATACCTCTCCTCCTTTGCTGCTCTGTTCTTCTTATCAAGTGCTGTAGTGCTTCTATTAGCAGATTCCTCTGGTGGGAAATCAGCTATTGAGACTGTACTATTGACGCGAAATCAACAAGCAGCGCACAATTTCGGCCCAAAAATCCATGGTTTGATTTAGATTGCAGAAACCCTAATAGAATTTTAAGATACAAATACAGAGCAATGATTAAAATAAATTCTTCAAATGAACCGTTCGATCAGTATATCGAAACCAGAAATCATACAGGCAGCTAATACACAATTAGGAATTAGAATTTCGTATTCACATATTGAAAAGCCTACAAGACGTCAGATACAGCAAACAGTTTTGGTCAACAATAAAGTCACTACAACCCTATAGAGACAATAAAAATGAAGTAGATATGGTAGAATGGAGTGCTTTCTATAAATCGTTATACGGCCATAAATATATTCAAGATGTGAACTACTTTTGGCGATCCATCCGTTTCTTGAAGGTGACATCTCTCTAGAACAGCTACAACAATGCATACACATCTCCAAAAACAATAAATCTCTTGGCCCTCATCATATTATCTATGAGACATTCAAAAATCTCACTCCTGAATGGGAGCATTATCTCTTGTATTTATTTAACTTAATAATGACACACAAAAGGCCCCCTCACTCCTGGTCAAAATCGAAAATGCATTTGCTATTAAATAAAGGGGATAGGGCCGATACAGATAATTACCGTGGGATATCATTGATAAATACTATGGCAAAGTTATTTACCAGTATTCTTGCGAGAACAATTATGGCATGAGCGGAATCTGAAAATATTATTCGAGAAGAGCAGGCTGGATTTAGAAGCAAGAGAGGCTGCATTGACCATATTGTCACTGTTAATGCACTGGTTGGAATCACCTTTAAAACGAAAGGGAAGTACCTATATGCAGTTTTCATCGACCTTAAGAAGGCCTTTGACTCCATCGACCATAGCCTTTTATGGGAAAAGCTATACTAACTTGGAGGAAAACTAATTAGGATCTTGAAAAACTTGTAAATTTCAATAAATGGCCAACTGAGTGAAGAAATTGATATAACGTTAGGAGTACTACAAGGCGAAAGTCTCAGCACAACACTCTTTTTTTTCCAGCAAAATGATGCCTCAGGAGTCAGCATTGACAATGCTCATGTTACTACTTGCAGAGGACATTATCCTTCTGAGTAGCAGTTAGCATAGCGCACAGAAGAACATGGAGCAGTATTGCGCAAATAACTCCCTCACCTTGAATGTGTCTAAGTCTAAAGTATTTGTATTCCATAAATCACCAAGGTTAAAAGAGCTCAAGCCCTTTTACTGAAATAATGAAAAATTGGAGTACACAAAGACTTACACTTACTTAGGAGTTCATTTTTCAACCTCAGGAAAATCACACAAAGTTTCTGCGCATTTCATACAAAAATCGTCTGTAACAACTGCTAAAGTGCTAGAAATTCTGAGAAGAAGTATAAGTGACGCTTGAGAAACAAAGATGGCATTATTTGACTCAATGGTATCTTCAATTCTTCTGTATGCAAGTTTAGAGTCTTAGATATCTTGATGCCATTGAAGTAGCTCATATGAAATTCATTAAATACCTGTATGGATACCCAATCAAGAACACTCCAATCATATAGTTCGACTCGAGACCGGCAGAAGTCCACTGAGTGTAAAAGTAATAAGGGCAGTAATGAATTACTGGTCCAAATTGTCATTGATGTCAGAAGAAAGACTGCCCAAACAATGCTTTAACAAGCTAAGACTGCTGGATGCAGAGAGTCCTGACACATAATATAACTGGGTCTCGCAAATGAATATGATAGCCAATCAGTACGGATGTACCGAGGAGTTCTACACTCTTCACACTAACAGTATGTTGAAGTATAAAGATGACATCCTAGAAAACCATAACCTCAACCATAACCTCTCAACGGACATTAATAGAGCTTTAAACTCAAACTGGAATCCCATTTACAGAACATAATGCTGTTTTAATAATTTGCACCCTAACATTCAAGATTCCTTTAAAAAAACTAAGATGCATCAGCCGATTAAGGGTTGGAAACCCTGATCACATTAAACTATACCAAGGAAGCAAACCTCTATTTCTCAATGCAAACGATCTCTGCTAAAAGAAAACAGACAGAATATTTTAAATCAATCCATCTCAACATCCTCTGATCATCAGTCAATACAAAATATCTTAAATATTAACGATGTCAATAAATTGAATAGGCTTTATACATTCATTATAGCAGTTCTGAAAACGTTTGACAATGAGTGAAAACGTTAATGTAAATGAGTAAACTCATATCACGAACAATTTGTGTATATATTACGATTTGTGAATGTTTTTGTTATTTATTCTATTGTGCACATATTCAAGGCTAACATTCAAGGTATAGAACTTATATTGTTATTTTAGCTGTTCAAAAAATTGCAATGATAAAGATATTATTGAACAGGATTAAAGTAATTTTACCATTAGAATTAGTTAGTAAATAAGATTAGAATTATTGAAATTATATATATTTAAATTAAAATATATTAACTTCACTTTATGAAATCTATGTCACCATTTATTGTAAAATCATGTAGGTTTTGCCAGACTCAAAATGAAACGAAATGTGTCTATATTGTTATTATTTGTACAAGATTTATCTTTAACAAATATCTATCAATCTATCTAATGACGCGATTTTTCAACAATATATTGAAAGTACATGTTTATTGATACATAACAAATTATGTTTGTCTTCTTTAATACTGCCCTTCAGAAGTCGGTCGACATTCTAATCTATATAAACCTTCTTGCACTCTTCCACCATTTAAATATTACATTTTTCTTTTTACGTACCCCAACGCATAACGCAGTACTACGGAAATTACCATAGTACATTGGAAATATATATTTATTTATTATGTAGAGCTTCTCAACTGTGGCGAGTGGCGCAGTGGAAGCGTGCTACGCCCATTAGAAATAGAGTTTCTATTGGAGTTTAAACATTTTAGTAGAAGCAAAGGTATTTTAGTTTCTTACTGAACTCTTCTATGGGATAATCAGTCTATGTTTCAGCCCGCAGTACCTAAAATAAAGGCCGTCACGCAGAGGCTGCGAAACTAAGCACTAAGGTAACAAAAATTGCTGCCACTAGAGCGTTAACAAACAAATACATATAAAGTTTTGAACGAACCTCATTTTCGTCATCTTCTGGGTTGGATCGATGAACATTTGAAGATATTTTTCGAAAATTCCGTCGTCAGTACGACCTCAATAGCTCTCTAAGCTGATATGGTCTGATACGATTAGACGTGTGTCATACCCTCATGTGGGAAATCTGCTTAGTTTACGCAGTCCATGCGTAACGGACTTGGAAGGTACCCCAATAGATAGATAGCAACAGATGTCATATTTTGTTTTTCTCATCTTGAACACTGACAAGATGCTAAGCATGGGGCAAGATGTGTGTGTTGTGTGACAATTTCCCTTTGCGAAGGTCGCAAAGCAGCGTTATATAGAAGTAGCGTGGGGTAGAGACGACCCAAAGCAGCATCTATTTACATAGATATATATCGAGAAGAGGCACCGCCATTGTTGGAACAGAAATATGTCTACTTTGATTACAATGGCTGCCTACTAGTCAATGATTCTACAAGAATTGCAGAGTCGGTCTGCAAGCTGGCTCGTGGGTTGACACTCCAAACACCGTCCCCAGATAGTCTGGGTAGATGAAGATGGCAGCTGCCAGTATTCTGCGTATGGAGCAGGCCCTCACCTCATCACATAACAGTATAAGTTCAATAAAAAAAATATTTACTCTTAGAAGAAGTAGTTTCACGATATAACAGCACATTGTTAATATTATAGTAGGAGCAGGCGTTCTTAATGCTGAAAGCTACAAAATGCAAATATGACGGTTAATATTCAATATAGAGGCAAAAAAACAGCATTTGTAGTAAATTGCATTTGCTATAAGACTAGTTGTATGTATTTTTTTTTTAATCAGACGTGTAATAATGTAAACGTACATATTTTGAAGTTTCGAAATTCACTCATTAAACCTCACTCCCGATGGTCCGATTCCAGGCATTAGTCTACTGGAGACATCACATTACAGGTCCTCCTTGGTTAACGGGGGCTAAAAGGCGAGATAATAACTCTCAACGTAAACTGTCGCCACCAATCTCTTCGAATCTCACTTTAATCCTTCTTAAGAAAACCAAGGTCTATGCATAAGGAAGTAGCTATAAGGAAATAGGAATAAGATAGAAAATATGGTAGAAGCAAGTAAAGAACAGTTGTCTAGTGGAGTTGGAGGTTAGTAGAGCTGGAGTTGTGCGTGCCTGTGCTTGTTGTGGCAAAAGAAAAAGCAACCATCACGTCGCTGGTTCCGGATTCTCTTCTTACAGTAGCTCCCGCTTTTTAATACTAACTCATGCTAATTCAAAAACATCTGTAAGCCGCCGCCCTTTCTTCCACTTGTTGATTCTAACTGTAAATTTTATTCTCGCCCTCTAAGACTTGGTGTAGTTCTTAGAACCGGCAGATTAGACCGTACGTCGCATAAAACTGCCACGAATTTAATCTAGGGCATAAGGTTTTCCATGTACATCAAAAAACAGTTCTTCTTCTGTGGGAGACAAGAGAGCCCTAACGATAACCTGCAGTTAGCACAACAATATTTTCCTCTTGCATAATAATAGCAACAATATAGAGTTCAATCTTTGTTTCTTAAGAACTCCTATAGTGATGATATACCATAAGTGAAAATTCCTCCATGAGCAGGAATTTTACTGAAGTCTAAAATCCAAAATATTACAGTTTACTAAAATTAAGAAATTTCTATACAATAAAAGCAGCAGGGCAATACTCATTAATTTATCCTCCGCCCCCATAATCACAATCACGGCAGTGTGACCTCCATCTGCCTCATTCACATGTGGATTGCAGCAGGGAGAATGTGACGAGTGTAGCCCTGCAGTCAGCCCTAGATGTGCCAGTGCTACCTCCATCTGCCTCATTCACATGTGGATTGCAGCAGGGAGAATGTGACGAGTGTAGCCCTGCAGTCAGCCCTAGATGTGCCAGTGATGCCAGTGCTACCTCCATCTGCCTCATTCACATGTGGATTGCAGCAGGGAGAATGTGACGAGTGTAGCCCTGCAGTCAGCCCTAGATGTGCCAGTGCTACCTCCATCTGCCTCATTCACATGTGGATTGCAGCAGGGAGAACGTGACGAGTGTAGCCCTGCAGTCAGCCCTAGTTGTGCCAGTGCTACCTCCATCTGCCTCATTCACATGTGGATTGCAGCAGGGAGAATGTGACGAGTGTAGCCCTGCAGTCAGCCCTAGATGTGCCAGTGCTACCTCCATCTGCCTCATTCACATGTGGATTGCAGCAGGGAGAATGTGACGAGTGTAGCCCTGCAGTCAGCCCTAGATGTGCCAGTGCTACCTCCATCTGCCTCATTCACATGTGGATTGCAGCAGGGAGAATGTGACGAGTGTAGCCCTGCAGTCAGCCCTAGATGTGCCAGTGATGCCAGTGCTACCTCCATCTGCCTCATTCACATGTGGATTGCGGCAGGGAGAATGTGACGAGTGTAGCCCTGCAGTCAGCCCTAGATGTGCCAGTGATGCCAGTGCTACCTCCATCTGCCTCATTCACATGTGGATTGCGGCAGGGAGAATGTGACGAGTGTAGCCCTGCAGTCAGCCCTAGATGTGCCAGTGATGCCAGTGCTACCTCCATCTGCCTCATTCACATGTGGATAGCAGCAGGGAGAACGTGCCAAGTGTAGCCCTGCAGTCAGCCCTAGATGTGCCAGTGCTACCTCCATCTGCCTCATTCACATGTGGATTGCAGCAGGGAGAATGTGACGAGTGTAGCCCTGCAGTCAGCCCTAGATGTGCCAGTGCTACCTCCATCATCTTAGCAGAAATATTCAAAAATTAAAAACAGTGAATGGCCTCTCAATTTATAACAGTTGGTTCCTTTCCTTTGCCTAGCTTACACATGTATTTACATAGATAAGATGGCAATAGTTGATTCCCTTCAAGGGAAACCCGCTAATTTGTTGAGAAACAGTTCAGAGTTATATGTTACATTAGATTGGTAAGAGAGAGATTTGTAATGGGGTTACAGGAGAGGGCTATGGAGAGGCGATGCTGAGCGAGAGGGAGCGAGCCACAAAGTGAGAGAGATAAAGGGAGTGAGCGTGAGTAAGAGGGAGTGGAAGTGTGTGTGTGAGAGAGAGAGAGAGAGATAGAGGGAGTTGGGTGGTCAGGACCTGTTGGTTCCCTCTAATCCAGTGCCTCCCGATTATACCGCCCGGACCACCGTGGCTCACATAATTTACCCCCCCCCCCCCCCGCCTCACCTCTCTCACTCTCTCTCTTTCACTCCCCCTCCCCCCCCCTCTCTCTCTTTTTCTTTCACTCCTTCCCTCTCTCTCTAAGCCAGAGAGGAGAGAGAGAGAGAGAACTCATTAAATCATATTTATTATAAGGAGCCGATCTGGATGGCGGACTGTTCCCAGGATCGCCGGCGGCTTCGCCTCATTTATCTGCTTCATTGGTGATTTATTGATTGAGAGATACACCTTCCTCCGACGGTAAGTGCATTATGATGCGAGCAACGATGCATTTAGTCAGAACTGCATTGAGGGATCTCCTGGGACCGGCATCAAGTGGCCACAGCAATGCTTTACCAGTTGCATCAGCTGAATATAATATCTGCCGAGCACTCCTTTAGAAACACATTATCTCCAAGCCCCAAATCTGGGTAACAGACGAACCTTCTATGCCTTTCTACCTAAGGCCTGAAATGGTAGAATACATTCGAGATTTTAATAGCCGGACAATTAGGGAAATTTAAAATGCAAACAACGTAGAGTCATATCAAACATTAAACGATTTAACAAATGATAATGGATTATGACCTGGGGTGAAATGTATTAATTTTTTTCATTAAATGTTAGCATAACATAATATCAAATACTTTTTGTCAATCAAATTCTTTAGATATATTTAAAGCGAATTTATAGCTGTACATCGGGCTGTACACGGTAATACTGTAGAAGGCGGGGCTGTAGATAGCGGGTGAGTAGGCTGCAGGGTAATTGATGGTGGGGCTGTAGCCGGTATGGTTGTTCATAATGGGGCTGTAAATAGCGTGGTATTAGATGGTGGGGAAGATAGCGGGGCTGTAGAGGGGAGTGGGTGATGTAGATAGCGGACCTGTAGAGGGGGAGTGGGTGATGTAGATAGCGGACCTGTAGAGGGGGAGTGGGTGATGTAGATAGCGGACCTGTAGAGGGGGAGTGGGTGATGTAGATAGCGGACCTGTAGAGGGGGAGTGGGTGATGTAGATAGCGGACCTGTAGAGGGGGAGTGGGTGATGTAGATAGCGGACCTGTAGAGGGGGAGTGGGTGATGTAGATAGCGGACCTGTAGAGGGGGAGTGGGTGATGTAGATAGCGGGGCTGTAGATGGACGGGTTATAGATGGCGGGATGTAAGTGGGGGCGGGGCAGTAGATGGGGGGGGGGGCGATATAGATAGGGGACCCATAGATACAAAAGTAATAGATGTCGGGGCTGTAGACGGGGGGCGGGGCTGTAGAGGGGGGGGGGAGGGCAATGTAGATCGCGGACCTGTAGAACGACTGGCATTCGATGGCGGGCTGTAGTGGGGGGGGGAGGGCGATGTAGATAGCGGACCTGTAGAACGACAGGTGATGTAGATAGCGGGCGTGTAGTGGGGGGGGGGGTGATGTAGATAGCGGACCTGTAGATGAACAGGTAATAAATGGATGGGCTGTAGACGGGGGGCAGGGCTGTAGATTGCGGACCTGTATGGGGGGGGTGTAGATAGCGGACCTGTAGATGGACAGGTAATAGATGTCAGGGCTGTAGACGGGGGGGGGCTGTAGACGGGGTGGGGGCTGTAGTGGGGGGAAGGGTGATGTAGAAAGCGGACCTGTAGATGGACAGGTTGTAGATGGCTTTAGACGGGGGGGGGCTGTAGATAGCGGGGCTGTAGGGGTGATGTAGATAGCGGACCTGTAGATGGACAGGTTGTAGATGGCTTTAGACCGGGGTGGGGGCGATGTGGATAGCGGACCTGTAGATGGACAGGTAATAGATGGCTTTAGTCGGGGGGGGCTGTAGATAGCGGGGCTGTAGTGGGGGGGGGGTTGTAAATAGCGGACCTGTAGATGGACAGGTTATAGATGGCGGGCTGTAGACGGGGACGAGGCAGTAGATGGGGGGGGGTGATATAGATAGCGGACCCCTAGATACACAGGCAATAGATGTCGGGGCTGTAGACGGGGGTGGCTGTAGTGGGGGGAAGGGCGATGTAGATAGCGGACCTGTAGATGGACAGGTAATAGATGGCTTTAGACGGGGGGGGGGCTGTAGATAGCGGGGGGGTAGGGGGGATGTAAATAGCGGACCTGTAGATGGACAGGTAATAGATGGGCTGTAGACGGGGGTGGGGGTGATGTGGATAGCGGACCTGTAGATGGACAGGTTGTAGATGGCTTTAGACGGGGGGGGGGCTGTAGATAGCGGGGCTGTAGGGGGGGGTGTAGAAAGCGGACCTGTAGATGGACAGGTTGTAGATGGCTGTAGACGGGGGGGGGGGGCTGTAGATAGCGGGGCTGTAGGGGGGGGATGTAGAAAGCGGACCTGTAGATGGACAGGTTGTAGATGGCTTTAGTCGGGGGCGGGGGCGGGCTGTAGATAGCGGGGCTGTAGGGGGGGATGTAGAAAGCGGACCTGTAGATGGACAGGTTGTAGATGGCTGTAGACGAGGGGGGCGGGCTGTAGATAGCGGGGCTGTAGGGGGGGATGTAGAAAGCGGACCTGTAGATGGACAGGTTGTAGATGGCTTTAGACGGGGGGGGCTGTAGATAGCGGGGCTGTAGGGGGGGATGTAGAAAGCGGACCTGTAGATGGACAGGTTGTAGATGGCTTTAGACAGGGGTGGGGGTGATGTGGAATGTAGATAGCGGACCTGTAGAATTGAAACAGGAATAAATGGATGGCTGTAGACGGGGCGGCAGGGCTGTAGATTGCGGACCTCGTAGGGGGGGTGTTAGTGCGACCTGTAGATGGACAGGTATTAGATGTCGGGGCCTTTGGTAGACGGGGTGGCTGTTGTGGGGGGAAGGGTGATGTAGAAAGCGGACCTGTAGGATGGGGACAGGTTGTAGATGGCTGTAGACGGGGGGGGGCGGCTGTTAGTGCGGGGCTGTAGGGGGGGGGATGTACAGAAAAGGATAAGCGGACCTGTAGATGGACAGGTTGTAGATGGCACTTTAGTCGGGGCGGGGGCGGGCTGTAGATAGGGGAGGCTGTAGGGGGGGATGTAGAAAAAGAGGACCTGTAGATGGACAGGTTGCTAGATGGCTGTAGACAGGGGGGGGGATGTTGATAGGCGGGGCTGTATGGGGGGATAGTAGAAAGCGGACCTGTAGATGGACAGGTGCTAGAAGGCTGTAGACGGTGGGGGGGGCATTGTAGATAGCGGGGCTGTAGGGGGGGATGTAGAAAGCGGACCTGTAGATGGACAGGTTGTAGATGGCTTTAGACAGGGGTGGGGGTGATGTGGATAGCGGACCTGAAGATAGTACTGTTGTTACGTCACCTCTGTAGATAGTGACGAATGAGTTGTAAGGTAGATAATGTATCTGCAGTTGCCTCCAACATTCATCTTCTTTGCTCATCCTCTCCGACTATTTAATTCTATAGCATTATCACCTTCACCTATCCATTATATTGTTATTCTATGCTCGGTCTCCGCCATTACATTACTTTATGAGAGCATAAATATTTCATTTTAATTAACTACTACTATACTAGCTTTACTAACTATGGCAGTTTGTATAAATAATTACATTTTACTAATATATTAAGTAATCTTTTCTAATAAGGAAATATAATTTACATGTTATGTTATTAGCATTCATTATATCATTTCTTCAAGCTGCGTTAGTAGTCATAGTGGTGCTTCTGTAAATCCCGCCTCTACTTATTAAATGAAAATGGCATTCTCATATAATAATAAAAATATTTTTCTTCTTCTAACACAATAATAAAATAATTTACACTTAAAGTAACAGTTTAGTTGTTGGCCAACCTGTTGATTTCAGTGGCCACATCCGTCATTGTCACGCGATAATTGTGAGTAGGCGGTTTGCACTATTACTAAAGGCTACTCCCATTAGCAACTTACAACTCTATCACGGGAAATCAGCTATTGAGGTCGTACTCATGTCGCGATTTTCGAATGTTTACTTCAAATGACCATCGATCCAACTTAGGAGATGACGAAAATAAGGTCCGTTCAAACTTTTATATATATATATATATATATATATATATATATATATATATATCTTTATATATATAAATATAGCGAACGTGTGTATGTCACTGAACTCATCCTAGACGGCTGGACCTATTTGATTGAATTTTTAAATACGGCGTTCGGGGTTGACGCCCCGGATGGTTTAGCGCCGCAGATCGGGCCCGGAAGATGGAGCAGGAGTGGGGGGTCGCGAGGGAGGTCCTGAAACTAAAAATAGGCCCGTATTTCGTTTCTATTGGTTTTTTTCGGCAAAATATGCACAGGATTCAAGAGTTGTTTATGTAGTTATTTTGGAGTACTTTTGGGTCATATTCACTTTCGTCGTATAATAAAAGTATAAACGAGATATACACTGAAAAAGTAAAGAGTGGGCCCCCAACAAATTTTTATTGGGCAACAACTATTGAACCGAACTGAACAGAGACTCGGTTATGTGGAATTAGCATTAGTTCTACGCCATGGGTTATAAGGCTGTACTAAATTTTGTCAAGTTCGAATCGGTGAGTGTTGGGGTTTACTGAAGGCCGGAAAAAACTAAAAAAAAACGCTCGACATTTCTGTTTTAATAAATTAAAGACAGTGGAAATTGTGTACATGACAACGTTTATAGATCTTTTTTAATTTGCAAAGGAAAAAGATTTGGTTTTTTATACAAAAATTTCGATCCGACTGAAACTTAACGGAGATATTTCGAATTTTCCCCCCCCGCAAAAACCCTCCCCCTCTAAATCCCCCCTCCCAATGATTAAATTCCAGCCGTTGAAGAACATTGATCCGTCATTTTAACGTTAAAAACGTTTAAATACTGAGTTGTGGTAACGATCAAGAGCGAAAATTGTGCGACCCGCTAGAGTGTGTTAACAGGCCTAATACACCTCTATCATCTTTATATATATAATTCTAAGCGTACGTGTGTATGTCACTGCTACTCCTCCTAGACGGGGCTGGACCTATTTGATTGAATTTTTTAAAATACGCGTTCGGGTGACGCCCCCGGATGGTAATAGCGCCGCAGATCGGCCCCGGAAGATGGAGCAGGTCTCCGGTCGAAGGGCGAAGGGCGAGGAAATGTTAATGGAAATGTTTAATATGTTTATCTTATGTATTGCCCTTTGAGCTTAGTGTTTAAGTATTGTCATCTAAAATAAAGATTGTTTTCAGCTGCGAGGAGGTTGTTCAATTTCAGGACAATTGTTATTTATTGCTCCAAATTTATTTTTGACTTTTGATTTTGAAATGTTTCCAATTAATTTGGCTTTCTACTCCTTTTATTTATTATTTATCGTATTTGCATTATTAATTGTTGAGTGGTTTTGATTTACTTGCAATTATTGTGTCTATCAATAACTGTTTGTTGTTTTTAAGGATGTGGTAGTGCGCAATTCCTACAGGTAATCATAGAACTAAAAACGTCTTTTTTTTTTTTCCCAAAATCATTTTCCTTTTCTTTTTGCGTACTACGTTTTTGGCGATATTTTTATTTACTATTTTTTTGGCAAACGTGCACATAACAAATGTTGTGTTTATTAAAAGTAGATATTTTTTTTTTTAAACATAATATTATTAAATTTAATATCTAATCGCTTGATATATCATGCAGGACAACGTCCTGCCGGGGTTCCGCTAGTAGTATAATATATCATTATATAATATATATATATATATATATATATATATATATATATATATATATAAATCTGACAAAGAGATGATCATGCAGCTCAAAAAGAAGAAAGGTATTTCATACTTAATATAAGGTACATTTACATAAAACAATGGTAGCAAGTAAATGCTATGACATTTCACAATTTTCATAGACTGTATAATTTTCTGTTGACGATGAATATTTATTCTATAGGATTGTTTGAAGATGGCCAAAAAGGCTGAAACGTTATAATGAAATAAATAAAACATTAAATTGGGCTGGAGTGCTGTACGGGTATACTTGGTTATTTTTTATATGGCTTTATGTATTCCCAAAAAATATTTTTTTTTATTTGGTTTGTGCCACACATTGATGGCGATTGACAAGATTTCTAATTGTTAAGGGGTAGTTAGAATAATATATTTATTCTTTCATGTACACCTTGGTTGTACTTTATTTATATATTATGGAAAATATTCCTTAAATATCTGAGTATTTCTCATAGTCGTGCTTTGTTTTTGTAAATGTTTTAAATATGTTAGTATTTGTGGAATATATTGGTTGCTGTCAGTTAATAGTTCTGTCATATCGTAGGGTATGTAAAGTTTTTTTTATTGGATCCAGTCTGTCAGTATGTGTTTTATCGTTAGGTGTTTGCTGCAGTATTTGCACAAATCCTCAAAAAATAAAAACGGATTTAAACAATATCTGTAATGTTAAATACTTGACTTGATTCTGTCCTCCATTATATTGGCAGCTTTGGCCTAGTCCACTGTGCTTAAATATTAAATATTATAAAAGACTTTTATTGGAGGGTTGAGTTCTTTGAAGCTGAGAGCAGAAGCCATTGGTTCGGACGAGTTCACAGTGAGTGGTCACCCTCTTGTGTAAATATTAGGCCGTGAAAATTGTTCAAGGAGCTTTAATAATATGAAAAATTGTTATAACAATGGCGCCTTATACAAAGGATCTGCCGCATTAGATCTTTGTTGTAGAAAATAGGGCACCTCAATATTGGCACGAAAACATTTCTATATTCCTGCTCCTTGTATTAGTCTGCTCTAGTAGGTGTGCGTTTGGGTGTGTGTGTGTGTGTGTGTGTATGTAGCAAGTTATATCTGAGAGTAGAATGATAACCATATTTCCTTTAAGGGAAATCAGGTATTGAGGTCGTACTCATGACGCTATTTTCGAAAAATTTCCTCAAATATCAATCGATCCTACCCAGGAGATGACGAGAAAAAGTCCGTCGCGCCCTGGCTGCGTAAACTAAGCATATTTCCGTCGTGAAGTTTACCACGTTAAGATATTAACAGATAAACCTACATTCTGCTAACACAAGACCACCGTGAATAGATACAAACGGTAAGAAGAAATCTTTCCCCTGCCGGCGGGAAACGTGTCAAATATAAACAAGCAGGTCTGCCAACGACTCACCGGAAAGGAAAAATAACTGAAACATATAATATAAGATATCAATTTTTATCGAAAACTACTTTTACCTCTTCTCATAATTTCTAGCACTTTAGCTGTTGTTACAGACGATTTTTGTATGAAATGCACAGAAGCTTTGTGTGATTTTTCCTGAGGTTGAAAAATGAACTCCTAAGTAAGTGTGAGTATGTGTACTCCAATTTTTTATTATGCCAGTAAAAGGGATTTCCATTTATGGAATATAAGTACTTTACACTTAGACACATTCAAGGTGAGAGAGTTATTTGCGCAATACAGCTCCAGGATCTTCAGGTTCTTCTGTGCTCTATGCCAACTATTACTCAGAAGGATAATGTCGTCTGCAAGAAGTAACATTAATATTTCATGAGCATTGTCAATGCTGACTCCTGAGGCATCATTTTGCTGGAAAACTGAATAATATCAGATAAAAAGAGGCTAAAGAGTGTTGGGCTGAGACTTTCGCCTTGTAGTACTCCTAACGTTATAACAATTTCTTCACTCAGTTGGCCATGTATTGAAATTTTGTATGTTAGCAATATCATACAAGTTTTTCAAGACCCTAATTAGTTTTCCTCCAAGTCCAAGTGAGTAGAGCTTTTTCCATAAAAGGCTATGGTCGATGGAGTCAAAGGCCTTCTTAAGGTCGATGAAAACTGCATATAGGTACTTACCTTTCGTTTTAAAGGTGATTGCAACCAGTGCATTAACAGTGAAAATATGGGCAATGCAGCCTCTCTTGCTTCTAAATCCAGCTTGCTCTTCTTGAATAATATTTTCAGATTCCGCCCATGCCATAATTGTTCTCGCGAGAATACTGGTAAATAACTTTGCCATAGTATTTATCAATGATATCCCACGGTAATTATCTGTATCGGTCCCCCTTTTTAATTAACAAATGCAATTTCCATTTTGACCAGGAGTGAGGGGGCCTTTCGTGTGACATTATTGAGTTAAATAAATTCAAGAGATAGTGCTGCCATTCAGGAGTGAGATTTTTGAATGTCTCATAGATAATATGATGAGGGCCAAGAGATTTATTGTTTTGGCGAGATGTATGCACTGTTGTAGCTGTTCTAGAGAGATGTCACCTTCAAGAAACGGATGGATCACCGGAAAGTATTTCACATCTTGAATATATTTATGGCCGTATAACGATTTATAGAAAACACTCCATTCTACCATATCTATTCCATTTTTATTGTCTCTATAGGGCTGTAGTGACTTTATTGTTGACCAAAACCGTTTGCTGTTTCTGACGTCTTGTAGGCTTTTCAATATGTGAATACGAAATTCTAATTCCTAATTGTGTATTAGCAGCCTGTATGATTTTCTGGTTTCGATATACTGATTGAACGGTTCATTTGAAGAATTTAATTTAGTCATTGTTCTGTATTTTTGTCTTCAAATTCTTATAGAGTTTCTGCAATCTAAATCAAACCATGGATTTTTGTCCCGAAAGTGTATGCTGTTTGTTGATTTCCTAGTGATCATTAGTTCACATTACCATACTTTCCTGCATACAATGAGTGAAATCATCATATAACAGGTATGCTTCTTGTGAATTAAAATATATTCTGTCAGAGCATGCTAAGTGTATCTTAAATTCACTAGTTTTATTTTCGTCCCATTTGACGTATGTTTTATCGATGGTAGGTAAGTTACCTGGAAGACTGTTATTCTGGCGAATATCAGATTTTTGTGACGAGGGCATTTCCAGTAAGGTGAGACAGGCAAGATGGTGGTCTGACATAATTGTTATTTATTGTTGTTATCAAGGGTTTTGTCGTTAATCCAAACTAGGTCTATTGTACTTTTTTCCAGAGCTAGATATGAACGTGTGCTTTCCAGGTCTGTCCGAGAGAGACTGTTTGCATCACACGAATAGTTATTGTATGATCCCAAGACTTCATATATTTTCTAGTTTATATATTATTCATTCTCTGGCTATTTAAATTGTAAATAGGAAAAAAATAAGGAGGTATAAAAAGTAAATTCTCTTGGTTTGCTTTAGAAACGGTAATGTCTAGTAATTTATTTTAATTGCGTGGGAAATTGACTTAATGATTCTAATAAATAATGGCCATTGTATAATTAGGCTTGTCTCGTTTCATTCTTTTACCTAGAGTGACAGTTGACACGATTTTCGAAATTTTTCTTCAAATGTCCATCGATCCTACCCAGGAGATGACGAAAATGAGGTCCGTTCAAAGCGTGTATATATATATATATATATATATATATATATATATATATATATATTTGTCTGTTACCACTCTAGCGGTCGCAATTATTGTTTAATCGTTACCAAACTCGATATTTAGTCGTTTTATGTAAAAAGAAAGATCAAGTTCGTTAACGGCTGAAATCGGACCAGTGGGAGGGGGGGGTTTAGAGGGGAGGATTTTCGAAAATTCGAAATATCTCCGTTACTATACGTCGGATCGAAAAATATTACAGAATCAATCGTATTGCAAATTAAATTTACTATAAATATTGTTCTATACATTTATTCTGTATCTTAAATATTAGCTGAGATATTTGCATTTGTATTCTGCATGTGATCGGCAGCAGTGGCTATGTTCGGACTTTGTTCGGACTACCAGGAGGTAAATATTGGTTGGCTCGCTAGTCTTGCTGCATTGTCTATACCTACCCGCCATATTGAACGTCTTGAAGATATGTATTCAGATGGAATATTAGCGTTATTACCTAGTCTTGGAGATATGTCTCTGGTTTTATCGATGTTACGTAGTCTTGTTGTCCAAAGGAACCTTTATGTTTCTGATATTGTGTTATCAGAGGTTTGCTGGAATACAGAAACCATACAATCCTGGTAAGGACCATTGAAGAGATCGTTTATATTCTTATTTAATACTAATAATAACGCCCAATAAATATTCTTAGAACAACTTCCAAGGATTGGAGTGATCTTCACTGTCAAAAATAATAAAGGACAATTCACTTATACTAATATATCTATTTTTATATAAACGAAATTACCTCAAACCACAGGATCGTTTGAACAAGGATCATGGTTTGTCACATGATAGGAGGGGGGGGGTAATTGAGAGGGAGATGAGTGCATAGTTTCTGTTGAGGATGAAATGAGGCGGCAAATGTGTGGTTAGGCGATGATGATGATGATGATGTTGCTTATATAAGTGTCGGCCGAAGAGACTGACTTGGAACCGGTTTAGGAGGCCTGCCAACAGTAGCCTTGACTTACTTATGGCAGGGATAATTGTTGGGATCAGCTGATGGCATAGTCGGTGGTCTCCGTCACTACACCAAAGGAAGCCGCTCGAACCGCCCTTGTAATCTGCGGCGACTTAAATCAATTTCTACTAAACGGGGAATTCCTTCAGCCGCTGTCCCTCCTATCGGTCCGTACAATCTGCAGACCACCAATGATCGGAACGGAACTCTACACATCAAGGCAGTACTTTCGGGTCAGCTGTTGGCATGGACTCCAACAGCTTACTTGATGTTGCTTGATCTGACCTCGTGGGAGGTCGCTGACATCCTACGAACCTGGTCATCCTAGCAGTTGCTCTGAAAGAGCCGTTTAACTTCCCAGGACAGTCATGAATCATGTTGCTTGATCTGACCTCGGGGTGGGAGGTGGCTGCCCCTAGGAGTGACATCCTACGAACCTGGTCATCCTAGTAGTAGATCTGAAAGAGCCGTTTAACTTCTCAGGAGAGCCATGAATCATGCTGCTTGATCTGACCTCAGGGTGGGAGGTGGCTGCTCCTCGAAGTGACATCCTACGAACTTGGTCATCCTAGCAGTTGCTCTGAAAGAGCCGTTTAACTTCTCAGGACACTCATGAATCATGCTGCTTGTTCTGACCTCAGGGTGGGAGGTGGCTGCTCCTCGAAGTGACATCCTACGAACCTGGTCATCCTAGCAGTAGCTCGGAAAGAGCCGTTTAACTTCTCAGGACACTCATGAATCATGCTGCTTGTTCTGACCTCAGGGTGGGAGGTGGCTGCTCCTAAAAGTGACATCCTATGAACCTGGTCATCCTAGCAGTAGCTCGGAAAGAGCCGTTTAACTTCTCAGGAGAGCCATGAATCATGCTGCTTGATCTGACCTCTGGGTGGGAGGTGGCTGCTCCTCGAAGTGACATCCTACGAACCTGGTCATCCTAGCAGTTGCTCTGAAAGAGCCGTTTAACTTCTGAATCATTTGGCTGGTCCTAGGAGTGATATCCTATGAACCTGGTCATCCTAGCAGTAGCTCGGAAAGAGCCGTTTAACTTCTCAGGACACTCATGAATCATGCTGCTTGTTCTGACCTCGGGGTGGGAGGTGGCTGCCCCTAGGAGTGACATCCTATGAACCTGGTCATCCAAGCAGTTGCTCTGAAAGAGCCGTTTAACTTCTCAGGAGAGCCATGAATCATGCTGCTTGATCTGACCTCAGGGTGGGAGGTGGCTGCTCCTAGGAGTGACATCCTATGAACCTGGTCATCCTAGTAGTAGATCTGAGAGAGCCGTTTAACTTCACAGGAGAGCCATGAATCATGCTGCTTGATCTGACCACCGGGTGGGAGGTGGCTGCCCCACGTAGGGACATCCTACGAACCTGGTCATCCTAGCAGTTGTAAAGAGCTCAGGAGAGCCATGAATCATGCTGCTTGATCTGACCTCCGGGTGGGAGGTGGCTGCTCCTCGAAGTGACATCCTACGAACCTGGTCATCCTAGCAGTAGCTCGGAAAGAGCCGTTTAACTTCTCAGGACACTCATGAATCATGCTGCTTGATCTGACCTCAGGGTGGGAGGTGGCTGCTCCTCGAAGTGACATCCTACGAACCTGGTCATCCTAGCAGTAGCTCGGAAAGAGCCGTTTAACTTCTCAGGACACTCATGAATCATGCTGCTTGATCTGACCTCAGGGTGGGAGGTGGCTGCTCCTCGAAGTGACATCCTACGAACCTGGTCATCCTAGCAGTTGCTCTGAAAGAGCCGTTTAACTTCTCAGGAGAGCCATGAATCATGCTGCTTGATCTGACCTCAGGGTGGGAGGTGGCTGCTCCTCGAAGTGACATCCTACGAACCTGGTCATCCTAGCAGTAGCTCGGAAAGAGCCGTTTAACTTCTCAGGACACTCATGAATCATGCTGCTTGTTCTGACCTCAGGGTGGGAGGTGGCTGCTCCTAGAAGTGACATCCTACGAACCTGGTCATCCTAGCAGTTGCTCTGAAAGAGCCGTTTAACTTCTCAGGAGAGCCATGAATCATGCTGCTTGATCTGACCTCAGGGTGGGAGGTGGCTGCTCCTAGGAGTGACATCCTACGAACCTGGTCATCCTAGTAGTAGATCTGAGAGAGCCGTTTAACTTCCCAGGACAGTCATGAATCATGCTGCTTGTTCTGACCTCAGGGTGGGAGGTGGCTGCTCCTAGGAGTGACATCCTATGAACCTGGTCATCCTTCGTGTCATCAGTTATGCCTAAAAGGTTCTTTAATATACTTGTATTGTTTTATGATCTTCTGCTTATTCTCGGACTCCTTAGACTTTGTATAGATTCTAATCGTGTGTAGCCTATGATGTGTCTGCGAGGTAATGACTGCGCCCTTGTACATATCCGCCGGCAAACGTCTGGCAGTAGTTGTGTTGGAGCAAACCAATTATTACATAAGCTGGGGAAACATAAATCACATTCATCTCAGCTTTTTTTAAAGCTTACTATATTAGTCTATTTTCATTTCCTCATTCATGACTTGTTCCTCCGTTCGGCTATCATGACCTCTTCTTCTTTCTTGCCAGTAACTGCCTTCTACACATCTAGAACAGTGACTAAGGAAATAGACAATTAAGTATAATGATGAGCAAACCAGACTTCCCAGCTATCTGTTACACTCAATAGCTTTCCACATCCTCTCATTCAATACTTAAGCTATAAGATAAAGGTTGTCAATATTGAAAATCAATGAAGTATTATCAAGAGGAGAGTAAAATATAAAATCCAAGTCATTCCCGAGAAGATTGTCAGATAAAAACCATGTTCATATATATATATATATATATATATATATATATATATATATATATATATATATATAGTTATTCTTATAAAAAATAATTCCACAATTTTTATACTTTACTTTTTCCTCTGAGGCGAGTATTGAGAGAGTTATTTATGGAATTTATTCGTTCTTGGCTTTAGCAACAATAAATTATAAAAAAATTGTATTCCAAGATTAAATATAAAATGTTTAGTGTTAGATTGCAACAAATTGTCAAGAAATAAGCCTTGTAATAGTGAGGCACTAAGTCATATGTGGGCAACCACCGGGCTGCGGTAAGTTTTGATCCGGCCCGTGAGGCATTTTGAAAAACCTAATCAAACAAAAATATTACACTACTTAATCAAAATGACGAAGATGAGGAGAGATTTGTGCGTTTGGCAGTACTGATAAGTCCGAAGAGTTCTTTTCAATGATGAAAGTTCATAAATCCAAAAATCGTACAAGGCTGACTGACGATAATTTGGAAAATTCTTTTCGTCTTTGTATCAGTGGAATTAATCCAAACATCGATGCATTAGTTTCTCAAATCCGAGCTCAAGACTCTCATTGATTTAGGTGTCGCTATTTAACTTTTGTTGTTTGTAATAATTCCAAATTTTACGATTTAATTATAATGTTGTACCTTCATTTGATTTTTTTATTTTAATAAATTGTATTATAATTAAATTGCCGTATAACTTCATGTCTGATATCTATCGTTAAAAATTATGAACACTACTTCATAAAGCACTACTTTTAAAAGCGGCCCGCGGACATTTAGCACACTAAAGTTTAGCCCGCAACATGTCAAAGGTTGCCCATGCCTGCACTAAATGAACTAGGTAAAAACTTAACAAACGGTTTCATGGAAAAAATTATAAAGAAAATGTACTAAAAGTTCATAAATAATGCTAGGTGCTTGACAGCCGTGATCACAGCACTCTGTTCACCAATCTAGGGCAATGATCAGACAAAGAAATAAAACCACTCTCTTCTATAGCATAACCTGAATAAATTCCTAAATACCATTTATTATCATATGTATGGTTGATTGTTGATAGATATTTCACACGTCCCACGATTTTATGTATTTGTCTGATGAATGCCCTAGATTGATGATCAGAGTGCTGTGATAACCGCTACCTTGGGTCTAGAATTATGTCTTAGTTTTTAGTACATTTTATTCATAGTTTGTATCTGTACTTTTTTCTATATAACCATTTTACTTAAAACATTTCTTTGCTTGAATTATTTATCACTAAACATGTTTAACGTCAGCTTTACACACTAAATGTCAGTTTAAATTTGAAGAAGGTCATTCATCGGTAAATAACTCCAGCAGGTGAGGAATAAGCTTGTAATACGGAGATATCTCTTTACGTTATATTTCCAGTCGATAACTTCAACGATATTTTCTTCAGACTCATTAAACAACAATGTTATTTTAATTCTGTATTATGTTTGTTCTAATAAGTGCTAAAAGGTGTATTTAGGGCTAATTTCTTTATTACACTATGGCTAAATAGTTATCAAGTTGATGTGATTAAAAATCCTAGTGTTAGATGGTTGGGAACGGACATTAATAGCTAATGGGGGACATAAAGCGATGCTGACAAGCAGCCATATTGCTTATTTATGACATGTAATTAAATTATATAATAGGCATCTTGCTATCATTATCTCCTTGCTCTACTCTAGTTCTCCCTCTTATTATAGTTATCATAGTCAGCTGTTCTCTTGCCAATAATTTACTCTGACAGATTAATTCCACGTCAATCCAATCTGCTCTCCGCCGAAAAGTTTCAATTTTTAGCAAATCTTAACTCAGTTTGTCTCCATTCTAGACAGTTATGCGAGTCTCTGCTCGTGGTGCAACATTCGGAAAATGTCTTCAAACATCTGTCGATCTAGCCGTTCTGAATATTTTAAGTGTGTCATGTACAACTAAAGATCTAGTTGGTTAATGGCAGAATTGGAATGGCGACTACGAAAAGCGTGGAAATTAGAAATACAATCGTTCTTAAAGACAACTGATCTTGTTGTTAATAAAATTATTGATGTATTATTATTGTTGAAGAGTTTGTTTTTTTAAATTATTTATTTTGGCATAAATGCATGGGCGTTGCCGGGGTCTGACCATTTTAAATTAGTATCGTTAGGTATTCTACTTAAATAATTTACAATTCGACAATTTCGAATACTCTTATAATATAAGTAATATATAACAATACATAAGCAATATATAATAGTTCCGGAAAATCAACAAAAACAAAACAAAAATTAATGGTCAATAAAGTGGCAATAATATACTTTTAGTAAAGTAATATATTGTTACGTTTTTATTTCCAAAACCAGTAATAAACGTTTTTAATAAGAGTTCTTTTGAATTGAAAAATTAAATACTCGCAAGTTTCACAGTTTTTATCACTGCACTATTTATTTCACAATACACTGTTTATTTCACAATGCACAATACACTTGGTAATTATTCTTAATTACTACTCACAGTATACACTGATAGCGTCACTGTTCTTCAGATTACACAGTCCAATAATTCACTCACGGTCACTGGAATTCACAGAAAGACGGCACTGCACTGTCCTTTACTTCGCGGCACTGAACTGTCCTTTACTTCGCGGCACTGCACTGTCTTAAACACGCACTAAACTGATACTTGCAGTCACGGCACAACACTGTTCTTCTTATAAAAACACTTTACCGCACTGCACTAAGTCGCACTGTAGCACTGATGTGAACATCAAGGCAGGTGAGAAAAAAACTGACTGCTCGCGGCTGGCCGTTCTTTATATAGGTTGTCGGCATACATCAAAAGGGAATTGTCTGGTTCCTTCGACGTCTGGCAGGAAGGTACTGGTAGGAGCTAGGATATTCTGTCGGCTTCTTTGATCTATATCGCACTTCCCAAATACTCGACTCTCTGCTAATCCTTCATTTTCACAACACTATGTTATTTAGCTTTTCAATATTGTTGATATTTAGCATAAATTCCAATGAAAGTTCGTCCCTGTTTTTAACTATATATGATTGTAAATATGGTTTTCTGTGATATCCAACTGCAGGGCAATGTAGCATTACTTGCTTCTGGCTATTTTAAATGTATTTTTTACACCACTTACATATTTCGTCTGATTTTATGATATGGGCTTTACCTGTATGGGATATTTTAATGTATTCCCTATTACAGACTCTCAGTTGGCTTATGGTTCTTAATTTTTCTATGCTGACGTTAAATTGAAGGTAATTCGCTGGTTCCGGATGTGAAAAGTTACAGAATAGTCTATAAAATGTATTGTATTTTGAGTTAAGTGCCCGGTCAATATCTCTGCAAACTAAATTATTCCTGGCTTTTACTATTATATTATTTTTATTAGCAAGTAGTATTTGAGGATTAGATAGATTGGTAAAATATTCCTGTACAAAATTTGAAGCTGCAAACATTTTAATTAGAGTAACCCAGTTAAATTCATCTAGCTCTCAACTACCCAAAACAACCAATTTTTCAAAGCACCTGCGCGGCAACCGATTAATTGTTGAAGTATAACAAGTGGAAAAGACAAAAGCAGGCCTTCCTTCCATCAACAATATATGTAATATTGGCTGAGCACATTCAGGGCAAGAACTCCATCATAAAGTCCCCTCTCAACACACAATCTAGTTAACATTTGTATGGTATATGTTAAAATTTTCTATATTCTAAAAAATAATTAAAAACATTCAACAAGATAAAAAATGTCAATATAATAAAAATATATAAAAACTAATATGAATACTTCATACACACAAAACACAATAAGCGTTAACAGTTAGTGAATAGAGATAGAAGGCTTCCCTCAAAGTTGGCTGGTAGCGAGGGAGTTCGGCTTCCGACGCAACCTGTATTCTAGTTTCTTGCCTCTTTCAGAATATTGCAGTACACATTTTTTCTAACCTTAGAATTAATTACATTGTTACGTTTATTATAAAAATAATGAATGTTGTTCATTACAGTTCTTTTGGATCGCAAAATTAAACATACAAGCTTTAGAGGTTTTATAACTGCACAATTTATTTAACAATGCACTACACACTTGGTTAATCATTCTTAACTATTACACACAGTATCCAGTGATGACTTCACTTCTTGTTGCACGGTACAATAACTCACGATCACTGACGTTCACAAAAACACGGCACTAAACCGATCTTCACAAAGAACACGGTACTGCACTGTTCTTTACATAAACACGGCACTACACTGTTCTCCGCGTACACACTTTACCGCACTGCAACTAAAGCTGTTATTCACTTGAAGAGAACTGAGAATAAAACTAACTCTCGAGCCAGCTGGGCCGCTTTAATAGACGGTCGCCGAGATTAAGAGAAAAGGGCCCAGACATTCCTAGATCCCAGACGAGTATCGCTGAGAACATCCTTTGTCGCCAACGCTCCTGGTCCTTCCATCGGTAGGTTCCTTTCATCTACGCCGTACTACCTAAATACAGGATAACTCTGTACACTTTCTCATGTACGCAGTTTTTGCCACAATATATTGAATATGACGTCGAGATGGGTTTCCAATTCTTTGATTTCGTCTCATTTTAACGCGTGCCAAATCTGCTCTGTCTGTGCGGCCATTATTTCACTAAAGGAAATCGGCTATTGAGCGTGTAATCGCGATTCTTGAGCGATTTCTTCAAACGTCCATCGATCCTATCCAGGAGATGAAGAAAATGAGGTCCCTTCTAAATTAAATACGTATATTGTTACGTTTATTACAGGAGTAATAAACGTTGTTTATTAGAGTGTTTTTGGATTGCAAAATTGAACACAAACAAGCTACAGAGTTTTTATCACTGCACTATTTATTTAACAATACACTACTCAAGTATCCACTAGTCTCTTAACTACTATTCACAGTATGCACTGATAGCTTCACTGTTCTTCGTATTACACAGCCCAACTCACTCACTAGCACTGAAGTTCAAAAAACCCGGCACTGCTCAGTCCTTTACTTAAACACGACACTATACTGTTCTTTACATAATCACGACACTAAACTGTTCTTCACATAAAACACTTTACCACACTGCAACTTGATTGGTTGATCACTTGGAGAGAGCTGAGAACAAACTAACTCTTGGGATGAGCTGGACCTCTTTTATAGCCGGGCGGCGACACCAAAGGAGAACTAGATGCTTAGTCTGGACACTTCCGACGCCAACGGTCCTTCCATCGCTCGGCTCCTTTCATCTTCTTCATACTTCTTAAATATTTGATTAACTCTATTTAGTTTTAGATGTACGTAGTTTACGTTACTATATATATATATATATATATATATATATATATATATATATATCTATGTGTGTGTGTGTGTGTGTGTGTGTGTGTGTGTGTGTGTGTATGTCCGTCAACGCTCTAGCTGTCGCAATTTTTGTTTTTTGTGACCAAACTCGATATTTAAACTTTTTTTAAAAAAAATAGGGATTTAGTTCGTTTACGGCTGCATTCGGAGTCTAGAGAGAGAGGGGGTGCAGGGGATAACTGCAGTGCCTTGTATAAATCGATATTAGCAGACTCGATTCAAATCGATTATAGCCTCGACATGCTAATGCCTTTACCAGACCACAGATCTCTGACTTTCTCTCTCTAATCAGCCGTCAAAAATCAATGAATTCCTATCGCGCTTATTTAAATATTGACGTAACCAGTTTTCAAATTGAAACATTTTAGCAGATTTGCTAAAGCAGCTATTGAGGTTGTACCCAGGGTGCGCTTTTGGAAACATTCCTCAAATGTCCATTGGAGCTGAAGAAAACGAGGTCCGTTCAAAAATATATATAATTTTCAACAGATAGGTACATGCAAATTCGTTGTGTGATTTAAGATTTTAAGTTCTCAGCTCGAAAAAATTTGTTCTACGCCATTGTAGATATTGAACTGTTTCATTCAACGCTAATGGCTAAAATCTGGGGGATTGGAAAATTCGAAATACCACCGTTATTTTATGAAGAAATCAAGAATGAGTGGTGAGATATCATAAGTGTATTACATCAGTAATTGGGAAATCTGCTTAGTTTACGCAGCCCCTGAGTGTTTCTATATAACTACCAGATATAGCAGTACATAGATTGAACCCAGCCGATGTATTATTGGTTTCAGCTTGCAAATAAACCAGTGGACATGTTATCTCGTTCCAATTAGCATATACAAACCAATACAAATAGGCGACTAATTTCATATTCAATACTGTAATTTCTCTCCTGTTTCTACAAGAATTATTGGCGCATTTAATTTTGTTTCAATAGCAAACAATCCTGTATTTCTTGCTTAGAAAGTAGTCCTCCAGTCAAAACAAAATTGCGGGACGCGCATAATTGCCTACGAGAAATTCTTATATTAAAGGAAAGCAATTTGTTTGCATTAATATTGCATATATAGATGCATGTTAAATATCAGTGAGGTATTCTATTGGCCCTCAATATCACCCACACATCACAAAGCAAACACATTATCATTTGCACGGATTGCTTAGGTTCCCTTCATGTACTAAACAATATTTACATATATGACCCAATAGCCCAAAAAATAAAACATGAGCTTATCAGTCTAGATAAACACAGTGCATTTTACTGGTTGCCAGGACACGAAAACTTGGGACTGAATGAGACTGCGGACTCAGAGGCCAAAAAAGCAGCTGGAAAACTTGATTTTGAACAAATAGATGTACTAAATGAAGATATTTCAAAACAAACAAAACACTTCATCTTAGATACATGGCAAACCGACTGGACTAACACAAGTACTGGCAACAAACTACCAACTATTAAGAACACTATTTGCATGCGGCCATAAAGTTTCAGAAGCTCTAGGAGAGAAGTAGTCCTCTCGAGACTTAGAATCGGCCAGACTAAATTAACACTCATAATTAATGACAAAGACTGACAGACTAACTTGCTCAACTTGTATCCCCTTGACCATAAGACAAATACTAACAGAATATCGAAATCGACAAGACAGCAATATAGTCTCACACCTACACAAAATTCAAATGTACAATATCAAATAAAGATGCGTTTGTACTCATGTATATGTATGTTGCGGTGAAACACAGAAATCTGTAGAATGTCGACATCCACCGGTGAATGTCAACATTCACATAGTCGCTTGGTGTATGTCCGAAATAGTTGCTAAATACCCTTATTTCTGATCTTCACCGGTGAATGTCAACATGCACATAGTCGCTTGGTGTATGTCCGAAATATTTGCTAAATACCCTTATTTCTGACTTTCACCGGCGAATGTCGACATTCACATAGTCGCTTGGTGTATGTCCGAAATAGTTGCTAAATACCCTTATTTCTGATCTTCACCGGCGAATGTCGACATTCACATAGTCGCTTGGTGTATGTCCGAAATATTTGCTAAATACCCTTATTTCTGACTTTCACCGGCGAATGTCGACATTCACATAGTCGCTTGGTGTATGTCCGAAATAGTTGCTAAATACCCTTATTTCTGATCTTCACCGACGAATGTCGACATTCACATAGTCGCTTGGTGTATGTCCGAAATAGTTGCTAAATACCCTTATTTCTGATCTTCACCGGCGAATGTCGACATTCACATAGTCGCTTGGTGTATGTCCGAAATATTTGCTAAATACCCTTATTTCTGACTTTCACCGGCGAATGTCGACATTCACATAGTCGCTTGGTGTATGTCCGAAATAGTTGCTAAATACCCTTATTTCTGAACTTCACCGGCGAATGTCGACATTCACATAGTCGCTTGGTGTATGTCCGAAATATTTGCTAAATACCATTATTTCTGACTTTCACCGGCGAATGTCGACATTCACATAGTCGCTTGGTGTAAGTCCGAAATATTTGCTAAATACCCTTATTTCTGACTTTCACCGGCGAATGTCGACATTCACATAGTCGCTTGGTGTATGTCCGAAATATTTGCTAAATACCCTTATTTCTGACTTTCACCGGTGAATGTCGACATTCACATAGTCGCTTGGTGTATGTCCGAAATATTTGCTAAATACCATTATTTCTGACTTTCACCGGCGAATGTCGACATTCACATAGTCGCTTGGTGTAAGTCCGAAATATTTGCTAAATACCCTTATTTCTGACTTTCACCGGTGAATGTCGACATTCACATAGTCGCTTGGTGTATGTCCGAAATATTTGCTAAATACCCTTATTTCTGACTTTCACCGGTGAATGTCGACATTCACATAGTCGCTTGGTGTATGTCCGAAATATTTGCTAAATACCCTTATTTCTGACTTTCACCGGTGAATGTCGACATTCACATAGTCGCTTGGTGTATGTCCGAAATATTTGCTAAATACCCTTATTTCTGACTTTCACCGGTGAATGTCGACATTCACATAGTCGCTTGGTGTATGTCCGAAATATTTGCTAAATACCCTTATTTCTGACTTTCACCGGTGAATGTCGACATTCACATAGTCGCTTGGTGTATGTCCGAAATATTTGCTAAATACCCTTATTTCTGACTTTCACCGGTGAATGTCGACATTCACATAGTCGCTTGGTGTAAGTCCGAAATATTTGCTAATCATCATCCACCAACTATGCACAGCACCAATTTATTTATTTTATTTTTATTTTTTATGTTCACTTATAATATGATTATCTATTTCACTTTTATTTTGGTCATTGCTTTTTGTTGTTTATTATTATTATTATTTATTAACGTCCACTTTTTGCAACTTAGGCTAATTGGGACGGGTTATCTACAGGTTACCACCCTTTTCTAGCCAGGGTGGGATTTTAGGATGTTACTTAATGAATTTCGTCACTAAATAATTTCCTTTGCCCAGGCAAGAATCGAACTCGCCACTCTAGGTTTACCATGTGAGATTAAGGTCAACGCTTTAACTCGCATGGCTAACCTGAGCCCCTCTTTTGGTTGTTTGTTGTTGTTATCTTTTATCTATTTTACTTTGATTATTTAACTTTGTACAATTTCTGACTTTTGAAAGGACAAATCACCTTTGATGTGATATCCATAAATTAAAAAAAATACCAGTGAGGGGAGAGAGATGGATGAAATAATAAATGAGTCGTTAGGGAAATGTGATTCTTGCCAAATTATTGAATAACCATTTTTGGAGGCAGCCATCTCTGCTGCTTGGCGTCTCAGTGATGTCACTGCACATCAAGCCATTCATATATGAATATACATGGCCGCCACCATGATGTTAGAACATAGCTCAATTAATAAAAGTCTGTCACGCAGGGGCTGCGTAAACTAAACAGATTTCCCTTAAGGGAAATCAGCTATTGAGGTCGTACTCATGAAGGGATTTTCGAAATTTTTCTTCAAATGTCCATCGATCCTACCTAGGAGATGACGAAAATGAGGTCCGTTCAAATCTGTGTATATATATATATATATATATATATAAAATTTGTCTGTTACCGCTTTAATCGTTACCAAACTCGATATTCAGTCGTGTTTTGTAAAAAGAAGGATCAAGTTCGTTATCGGCTGAATTCGAACAAGGGAGAGATGGGGTTTAGAGGGGGAGAGTTTTGAAAATTTGAAATATCTCAGTTTATATAAGTCCGATCGAAAAAGTGTATAGAATAAACCTTATTGCAAATTAAATGTACTATAAATATTGGCATATACATTTATTCTCTATCTTCAATATTAACCGAGACATTTTTCAGTTTTCAGCGTTCAGAAAACACCCAGTTCTACACATGTCACATAAACAATACTCTGTTATATAATAAACCACATTATTCGAAGCTTAAATACCAAATATTGTTTTTAAGAGACCTTTATTATACGAGATACATGCAAACATGTTTTGGAGACCCACCTCCGTCTTATTTATTTTGACTGCTTAAATTCGATTAATTGAGATAAACATTATTTTGATTCATGATAAATTGTAGCACTAGATATAGTAAATATTTTCCAATCAAATTAATATGATATATTCTGATATATTTCAGTAATTTTTTTTCTTTCCGGTGAGAGCCAGGTTGGCAGACATGCTTGTAAACATTTCAGGCGCTTCCTGCTTGGAGGGGAATGATTTCTTATTACCGTTTGTATATTAATTGTAATATTCACGGTGGTCTGTTAGCAGTATGTAGATTTATATATTATTAAACTTCACGAGGTAAAGCTGCTTAGTTTACGCAGCCCCTGCGTGACGGACATTTTCCCTGATGATGAGGGGATCCCTGAGATGGCTGTTGATGATTTGGCTTGATGATGGCCTTGGAAGGGACACGGCAGTTGATGGAACAATGAGATGCCATCTTGTGTCTGGCCGGTTGCTGCACAGCTTAACGAACCATCTCCACCTTCTTCCTGCTTCTGCCCTGGCGGAGGATGTTCCGGAATACATCAAATGAGGCTAGGGCTCTCGAAGCTAAGTCAACACAGACCATTGGAAATTATATAATATTTTTGGTGCCTTCTTCTTAAAAAGGAACATAAAAAAAAAAAAAAAAGTCCGTCACTCAGAAGTTGCGTAAACTAAGCAGATTTCCCTCGTGAAGTTTTATCAAAGAGAAATCTGCATACTAGTAACAATAGTAGTAACGAGTGTCTAAACCAATAACACTGGAGCCGAACAGTTACGGAAACGGCCGAACAAGCTTTCGATGGATACTCAAGAATAGATCCGACTATAGCCGATCTTATCTAGCCCGTTAAACGCACACTCTTAATAAAAATGAAATAGTTCGGTTAATATTCACGAAAGAGACCAAATTTATATAAGAAAATGTAAGGTAAATTCAATTTGCAATAAGAGTGGTTCTATAAAGTTTTCGATACGACATACAATAACGGAGATATTTCGAATTTTCAGAATTCCTCCCCTCTAACCCCCCCCCCCCCCTCAAACCACTTATCCGATTTCAGCCATTAATGAACTTGATCTTCCTTTTTATATAAAACGATTAAATATCGAGTTTTGGTAATTATCAAACAAAAATTGCGACCGTTAGAGCGTTAACAGACGCACACGCACACACACACACACACACACACACACACACACATACACACACATACATATATATGTATATATATATATATATGTATGTTCCCTTAAGGGAAATCTGCTAAAAATAATCAGAGGCAATTACTTACTGAGTAATTTCTCCTTAGAAACCTTAGTCACAAGATCTTGTCATGATGTAATTTATTAAGAATATCCTTTAATTGGTTTCGCAGTAAGCGAAAGTATGTTCTAATTTAAGGGGTTAGTGGAATAGCATGGATATCAGGATGGAGGGAGGTTGGATTTGGGGAAATCCAGATAATTGTTGGAAGCAGCCAGGATGAGGCTTGACTTATCCCGAGGGTGTGTCTTCAAACCTGTCCTATCAAATGGTTCTCATTTATTGCAATTTGCTGGCCCATTCAAATAACAACCCCCCCCCCCCCCGGCCAAAATTAAAGATTCAATAAAACGCTTCTACCGATCTCTTGTTATACAAAAAGAATGGGTGGTATGCATTTAATATATCAAATTCATTATGGAGCTTCGACTGATCGGCGAACTGTGCATAGTGAGTATCATGTTGAAGTTGGGAACGGTACCCATGGAGTTGGGCACGGTACCCATGGAGTTGGGCACGGTACCCATGGAGTTGGGCACGGTACCCATGGAGTTGGGCACGGTACCCATGGAGTTGGGCACGGTACCCATGGAGTTGGGCACGGTACCCATGGAGTTGGGCACGGTACCCATGGAGTTGGGCACGGTGCCATTGGAATTGGGCATGGTACCCATGGAGTTGGGCACGGTACCCGGGCAGATGGGCATGGTACCCATGGAGTTGGGCACGGTACCCATGGAGTTGGGAACGGTACCCATGGAGTTGGGCACGGTACCCATGGAGTTGGGCACGGTACCCATGGAGTTGGGCACGGTTCCCTTGGAATTGGACAAAGTAGCCTTGAAGTTGGACACAATTCCCTCGACCACACAAGAGTACTAAGGTAAGCTAAGGTATCTTCCGAGCGAAGGTTTCCTCTCAGAATTACTGCAACTACCTAGGGTACAATGGTCAGACTGGTAGGAGAAGAACAGGTTGGTTGCATCCTTATCAGCAATGATGTCTTCTCGCATTCAAGTATTCAATAATAGATCATTTCGGAAACTATTGTGCTGAATAGTCAATGAAGCCAAAGTCATTGGTTCTCCCCATTAAGCTCCATTATTCTAAAATTGTCGACATGAGACTTTTGTTTGAACCTAGGAAACTTTGATCTAGGTTAAGAAGTACCGTATTTAAGATCACTTGACTGCCTAAATAACCCTACTTATTTCTAAATACAAGAGCTACCTATTTCTAGTAATGACTAGGTGTTAATCTGAGGATGAGTATAAGGCTTGTTGTACAAAGGAGAGATGGCTACCCACAGACAGTCATCAAGGTCCAAGGACAGTCCGGGGGCTAGAGTCAACACACTTCCCATGTCGGAACATGGCACTGCATAATGAAGGTCGCCCCATCATCTCGGCTGGCTATTGATTAACATATTATTTATTTATTTCTATTAGGGAAATACTCCTTAATGTAAAGTGAGGTGATTTCTAATGGAGTGTAGCGGGCAGGTAGAGACTGGTAGTCCTTGTGACTCAGGCCCGGGTCACAGGCAGGGTCACTGTCGTAATGGCCATGGTTGAGTCATCGATCCCAATAGAGCAACATGCAGCAAAACTTTACCGTTATAAAAGTACGCCGCTGCCAACGCTAAACAGATGTACAACCTGAACGAAATGAATCATTTCCAAATTATGTATTTCTTCCATAGTATGAAACATATATGCCTAAACATTACTTGAAACCATAGTTAGACATGGGATGTTGACATTGTTGTAGGTAGATACAGAAATGCTAAGTGGTTAACCTATAATAGTCATCTCTAACAAGTTTAGCCATTTCTATGATATTATTCTTTAATTGTATTACCAACTCTACGAGTAGATTAGTCCATATTAGACTAAATTTTGTTCTCACCAGAGCATCGATCAGCTATCAAGGAATGGTTGTCAACAACCAACGGTTTTTCGCATTGTTGAAAATAGCAAATAATATGACGCGAGTTGGAATATGGCTAAACTCAAGACCCAATATTAAAAAGCAAAACACTAAAAACTAATTTTAGAGTATGAGAAATATGTGTTAAGTTACTTGTAATGTCCACTTTATGCTACTACATCTAATCATGGCAGCTTATCTACAGGTTACTTTACTACTCAGGCTAGGAAAAAGGATTTTATTTAATGCTTTCTTCCTTAAGCTAAGTATCCACTTGAGACAAAATAGTCTCTAGAGCAGTCTCGAGACTTGAGTCTCAAATGTATCTGGGTCTGAGATCTGTCTCGGAGAGTGGAGAGTATTACAATAGTCTCTGAGGGAGGATTTGTCACAGGCTCATTCCTGCTCTCGGCCTCTAGTCACAAGTCTTCCGCCAATGTTGGCACAGCTGAGACTTGCTTAGGAGATTCCAATCAAAGAGAGTGTTTTCTTCCAAAATTTATTCTTTTCGGTTTATTAAATTTGGTAAAACGAGTGTACTGCAGTGGACAGACGAAGACATTTTCAATTTGATTAGTTTTTACGAGGAAAAGGAATTTTTGTGGAATATTAAACACAAATTATACAGGAATCGAGATTTGAAAATTAGTGCATATGAAGAAATGGTGAAAAAATTCAATTGTCATTTGTGACCATTAATCTGTCATGAACAGGAATTGCATCACGTAATTTTGTATCTTGCTTGATAATCTGATGTTTTACTAAATCTAATAGTTGATCCAATTGCACTGCAGACATCCGAATCAAATTTTGAAACTGATGTGCATCCTCCAACCGTAACTCATTAATAATATTTGAACCCGCCCCCAAATTAATTCCACGATTCACCCATTTCCTTACCCAGCACTTTTTTTTTTTTTTTTTTAATATTCCGTTTTTGTACAATCTCATATGCAATAAAAAAAGATAGAGTCTGACGCGAATCCATTTTGTAAAATAAAAATGCTTATAACAATCAAACTGCAATATAACTCTTTATCTTGGTGTCACACGGAATACTGCAAGATGTGTCTCTAGTCGACGCTCAAATGTCTTGGTCTCGAGACTAAAGTCTCCGTCAAATCTTCCGCACCAGTCTCGAGATCGGAAGAGATCTCAAATGGACAAGAACCTGAGACCAATCTGGAGATTTTGTCTCAAGTCGACACTTAGCTTTAAACACATTTCTATTGTCCAACACCTAAACTGACATGGCTAAACTGAACCCCTAGACAAAACTGGAAACAAAGAAAAATGATTGGCCATTGCTTTATCAACAAAATTGACCTTTTTTTTTTTGTCTTTTTCGAACCGACCCGTATCAACGGAGATGTTTACCATTTTAAATTACTTCTCTAACCTTCTACTCCTCGAGGGTCCGAATCTGCCATAACAAATTTCACTATTAGTTTTTCATTAAATCGCAAAACATTGAGTTACTATGTAAAAATGGTGGCAAGTTGTGGAGTTGAATAGTAAGCCAAGGAAAAGATGTGTTTCACGTGAGGAGTTTCAGTTTCAGTAACCATGTACAGAAGTTTACAAAAACATCCGGCATAAACTTAGCAGATTTCCCACGTGCTGAGAGATTCCTGATAGCTACCGTATATCACCTTTAATTTCATGTTCCCTCCTCAAAAATACACAATCAAAACAATGTGGGATATTTAACCGATATACCCCAAATAAAACTCTTATATCTATCTGATTTTCTATTTAAATTCGTGGAGCATCAATTTTTTTCAGACCAATCTGAGACAAGAACAACGCCATCAAAATTGAAAATTCTGCTCAGCATTTATTGAAAATTGTACAAAATAAAAAAAATAACAATTCATACAGAAATTTAAGAAACATCTTCTATTACAACAACCTTAGTAGAATTTGTTTCTTTTTACTTTTTTTTTAAACTGAGGTGGGGGGATCCAGCTACCTATCTAGGTTAAATTTATAATTAATTTATTATATGAGAGTACTGCTATAATTAGGGAATATAAATATGTCTTTGCAGATTCCAAAACGGTCAAGATATAATTTAAAAATCTTGTGAGATTTTTATATCTCATTTCGTTATTTATATGTCGAGTTAAATCAGTTGGAATATCCTAATTGGTAGATCAGTTTAATTATATACTTTTACTTTTATACAGTGTTGGCAAAAATAAATAATGTATTACTTTTTGAAGCATAAAATTATGGTAGAAACAAATTAAATTTAGCCTATCAAAATTCTAATACAGTTGGCAACATTGTTCTATATATGAAGTGCATAATAAATCAAAATACTGCAGGATGAAGGATGTTTTTAATGACAGCTCGAATGAGCAAAATATATGCTTTGAGGCGAGCTAATAGTATGGAATGTCCCCTGATAAAGGCAACTTCCTGCTAATGGGGCGAGGGATTAATCAATGAGCTATACCTCGTTTTGGATACCTCGTTGCAGTTACCTCGCTGCAGTTACTTCAGGCTCTCTCTCTCTCTCTCTCTCTCTCTCTCTCTCTCTCTCTCTCTCTCTCTCTCTCTCTCTCTCTCTCTCCCCCCCCCCTTCTCTCTTCCCCCAATTATTCTCACAATTTCTGCTCTCCATTTATTGTAAGACAACAATCTTACCATTATCTCATTTTTGGTGAAGGAAGGTAACATTATGGTTAATGCAGCTAATAACTCAATAATTATGACAATATAATGACTTTGGTTATTTCATTATTTTCAATAAAACTATTGTTACTATTATCTAAAATATTATTACTAATATCAAAAATATTTAAAAGATTAAAAAGGTGGGGATTGGTTCAAATTCAAATATCCATTACAATTATCATCTTAGATAATTCCAAAGAATTATCTGTATAATAATTGCTCATATTTAAACATATTATTACTTGAGATCACTCTGAAGAATGTGAGAAATGTTTACTGAAATCTAGAATATTTGTTTTCGACACGTTCATAGCTAGCTTATTAGCCATTAACCAAACAGATAATGATTTAATAGTAACAGCACCCTCTTGTTTCAGTTTTTCTGGCTCTGTACCTCTTATAATTATAATGATATTATCAGCATAAAGAATAGATTTTGTTCGTTTAAGGTTAGCCGCGTGGTCGTTTATATAAATTAAAAATAGTAATGGGCCTAATATTGAACCTTGGGGAACACCGCATGTAATTGTTTGCCATTCTGTAAATAATTTTATATCCACTGATATCATCAACTACTATTTTCTGTTTACGGGTACGTAGATAAGAGCGAAGAAGTTCATGAGCAATGCCTCTTATTCCATAATTTTTTAACAGATTTTTTTTTTTTTTTTTTTTTTGCTTATTCAGCAAATATTCCAAATACGCTGAGATTTCTATCCGTAGAATGAATTATATCTTCCAGAAGCTCATATGTTTCAGAAGTAATATACACCTTTTCGCTTGAACCGTATTGCTCGGGTACGAGGACATTATGCTTTCTGAAATGTTCTATAAGTGGATTGAAGTGGAAACTTCGAGAAATACGCTTTTCACATAAAATAAGTCCAATAATAAAGATGCCGCGTCCTGCTTAAATTTTAAATCGTATTTAAATATAACTCATATTAGGGGAGAAACATAGAACTGGTTGTGAGATGACGTCAGTAGGGTAGAGTTGATGGGGGGGGGGCATGGTTGGGCATCAGGAGGTAGACCTAATGCATTACATTCCCACTCAGCCTTTACATTCGTCAGCTCAATATTAACAAGTAAGATTTGATTATTTCTTTTATTCATATTCATTTATTTTGTTTCAGGATTAAGCTGGAGGAATAATCAGCAGATATTATGAGGTAACGCCGCCATAATACTCACTTTTTATTAGTCTCTCTTAGAATTCATTTCATTTTCATCTCATAGCCATAACGTTCTTTCTGGCCTGGCCTCCTCTTCCTTTATGCCTCAAGCTCGAAATGTCTGCTGCATGAAAGTAAACATTAAATTGAAATGGAATTAAAACGAATTAACTATTCCAATATAATGATTGAATTAACTGTGCACTTACCAAATGTATAGTTCTTTTAATCTCTTACGAGTGAGAATAACATACCAAAACCCGAAAATAATAATTTTGGATTGCATTTTTGAGAAGAGGAAAAATTTATTTTAAACTATATTTATTACTTCTTTTTCGAAAAGTTAAAATCAACATTAAAAGGAGAACGGTAGTAAATAATTCAATTAATATCAAAAATAATAATGGTGAACATATGCTTTGACTTCCAAATAAACCAAATATAACGTCGTGAGCTTCCGCCAAAAGCTAATTTGGCCGCTTCCCTAACTGTTCGGCTCTCGTGAAATTTCTCTATTGTAAAACTTTTCGTGGGAAATTTGTTCAGTTTACGCAGCCCCTGCGTGACGGACTGTAGTTTTTAGAACATTTTCTTTATAATTTGTATCTGTATTTTTTTCAATATAACCGTTTAACTTAAACATTTTTTTTTTTACTTACTTTCTTTTCAAATTTTTAAATTTAATTTCTCATTTTATTTAGTTCATTTAGTTGCTCGTTATTACAAGGTTTATTTCCTAACAATTTGTCAGCTTACTTCCAGATACAGCAGCTTATTTTTAAAACGAGGTAGATAATAGAGTGGTACACTGAAGACTAAATACTAAAAAATTGAATTATTTCAGTTAATATTGGAGATACTGACAACATTTGTAAGAGATTAAATTTGCAACAAGATCGGTTGTACTTAATATTTCGATCCTTCTCATAATAACTTAGATAGTTTGAGTTTTCGATCCTCCTCCCCCCTAGGAAATGGCTGAATGGGAGGGGCACCTAGTCCTATCCCAGCCTTTAATAAACTTGATCTTTAGTTTTAACTAAAATGCTGAAATTCTACTTTGATAACTCCCAAACCATGATTGTGAACGCTAGAGCCCATACCTTTCACCCGCATTGAAACAACTATGAAATGTGGTATGTTATACCGGCTTCGAATCTTTCTTAGACTTGGAATTAGTGAAATTCAACAGTATTAGTAAAATTAGACAGTATTTTACTTGTCAAGCCCTTTCGTTTGAACCCCAGTGAGAGAATTGTGAGAAAAAAAATACATATAATCCGCCCTTTTCTTAGCATTTTCATTTCGCTCGTCGTGTACTCTTTTCTACTCGTCAAGCCCTTTCATTTCATGTCCACATTGAGGGAGTTTTGAAGAAAAAGGTATGACCGTCATTTTGAAGTGTAAGCCATCTTGGATTCACAAAGGTACTGAATATATTAAATTGCATCGTCGTCAGAACTAAAGATGTGTAACAAATATCAGATCAATCGGTCAACAGGATAGGGGTCAAATATCAACTATTAAATTTGACCCAAATAAAAAGACGGGGCAAACTAAATAAAAGCGTTTAATAAAATAGAGCATTAACAACATTTCCAGCCTAGGCGTTGTCAAACATAATCTTCATAAAATCTTTATTCTAAACACGATATATTCTTTCCATTTTAAAGTAAATAATAAATTATTCGAAAGACTATTGGTGTAGCTTGTGTTAGGTAACTCATCAATATAAAAATTCGTCCAAGTCCTTCTAGTCATTGTAAACGTTTAAGACTTGACATTATGCTGTCAATCTTCTGAAAGCCGGGGCCCGGAATAGTGGGGGTAAAGAGGGGAAGGAAATAGAAAATTAATATATTTCCGCAATTATCAGTGGGATAGGAAATTGTCATAGAACAAATCTTGTTGAACTATTGATGCTCAACAATTATTGTGCAATGCATTTTTTCGTTACTAGATAAAGATAGAGAGCGAGATAATCCCTAAATGTGGCGAGGTGATATCACAAATGTGTCATACCAGCACAAGGGAAATCTGCTTAGTTTTCGCAGACCCTGCGTGTCGGACTTTTCCTCTACTGGCTGAGTTCAGTTCTGATCAATAATTCTTGTTGGAGTAGTTGATAAGAAGGCCTGGAGGGAATAGACCATTGGTTGCTGGATGGTTGAATAGTATCAGATTTGCGCGGGAAATGAAGGCGGCAAAGATAACAGCTGTTTCTCCCCAGCAGTCTTATCTTCCCAACCCAGCAATAGCCATTCCAACTCTAGACGAAAGTTGACAACTATTGAAGTATCTTATAAACATTATATATACTCTTCTCGAATTCATCCCTTGTTTAATTTATTTACAAACGTATCGTTTTCGATAACAACTAAATTAAAAAAGAAAGTGAGATGGTAACTACATAGTCAACAACAGCTTGTGCCTACGTACCTGATTGCAATCCTAGATCTTTTATATTAGCATAATTACCCGAAACATACAAATAAACATTTTTGGTTTGTACATTGGACACTAGTGATTGGAGGAAGAGGATGACAGAGAGTTTGTCCATTGAGCGAGAGGACAATAGCTGTATTAGAGAGAGATACACAGCCAATTGAATAGATTCATTTATACTCTTTGTACGTCACTAGGCCCACTCACAGCTGTCTCCATACAATATGCCCACTTATCTCTCATACTCATACATACATTACAAATAGAAAGGATATGGTGGCGGAGACCAATGGTGTGTCAGCACGTGAGAAATCTGCTTAGTTAACGCAGACCCTGCGCTCTTGTCGCAATCTTTAATCCCGTCCAATATAATGAGATTGGATGTTCTCCTCAGTGGACAGTATATATTCCTATTTGCAGATCTCTCTTAAAGGAAATCTGCTATTGAGGTCGTACTCATGACGCGATTTTCTAACAATTTCCTCAAACGTTAATCGCGTCTACCTAGTAGATTAGGTCTGTTTAAAAAAAAAAAATACAGTACTAGATATAGTAAATACAATAGTTTTCAATAAAATTAATATGTCATATTCTGATATATTTCTGTAATTGTTTTTCTTTCCATTAAGAGGTTGGCAGGCCTCTTTTTACAGATTTCCCTTAAAGGAAATCGGCTATTGAGGTCGTACTCATGAAAAATTTCTTCAAATGTCCATCGATCCTACCCAGGGGATGATGAAAATGAGGTCCGTTCAAAATTATATATATATATATATATATATATATATATATATATATATATATATATATATATATATATATATATCTAGCGGTCGCAATTTTCGTTTGATCGTAAGCATAAATGTATGTAACTATATTTATAGTAAATTTAATTTGCAATAAGATTGGTTCTATACAATTTTTCGATCCGACGTATGGTAACGGAGATATTTCGAATTATCGAAAATCCCCCCCCCCCCTCTGGTCTGATTTCAGCCATTAACGAACTTGGTTTTCCTTTTTACATAAAACGATTAAATACCGAGTTTGTTGGTGATTAAATAAAAATTGCGACCGCTAGAGTGTTAACAGATATATATATATATATATATATATATATATATATATATATATTATATATATTATATATATATATATATATATATATATATATATATATATAGTTTTGAACGGACCTCATTTTCGTCATCTCCTGGGTATGATAGATGGACATTTGAAGAAATTTTTCGAAAATCGCGTCATGAGTAAGGGAAATCTGCTAACAAGAACATTGCATTTTCAATAAGAATGGTTTTATACAATATTTCGATCTGACGTATGATACCGGAGATAATTCGAATTTCGAGATTTCCTTCCTCTAAACCCCCCCCCCCCCACCGCCTGCCCGAGTTCAGCCATTAGCGAACTTGATCTTAATTCTTACATAAAACATTTAAATATGAAGTTCGGCAACGATCAAACAATAATTACGTCCGCTAGAGTGTTAACAGACAAATATATAATTTTGTATGGACCTCATTTTCGTCATCTTCTAGTTAGGATCGATGCACATTTGTGGACATTTTTCGAAAATTGCTTCATGAGTACGACGTCACTAGCTGATTCCCAAAGCGGAATCTGCTAAGATGTTGTTAATCCTTTGATTAAACACACTAGTCTGTTGGTGGGCGGTAATTTTCGATAATGTTTGAGAGTTACCTAAACCGATATTTAAATTTTTCTGTGTAGCTCGCTAATAACTCGTAGCAGGAGTGGGGAGGGGTTCAAAGGGGGGGGGGTGATAACTAGGAATTATTTCCGTTGTTGTGAGACGCTTTGGAGAAAAAATACTATACATCACGAATCTTGTCTTAGGTTTAATATTCTTTTTTACACTTTTTTTTTTTTTTTTTTTTTTTTTTTTTTTGTATTATTGCTAAGTTATTTGTTATTATTACTTTTTGTTAAGGTATTCGTTATTATTAATTGTTGTTAAGGTATTTGTTATTATTACTTGTTGTTAAGGTATTTGTCATTATTACTTGTTAAGGTATTTACTATTGTGTTACATGTTGTTAAGGTATTATTTGTTATTGTTACTTGTTGTTACTTTTGAAAGGCAAATCACCTTCGATGTGGTGTCAATGAATAAATAAATTTAAAAAAATATATATTTTGCTATAAAAATATCTGCATAATTTACTCCTGCCTAGTGTTAAGTGAGTTGTTGGCGGTTTTTTAGCAGATTTCCCTTATGGTGTACTTGCTTTATTAACCATTGGTTACTTGGCTTATCGTAGGAGTTAGTTGAGAGGTGAAACATTGTATCAGCTGGTTTATTAGCCATTACTGTTAGTATTGCTATTATAACTGATTGCAGTTATAAATCTCCTTTATAATTACTCTTCTTATTTCCCTGTTAAAACTGGAAATAACCCCCCCCCCCCCAACTAAACTATCCTCTGCTTAATTTTTATAAGCTGTGTGCTTAATTTTTACAAACTGCTTAGTAATTATCAACGATAAAATTTAATCATTCGCAATCTTCAAGTATAAGTCATAATATTCCCGATTAAAAAAAATGCGCGATTTGCATAAATGCAGTTCCGCTAAGCCTTGCAACCTTGCTTATAGATTAGAGCAGATGGCCCGCTCTCTGCTCCAATATTTAGAAGGAAATATGCTAATAGCCTTGCACCAAGAACATATATGCAGTTTCCTTTACACGGGGCAAGGCAGTTGGAAGATAGGTCAAAGACAAAATCGTAAATATTCCCACCCCCTCCCCCCTCCTCTTCAAGCCCACCCCCTCCTCTCTGGATAACTAACATAGATTTTGAAGAAAAAAGTTGATTATTTAGAGAAAAACCATTCAGTTCCAATGTTCACACCCAACACTCACAGTTAGTTTTGTACTTTTCAAGGAATGGTATTACCGTCATATGTATGTGGTATTTACAAGCTGCGCCTAGTGATTGATCTCGTGAACGAGGCAAACCAGATTTTCATGGTACCGAATAAGGGGGTCCCAGGGACATGGAGTGGTTTCCCATTACCTTCTGCATCATACCATCCAGCAATAATGGCATCTTGAGAAAAATTCCATTCACACCAGTAAAGGCATGAGTGGAGAAAAATGTATTCAAAGCCAAAGTTGGTACTCGTAGATAGCCATCCCTCGGTAGCCTGTAGCCTGTATCAGCTGACTAATGATAGACTATTTGCTAGTATGATTATGCAGACTACAACTTTTATTTACCCTCCAGTCTTGCCCCACTGACATTTTGTGAGTGAGAATTTAGGCAGGGAGGGGTTTTCATCTTACATGGTTGGAAGGTGCTATTGTCTGCAGGCACTTTATCCCTTACACGGAAAAAGAGATGTTGCGTAATCTTGTAACAGAAGGAACTGTTTATCAACTGAGTGCGGTAATAGTATGACAAACCTTCCTAGGATGTCTGTGAAATATTTGTGATCATTGAGAGATGGTCTAGAGAAGACACGAAGCTCCATATTTGCTTGTAACGCTGTTCCAGAACAGACCATCACACAGCACTGCCAAGCTGCACACTTCCATAGATGTTGCATCCACGCTCTCTATGTTGCCCATATATACTCGTCAGTACATAGAACATTTTCCTATTCATTGTTTGTCTATGTTGGTGTTTGTGGGCCAACCTACACTGAGCCACCCTCGACCTGTCCTCATAGTGAATTGTCATCTCTCCGAATATTTCTGAACGGTCCATCCACCACTAGACTCTATCTGATGAATCTAAGGCCCTAGCTACATATCTTTGGCCCCTAACTTACTCAACAAAGGCAACAAGACGGGCAACTATTGTTACGTCTGGCACTTTAATTACTGGCGCGTAGAACTCTCAAATCAGTTGCAAAAAAAAAGTGCACTTTACACTTAAATGTTATAGTTAAGAAAAAAAAAGTGTAGACTCTAAAAACACTACTGAACTGATTTGAATCTATTGTTGAATTGTAAGGCTTATAGTGCTAATAGATTGAGAATGGCCAAAGTTCACTTTGGGAAGGTTTTGAACCAGCTCAGAAAACGTGAACTTTGCCACAGAGACGCATCTTGTTTCTCTCATTTGAGTTTTTTAAACAAATTCAATGTGCGCCGGTTTTCTTTCTGTCCAGCTGATATTAACAACTTTAGAAACTCTAATTTGGCCAGACTCTTGGCCATATGTTAGTAAACATAAGCCAATAAACTATCTATGGATAAATCCAAGTATGTCACTATCTAATAGCAATATAAATTAAAAAAAAATAGATTTTTATAATAATATTCTTATATTAATAAATATAATCGTTTTACTTGGAAGGGCAGCTCAAATGAATTCACGGTTAAAGGGCCATTATACATACAGGGTCTTTCAAAAAGAATGGACCGATTTCATTAAGCTATATCTTATTAACAGACAGTAATACAAGATTGCAATAAAGACACATGTATTTAACCGGTGTTGAAGTTTTATGGTGTCATCATCATCATGTTCCATTTCCAGCATCGCACCACAACGTGTTCTTCTGCGATCCTGGTGTAAAACACCATAAAACTGAGAAATCAGTTCATTCTTTTTGAATAACCCTTTATGTTACCTATTGAAATTTTGTTTATTAAACAAGGCATTGTTAATCTTTAAAACGGAACTGCTTTATTAAGTACAGAAAGTTGGAAAAGGAAAAAAAAAAGAGACACCGTTTCGGCTAATCCTCTTTTGGCGATTTGTTATCATTACTGTGATTTGTAGAGCTGGTTGGTTATCTTGATATCCGGGCTGGCTAACATTCATAAATCCACCGTCAGTAGATAATACCACTTCAAGCCTTTATCTGGGGCCGCTATCTAACAGTGTAATTTACACTCTTTATTTATGATTTTACATTTTTCCTTTTTCCTTGCCCAAATGGATCAGAAGATCGCTCAACTTAAATTAAAGCTTCCCCCTTCTTGCTTCTTATAAGCCCTTGATAAAGACATTGTAAGATAAATTTGTTTTAATTAGCTGCCATTATTTTTAAAGCCCTTCCTTGTTTCTTTTTTCTAAGATATATAATCAGAAAAATGTCTATTAGGTTAGAAAATAGTATGGCCATTTTGATCTTCTGCTAACGGAAGGTTGAGCTTTGCATTTCCTAAGGTTGAATTGAGTCTTTCTGAACCTTGCATTGGTTTACTATTGAATATAAGTCGATAATTAGCAGATTTACTTTAAGGGAAATCAACTATTGAGGTCGTACTCATGACTCAATTTTCGAAATTTTTCTTCAAATGTCCATCTATCCCAGGAGATGACTAAAATGGGGGTCCGTTCAAAACTATATATATATAGTTAACGCTCTAGTGGTCGCAATTTTTGTTTGATCGTTACCAAACTCGTTATTTAATCGTTTTGTGTAAAAAGAAAGATCAAGTCTGTTAATGGGTGAAACAATGTTATTGGAAATTAAATTTAAATAATGTAAATATTGTTCAATACATACTTTCCGTATGATGAGTATTATCCGAGATATTTGGATTTTATAGTTTTATGCTTTAAGCAAACCCCCCCCCCCCCCCACTCCTACTAGAGTCATCTTAATAACGTAATAAGCTGCTATATCATGAACCACTTCATTACAAGGTTAAATACCAATTATTGTTTTTATCGAACTTTAATTTGTGAGATATATGCTAATACTTTCTGTAGATCACCCCCCACCCCTTCTTTTGTTCTTGGATAACTAAATTTTTATTGATTGAGATAAAAATTATTCTGATTCATTGTAAATTATAGCACTAGTATAGTAGTAGTAAATAGTTTTCAATAATATTAATGTTATATTTTTTTATATAATTCGGTAATTGATTTTGTTTCCGGTCAGAGGTTAGCAGACCTGTAGGTTTACAATTCAGACCCTTTCAGCTTGTATTTATTCACGTTGGTGTTGTGTTAGCAGTATGTAGGTTTATCTATTATAAAAAGTCCGTCACGTAGGGGCTGCTTAAACTCAGCAGATTTCCCACGTGAAGTTTTACATGAAGAAATTTCACAAGAGCCGAAAAGTTGATCTTTCTTTTTACATAAAACGAGTAAATGTCGAGTTTGGTAACGATCAAACAAAAACTGCGTGGTAACAGACAAATATATATATATATATATATATATATATATATATATATATATATATAAAACTGTATATACAGTTTTGAACGGACCTCATTTTTGTCATCTACTAGGTAGGATCGATGGACACTTGAGTAAAAATTTCAAAAATTCCGTCATGAGTACGACCTCAATAGCTGAAATCTGCTAAAACTTGACGAGGGGAATCTGCTTAGTTTACACAGCCCTTGTGTGAGTTTTTAATTTCTGTCTTGAAGATTGGAGATGTGCAGGTCAATGAATAACTTCCTTGGTCAATATATTTTTTTTTCGGTAGGCATTCTAGCCCTTTAAGATCCTTAGCCACCCTCGAGAGAGAGTCAAGGGGTTTCTGTTCAGAGTTATTAGGGTACGTAGCCAGTGATCAAGTCGAAGCAACCCCCGTTATCCAAGGAGGACCTGGGATGAGTTGCCTCCCGTAGACTGTCAGCCTGTGATGGAGATCTAGCCATCACATGTCAGATTATACTCAACACTTTAGCTCACAAGGCTAACCTCAGCCCCAATTTATGATTAGAATTGCTGATATCTGGAATCACTTGTAATAATAATTAATAATGGTTTCACATGGAATAAAAATATTTGGAATGATCTAGAAATGATTTTTTTCTGTAATCGTTGAATAATGGTAACATTACTAAACTGAAACATTTTGCAATAGAGTGAAGAAAGTAATTAATTCACTTGTGAAGAAAGTGAATTGCCTTCTTAATTAGTAATAAGTATAAATTAAAAAATAATTTGAAGTTGGAAATTAAATGCTTTTAAATGTTTCTTAACATTGTAAGAATTTATTTTAACAAAATAAATTGAAATGTGAGTGAATTATTGGTGGAAATAATCAATATATTTTAAAATTTAAATATAATAATAATTACCTTCCTTGTATATAACCTGCACTTGTTTATAACTGCACTACTTCACAATCATCACTAGTTGTTTTATAACTATGCTTATAACCTTTCACAACCATGCTTATAATCTACCAACAACATACCATAATCTTCACAACATCCTAATTTTGTTCATATTCTGGTTAGATCTGATCATGTATTACACGATTACAGAAAAAAATTAATATTACACTCGTGACGAAAGTAGAATTTACAACTCTCGTGAAATTACCAGACTCGCTTCGCTCGTGTGGGTAAACGTTTCACTCGAGTTGTAAAATGATCTACTTTCGTCACTTGTATAATAAATAACTATTCTAATATCATGTCAATTATATTCTTTACAAATTATTAAATTACATTTATACTTATATAATACATTCCTTTAAAAAATAGATCAACTTCTAAGAATACATAGTAAGCCAATTTAAATAATTATATATGTTATTTTCATTAACAATATTAATACAATTCTGAATATATAACATATATTTTTAGCAGATTTCCCTTAAGGGAAATCTGCTATTGAGGTCGTACTCATGACGCGATTTTCGAAAAATTTCTTCACCTATCCTACCCGGGAGATGACGAAAATGAGGTCCGTTCAAAAGTATATATATATATATATTTGTCTGTTAACGCTCTGACGGTCGCAATTTTTGTTTGATCGTTGCCAAACTCGATATTTAAACGTTTTATGCAAAAAAGACAGATCAAGTTCGTTAACGGCTGAAATCAGACCAGTGGGAGGGGGGATTTTCGAAACTTCGAAATATCTCCGTTACCATACGTCGGATCAAAACATTGTATGAAACGAATCTTATTGCAAATTAAATTTACTATAAATATTGTTCTACACTATACATTTTTTCTCTATCTTAAATATTAACCGAGATATTTGCATTTGTATTGTGTCTGTAGTCGGCAAGAGTAGGCTGTGTTCGTGACTTTCCGCCGAGAGCTATTGCGGCCTTTTCCGTAACTGTTCGTCCCTCGTGAATAGGTTTAGAGATTCCTTACTACTACTGTTGTTATTAGGCAGATTTGTCTATTGAAAAGCTTTACATGGGAAACCTGCTTAGTTTACGCAGCCCCTGCGTGACGGACTTTTTTATTTGTTGGCATGCAAGTTTATTAAAGGATGACAAGCTTTATAAATGATGATATCCCCCCCCCCAGCTTACCTCATCATATATATGATGTACCTCATCACAAATTATTTTAGATCGATATTTATGATTAAAATTTATTAGTTTTATTTAATAATTGCATATTTTTGAAAGTATTCATCTTGTGTATAAAAACAGCCATCATTCATGAAGTTTTTTAATTTATTTTGAAACAAAGAATATTTTTTAATAGATTTGATACATTCTGGCAGAGTGTTAAAAAGTCTTTCTCCTCAAAATAATACGCTTTCTCGAAATATTTATGTTTGTGGTTTGAAGTTTGAAGCATATTCTTGTAGCTTGTTTTATGATTATGTGTTGTACTATTTTTGTAAAACAAGATGATGTCTCATTTCACAGACCATATTCATTGATACAAACATTTTGAGGGAAAAGTCACCATTCTTGACTCCTTCAACATTTATTATACCATTCTGAAGGAAGATGGATGTTTCATGTATTATATTATTATACATTCATTATATTTCTTATTTGAACCATTACTATTATAGTTTGGTAATATAGTTGTGTTGTGTTTCAGATGTCACGCGTTGACAGTGGCAACGAGAGCCAGGAGGGTTCCCCTGACACTACTGTATCAGAACCTCCATTCCCACCTAGGTTCTCTGCAACTCTCACTCAGGTATACATACTCAGATATATACACCCATGCTCAGGTATACACCGCCAAACTCAGGTATATACCGTCTATTCTCTGGTAACACATCCAAACTCAGGTATACACAGCTAAACTCAGGTATACACAGCCATACTCAGGTATACACAGCCAAACTAAGGTATACACAGCTAAACTCAGGTATACACAGCCATACTCAGGTATACACAGCCAAACTCAGGTATACACAGCTAAACTCAGGTATACACAGCCATACTCAGGTATACACAGCCAAACTAAGGTATACACAGCTAAACTCAGGTATACACAGCCATACTCAGATATACAAAGCCATACTCGGGTATATACATCCATACTCCGGTATACTCAGCATTACTCAGGTATATACCGTCTATACTCAGGTTTGCACATCCAAACTCAAGTATATACAACCATACTCAGATATACAAAGCCATACTCGGGTATACACAGCCAAACTCCGGTATACTCAGCATTACTCAGGTATATACCGTCTATACTCAGGTTTGCACATCCAAACTCAAGTATATACAACCATACTCAGATATACAAAGCCATACTCAGGTATACACAGCCAAACTCAGGTATATATCGTCTATTCTCAGGTATACACATCCAAACTCAGGTATGTACAACCATACTCAGCTATACAAAGGCATACTCGGGTATATACATCCATACTCCGGTATACTCAGCATTACTCAGGTATATACCGTCTATACTCAGGTTTGCACATCCAAACTCATCAGGTATACACATCCAAACTCAAGTATATACAACCATACTCAGATATACAAAGCCATACTCAGGTATACACATCCAAACTCAGGTATATACAACCATACTCAGCTATACAAAGGCATACTCGGGTATATACATCCATACTCCGGTATACTCAGCATTACTCAGGTATATACCGTCTATACTCAGGTTTGCACATCCAAAGTCAAGTATATACAACCATACTCAGATATACAAAGCCATACTCTGGTATACACCGCCAAACTCAGGTATATACCGTCTATTCTCAGGTATACACATCCAAACTCAGGTATGTACAACCATACTCAGCTATACAAAGGCATACTCGGGTATATACATCCATACTCCGGTATACTCAGCATTATTCAGGTATATACGGTATATACTCAGGTTTGCACATCCAAACTCAAGTATATACAACCATACTCAGATATACAAAGCCATACTCAGATATATACAACCATACTCAGGTATACAAAGTCATACTCAGGTATACACATCCATACTTAGGTATACACAGCCATCCATACTCAGGTATACACAGCCATGCATACTCAGTTATACACATCCATACTCAAGTATACACAGTCATCCATATTCAGCTATATACATCCATACTCAGGAATAAACAGCCATCGAAACTCAATATTTAATCGTTTTATGTAAAAGTAAGATCATGTTCGTTAAAATTATGTTGACTGAAATCGGACCAGTGGGAGAAAGGGTTTAGAGCGGGAAGTTTGAAACTTCGATACTATACGACCGTTACTATACGTCGGATCGAAAACTTGTATAGAACCAATCTTATTGCACATTAAATTTACTATAAATATCGTTATATACATTTATTCTCTATCTTGAATATTAAACGATGTATTTGTATTAACTATGTGTATAACGGACGAGATGAGATCACTAACTTCGGTTCTAGTCGTAAGTTACCGCCAAAAGCTTGTTCGGCCGTTTCCGTAACCGTTCGGCTCTCGTGGAATTTGTCTATTGTAAAATTTCGCGTGGGAAATCTGCTTAGTTTACGCAGCCCTAGCGTGACTGAATTTTCTATATTTATGTCATAAATAGATTCCCCGCTTCCATCACAGATATTCCTAGCAGTGTCTAGAACATAGGCAGTGTAATCAGTGTGCTGTGTCAGCCTCTTATATATTGTCTCACCAAGCGTGTCCTAATAGTCCCGGTAACGACTTATCTAAATATCCAGGGCCTGGAGAAACACCTACTGTGGAAGTAGCTTCTATTGCCATTATAAGCTATCAAGGTGTTTGTAGCGACTCACATGCAGTGATGTGTGTAATAGAGCTGAGCCTGTGCGCTATCTACGGCAGTTTCCCGATAGACTTTGCCACCTCTCGGCCATAACTTGTATTAATGAAGCCATATTGCAGTCGTCGAACCATAGCATTGTAGCAGCACCATATAGGAGCATCCATTAAGCAAGCTCATTTCGCCCATACGAGGCAGAGGCGGCTCATCTTGCCTTCTATAAACCTACGCAACCTCCCCAACTGTTACACTGTGAACCGTTCCACCCAATATGAACCGGTTTTTACTATACTCCCAATTATAACTCTTGTCGCTTACTAACCAATTCAGTTCATCTACCATTCCTCTTCGTTTTACACAGAGGCACATTTCTCTTAAGGCAAATCAGCTATTGAGGTCGCACTCATGTCGCCATTTTCGAAATATTTTTTCAAATATCCATCGATCCTACCAAGAAGTTGACTAAAATGAAGTCCGTTCTAAATTATACGTAGTAGTATATAATTCGTCTGTTAACGCTCTAGCGGTCGCGGGGTATTTTCGAAAATTCGAAATATGGCCGTTACTATACGTCGGATCGAAAAATTGTACAGAACCAATCTTATTGCAAATTAAATGTTTGTTTGTTTCGTAAGGTTTTAGGGCGAAAAACCACTAGGTTAATATCGCCCAGTAATATCTATAACTCACGTTTAGGCATCCTCATCCATATCGCCATTTTAACAATATAAACGAGGACACAGAAAACTTGTAATTTTTTTGTATAAATTCGTAATTTTTACAAAATTAAACAATTTATCTATCTCTTTGGGGTCATCTCCAAGGGCCACTGCCATATCATTGGAAATATTGCATTCGTTTCGAATATCTGTATACTTATGAAATTCCATTAATATGTATTAGATAGTCAGGTCTGTGTTACATTTCCCACAAATCGGGGGTTGATCTTTTGTCATAAGTTAACCATGAGTAAACCTTGTGTGGTCTATTCGAAGTCTTCCTAATACAACTTCATCTCTTCTGTCGTCTCTAGTCAAACATTTCGATGGACTCAAGCATGGAGGTTTAAATATTTTTTAGTTTATTGTTCTGGGTTTCGTTCCACATTTGTTGCCAGTTTTTATTAATGAAACTTAACTCTAATTAAATGTAATATGAATATTGTCCACTCTCTATCTTGAATATTAACCGAGACATTTGCATTTTTTCAGTTTTCAGCCTTCAGCGAACCCCCACTTCTACTCGTGTTATATAAAAAATACTCTGTTATGTAAAAAACCACGTTATTCGAAGCTTAAATACCAGATATTTTTTTCAAGAGACCTTTATTATAAGTGATACACACAAATATTTGATTGATTAAGATAAACATTATTCTGATCAGTTATAAATTAAATTGCTAGATATAGTAAACAGTTTTCAATAAAATTAATATGTTATATTCTGGCATATTTCAGAAAAGAGGCAGACCTGTTTATTTACATTTCAGACGCCTCCCGTCGGGAGGTTTCTTATTATCGTTTGTATTTATTCACTTATTATTGACGGTGCTGTTGTGTTAGCAGTATGTACATTTATCTATTACTAAACTTCACGAGGGAAATCTGCTTAGTTTACGCAGCCCCTTTTATGGCATTGGAAAATATAATCTTTGGTGAAACAATCCGTGAAGGACCAAGGCCTTTGCTGCAGTATTGGGGTGTCACTACAGGCCAAAGACAGCTTCATCTAAATGCAAACAGCTACTCAATTTCCATACTCTGCTGAGCAGATACTTAGGAATCAGTTGATGCCTAATCACGAAGCCCAAAAAGCATTTTAAACAAAACCTAATGTGGGGACGCCGGTATCGAACCCGGCACCGCTTGGACCATAGCACTCAGCTCCCACACAGCCTATCCACAGCTGCATAGCCCTCCCCGTCCGTTCAAAATTTTAAATATATAAATTTGTCTGTTACCGCTCTAGCGTTCGCAATTTTTGTTTTATCGTTAACATACTCGATATATGAGCTTTTCTTTCTAAATTAAAGATCAAGTTCTTTTAATGCTCAAATCGGACAGGTAGAGGGGGATTTTGAGAATTCTATATTTCCATTATTATAAGCTGGATCTTAAATCCTATAGAATCAATCTCATTTTAAATGTAATTGACTATAAATGTTGTTATATACTTACATACTTTCTCTAATTCGAATATTATACGAGATATTTGGAATATTCTGTCATCAGTAACTTGCCCCCCTACCCTCCCCCTACTCATGGGTTTTGCGTGGAAATATGTAATAAGAGGTGAGATGACATCAGATATGTGTTATACCAGGAAATGCTTAGTTAACGCAGCCCCTGCGTGACGGACTTTTGTTATCAAACAGACGATTGTTGATTCAATATTGACCAAGATATTTGCATTTTTATTAGGTGTGTGGGGATTAGGGTGAGATGAGATCGGCTAACCTTCTTTGGTTTTTGGACTACTAAAATTTGAATTATTAAAATATAAATTATTCTGATTCTTTATAAATTACAGTACTAGATATAGTAAATAGTTTGAAAAAAGTTAATATGTTATATTCAGATATATACCAGAAATTCTTTTTCTTTCCGGTGAAGAATATGTCTATCTATCAGTTCAGCTCTGAGTGGTTGGCTGACCTGTTTGTTTAAGATTCAGAAGCCGTTTCCATTAGGAGCTTATTAAAATTAACTGAGAGATTTCTCATTACATTTTGTATTTACTCTCGATGGTGTTAAGTGTTACCAGTATTCAGATTTCTCTATTGTAGAACTTCACGAGGCTGCTTAATTTGCACAGCCCCTGTGTAGAATTGATGGCCACTTGAGAATCTTGTCAGGAGTATGAGACCTCAATAGCTGATTTCTGTAAGGGAAATCTGGGAAAATAAGTTATAGAACAAATACTATTCGAGATGTATGATATTAAACGTTGTTGGTTCAGATAATCAACTCTTACATTAACAATTATTTCCTCTGCTTTCTGTTAAATGCATATTTTCTTTGTTGGACTGCATATTTTGACTGTAGTTGTGATGATTTGGTTGCAGGGTAAGACAGTGATCAGGCCTGTAGCATTCAAGCCTTCAGCGCTAGCCAACAGCAGGTTCTCCAACTCGGGGCAAAGGTATGGATCTACTCCAATACTTGCCAGGCCAGCATCCCACCTTGCCCTTTATGGTAGTAAGTGTTACCTATTCTACTTTAATAATAACTAATAATTCATAACAACTAAATCAATTTATTTTTTTAAACTGAATCACAAATGCTTAATTTAACACTTGAAAGCAAATACAAAAGCAGGACAAACACCCTAATTCATATCTGTTTAACTACTTTCAATTATGAATGCTTTTAATCATACTCTCCGGAAGGCAAAGAGGGCTTCATTCATGAAGAAACTTTTCAGTTTAAATCTACTCTAATTAAATGACCTCAATATGTTTAGGTGCTCATACCTGCAGATGATTAAGATGATGTCGGCTCAACTTTACTAATATGTATATATATATATATATATATATATATATATATATATATTTATATATAAACTTCAGTTGAGTAGTTTTCAAACTCATAAATAAAATATTTCATGTAAAACTAAAGGTGAATTTTGTTCATGTGTGGGGTAAAACATAAAAATAAAAATCAGAAATATCCATGTTATGGGCTGAACAAAAAAATTACAAAATTATTATTATGTTTAGGCAATACAATAGCCTACAATTATTTGTCTTTAAGCTTTTATGGCATTAAATAATTCTTATATATTTGTCTCTGTATGTGTCACACATCGCAATATTTTATATTATCATAACCAAACTTTATTATATAAATGTCAAACATTAGAACACAAATCCTTCTTTTAGAAATAAAGCTGGAGATGATTAATTTGAAATAGGGGTGGGGGTTAAAAATAGGTCAAAGCTAAAACAATGCCTTAACTATGTGTAGAGTTAAAAAGTGCCACAAGATCAATTTGGTGACAAAATAAAATGCTAAAATTGTTGTTATTTAGATACTTCTCTAATTCTAATGGTACCGGAGTTTTTGTATATTTTGTTTAGCAGACTTGAGTAGACCCCACCCCTCACCACTCCCACTACACCTCCTGTTATTTTCATTAAAATCTATTATATCACTAATAACAATTATTTCCAGGATCAATATCAAATTTTGTTTGCATATTATTTTTGATGAGAGAGCAATGAAGAATAAAGTGTGTAGATGACATAGTGGCTGCAGGAATGTAACATAAAACGCTTAAACTATCTGTTCAGTTTAGGGTGTCCCTGCGTGAGGGCCTTTCCTAATCAAAATGATCATCATGTTTCTCATATATTTAAGAATAAACAGCAAACTCTTTTCTAGGCTAACTTTTTTTTTTTGTTTGTTTAATTGAATATATGTAAGTGTTTATTATATCTTGTAGGCAGTGGAGAGCTGTGGAGGGATAGGAAGGTGGTGTCACCGCCTCCCGCAATGTCTTCACTACCCTCAGACTGTTCCCGCCTACACTCCTACGATAGCCTCGACAGTGTTTATAAATCTCCCAACAACACCAATGCCAACAGGTATGATTACTACTTAGTAGCCAAGAAGTAGATATATTTATAAATTAAAAATATTCAGCACTATTATTTTATAAATAGTGAACCAATCACATCCAGCGATGTCTCAGATGAAATATAAAAAATCTGATGAGGCCACAACATCATTTTCTTGAACTCCTATTGAATTAACATTTAAAATGACTAAAAATATCCCGCTCCTCAAAATTTTATTTTATATCTAATATGTGCGGAAAAATTTGAAGTTCAGTATTTCTGCATATTCACCCCCCCCCTCCCTACCACTTCTCTTTAATCGACTTCAATCAAAAGAGAAAGTACTAACTAGATGTAACTAGATGTTACAACCTCAAATATGAAATTTCAATATTCTAAGACTAGCCATTTTTGAGTTATGCGAGATATGTACATTCGCACAGATGTCACACAGTGTTTCGATTGACACAAGCTAGTTGGACAAAAGTCATGTTTAGAATTCTAAAATATTGTATTGGAATAATGTAAACAATTCTTTAAAAATGATAATCTGTTTATGCCTGACACACTCCACCACATGAGCAATAGGCTTCGAAGGAGCCTTACATGGATGGCTATTCCATCCAGTGCTATAAATCAGTTGTATTCCTGAAAACATTTTAACCATACAAAATTGAAGTATTTTTATTGATTTTAAGAAAAATAATTAGTTCTATTAAAATATAAAACAAATATAATTTTATAGCGAGGAGCCCGAAATGAAAAGGTAAGCTCTTCATCTGTTATCTTTTGTAATGTTTAACAGATTCATTACCTCAATGTATTTAATCATCCCTTATGTTGTTATTCGGTTGGCAAATAAGTCCTTTCAGAGTGAAATAAAACTAAGTGTATTATAGACATAAAATTTATTTTAATATCCAAAATATTGACCATTACTTAATATAACTTTTTCTCATCTCTCCACTGACTGTATAATGCCATGTTCATAGAATGTCTGGGGTTTATTGTTAAAAAACTGATTCAAGTGGTTTTTAACCCTTTCCTGGTGCAATGAAAGGGTTAAGGTCCTCTTCCTTTGGAATTTCTTTCTATTGATAGAGTTGTGCAGAGGCTGGAATAAGTGGGAGTCAGTTGGTGCTAGAGCTGGTGAATAGGGAGGCCTGGGCAAAAGGTGTCATACAATGCTCAAGAATTTATTGCGAACGATGAATGAGGTGTGAGGTAGGCCTTCCAATTTGCCAGTTCTGGGTGTTTATTTTTAATCGATTGATCTAATTTTGTTAATTATGAGCAGTATAGAGTTGAATCAATTGTTTGACCTGACAGCAATAGCTCGTGTAAAATAACACCCTTAAAATGCCGCCATATGGAAAGCATTATCTTCTTTGGATGCAATCCGGGTTTCGAATTCTTCTAGGAGCCTCACTACTAGGCCCACAAGATTTTCTACAGACTATATTATTGTAAAATATCCATTTTTCATTTTATATTAGAAACCTATTCAAAAATGGTTGTTTTTTTTTGCTAATTCCATAGTGAATCACAAACCAGAAATGCGTGTTTGCCAAATTGAATGGTTAGAGAGTGATGGAGCCAAACATTAAGCCTGGAAACATAGCCGAGCTTGTGCAAATGATTTTCTACGCTTGTGTGTGAAACATTTAGGGCCTTAGCAATCACTTGCAATGATTGGCTGGGATATAGATCAACAATGGCCTTAACATTGCTCATTTCAATTTCAGGTGAGCGACCAGACTGTTGAGCATCATTCATGTCAAAATTTCCTGAATGAAATTTGCCAAACCAATTTTGACAGATGCGATCGGTTAAGGCATCAACCCCATTAATACCAAAAAATTTTTTGTGTGCTTCTGCAGCGGGCTTACCTGCTTTAAAATCATACACCAAAATATGCCGATAATGAATGATATATTCTTCCATATTCAGAGTGCAATAAAAACTCGATACTAAGCTAGTTTCAACAAGAGTTAATAGATATAGTTGTTGACATATTATAAACAGGATAAATAATCCACATCAGGGATTAATTCATGAGATAAGAAGTTTATGATAGTAACGCAAAAACAGAAAAACCGAAAGGACTTATTTTGCAACCCAATATAATATCCATTTAGTAGCTGAACAGGCTCTCTCATCACAATCCTATCTTATCAAACAAGTAACTTTTTTATCATATTAATTTGTCGAGTAAGGTCCGTGTAGTGGCTGCGTATTGTTACACTAGATCATTAAGAGTAGCACCTCTAATAACTAGTCCAAGAGCCCTCCTATATTTACATATTGGAAAAATTTTCTACACATCCAAGAGTACAATTAAAACAACTCAACACTAAATGAAGATATCATTAACATTTTAATAAATGTTATGTTTATTAACAAAAATCAGCTCATACAATCAAATTCAGAATTATTTTTTATATCAATAAGATAGTATTCTAATCACTTTATTCTGTGACACATTTCAAAAGAACATAGTGTAGAACCAGTATTGGAACCTGTATTAAATCTATGAGACAAATTTAAATTACATATATACATGTATATAGATACACACACACACATGGGGGAGGGGGGGAGAGAGAGAGAGAGAGAGAGAGAGAGAGAGAGAGAGAGAGGAGAGAGAGAGAGTGGAGAGAGAGAGAGAGAGAGAGAGAGAGAGAGAGAGAGAGAGAGAGAGAGAGAGAGAGAGAGATAAGAATGAAGAAGTGTAATTAATGAATTGAGTCATAGTTAGTGAGTCAGTAGATATAGTTGTCCATTCATTGAGCAGCTAGCCACAGTAGTAAATCTTACATTCATAACAGGGCACACAACACAATCAAGTAACATTTTCATCTAATTATTTACAATCATCCCCTATTGTATTATTTATTTTATTTAAATTATATTATTCTTTGAGATTATCACTGTCTAATCCTAATGTACAATGCTCTTATCAAACAATAATAACCATTTTGGTGGAGTTCATGCCCATTTTATAAAAATAGAGTAGGTTCAAATAAATGATGAAGCATTTTTAAAAGGTGGAGCACCATTCTAAGCAGATGTGAGAAGAGATAAGCCAACTTCAGAAAACCCACAAAGATTGTTAGAACCAACATTTATATTTATACATTATCTAAATGCTACTATGAAAGGACATAACTTAAAATTATTTTTCCAGACTCTAGAGAATGTTAAGGACACAAATTAACATCAAAAGACTATTGCTCGACACAATTATTGACAGGGCACGGAGCGATAAACAGATCAACCAAACTGTTACTGCGACTTCACTTCAGAACAAAATTACACGCACTTCCTCTAGGACAGTAGACTACTAAAGGAGCAAAGAAAATAATGTAAAATGGAAGCTAAATGTCTAAGAAATGATTGGCTTGTTGAGGAAAAACTTCTATTTTATAAATACAGTAAACAATTAAGAAAGTATGCTCGACAAGTGTATAATTCAATGAATCAATTGAAACTGCACTATTGTTAATTTAATTATTTAAACTAATTTGATTCATCATTGTAAACTGCATTTATTTCTGTTGCAAATGGTTTTATTTTCTAAATATGTTTTTCATAGTTTTAGTTTATATTAAAAAAGTTAAAACAAATTACTTTTTTATTTATATTAACATCCACTTTTTGCAACTAAGGCTAATCGGGATGGGTTATCTGCAGGTTACCACCCTATTCTAGCCAAGGTGGGGTTAACGATTTTATTTAGTGAATTCCATCACTAAATAAATTCCACTGCACAGGCGGGTATGGACTCACCACTCTAGGTTTACCATGTGTGATTAAGGCCAACGCTTTAACTCACATGGCTAACTTGAGCCCCTAAAGCAAATTATTCTTAATAACAAATATGTGTTATGTACAAAAGGATGTAAGGAACACATGATAATATAGATGTATATATATATATATATATATATATATATAATATCTTAAATAAAACAACAATTAACTATTTTACTAATTATATTATGTTTGGGGGTGAAGGCCAATTTCCTTTGAATTTATTACAAGTTATATTTTTGGCTAGATATATGTTGTGTGTAAATGTTGGAGTATTGTGCTGATTTTTTTTTTTTTTTTTTTTTTTTTTTTTTTGTGTCGTGTCAACCATTTTGGTCATTAACGCCAAATCGTGCTGATTTCTGGACTAGCTTCAACTAATAAGTCATGTTGTATTAGGAAGTTTATTTTTTATTGTTAGTGGTACATTGCACTGTTTATATATTGCTATCAGCACATTGCATTAAGTACTTATATGGTAGTGCACTATGTTCTGTACGTAGCCTGCTTATTACCACTTGTTCTATTCTTGTAAAGTGTTCATCTGCCTATGTTTTAGTCATGTATTTAGTCAGCCTTAGTTTGCTGTAAGAGTAGAAGCAGTCTGTTTTAACTTTATTAGCTTACACGAGTCTACTGAAATCATTAAATTGCTGTAAGGTCTAGGTGGTTTGCTTGGTGATCTACAATAGTACTTGACTAATATGTATTCATGTCCAAGTATCCATAGCATCCTGATATATCTTTTGTAGTCTGTAGAGTAAAGAGGATATCTGTGTCATAATGGGATCTGTAATATAGATATTTCTCAAGAAGAGGAATCAACTTAAAGAACCAGCACGCACAATAGTATAATACTATCCTCCAGTTTTTCAAGTATGCCTTATCTGGTTCTCCAGTCTTATGGTTAAGGAAAATCTCACAAGCCTTGAAACTAAGGATCAATAACTTTATCATCAGACCTGTACTCATTTATGGGCGTGAGACATGGGCATTGATGGGTGTCCTGCAAACAGAGCTATCAAGGTTTCAGCCCAAGGTCCTTAGAGCCATAATATGTCCAAAGTGGAATGGTGACTTAGGAAAAGGAAAGCAAGATAATAGATTAAAACTGAAACAATACAGTTGATTTCACTTGAAATGAAAGCTGAGAGGTTACAACGTGTGGGGCAAAGTAACCCCCCCAATACAAGAAAATTAATACGACTGTAGTAGGTTCCCAGTCGTTGAGGGGGATTGAAGATGAGGTGGTTTACAATGGACATTACGGAGTTCAGCATGTAGGGGGTAGGAAAACATATCTTATTGAGGAGACAGACCTGGAAGGAGGCTAGTAATGGTGGCTAAAGATCTCTAAGGTTTGTAAAGACAACCAAAAAAAGAAGGAACATGAATGAATCTCACAGAATTTTAAGGGGTTTCTTCCAAAAATATTTAAAATTTATAAAAAAGTAGTTAAGTCCTAATGGGTGTGCGAGTGTGGGGGAAAGGGGTTGTTAATAAATAAATAACATTAATGTTTTCATTTTGATTGCTAGGGGTGCCAGTTGTGAATTGACTCCTTCGCCATGCGACTCAGCTACCCTTGCCGAATTGGAAGTAGCATTGAGGGAACGTGATTCAGAGCTGTTGTACTTGCGGCAGACGATGGAAGCCAATGAGCAGGTGATATTCCGTGTCTATGAGGAGAAGGAGCGTGCTTGGGAGAGGGAGCTGAGGAGAGTACGTGCTGCTGCTGAGGAACGGCTGAGAGCTGCTAGCCAACGGGCCAGCAAGACCGAACGCACTCTCATCACTCACACCTACCAGGTCAGCATCTACAAATACAGTCATATTCTCTAGCATCAGATTTTTTTGATTTTTTTATGTGGTTTGTGCCCCACATCGATGGTGATTGGCAATATCTCTGTTAGAATAATATATTTATACCTTCCTTTACAACTTATTGGACTTTATTTATATATTATGGAAAATATTCCTTAAATATCTGAGTGTTTCTCATATCCGTGCTTTGTCTAAATGAATATAATAAAAGTTATCCCTTTTACATCTTCTTAAGTATGCTGTAGACCTGTTCTATTTTATATTGTATGTATTTATAAATGTTTATATGTTTTAGATATGTTAGTATTTGTGGAATATATTGGCTGCTGTCAGTTAATAGTTCTGTCATATCGTAGGGTATGTGAAGGTTTTTTTGTTGGATGCAGTCTGTCAGTATGTGTTTTATCGTTAGGTGTTTGCTGCAGTATTTGCATATAGGGTTATCAGTCCTTGTCATACAGTGTCTATGTGTGGCCGATCCTGAGTCTGGCAAGATCTACTTCCTCCCGTCTAGTACTCCTATGGTTTGATGGCCACTCCTTAATAGTACTTTTGATACTGCGGAGGTGGTTGTTTACTTCCATCCATTCTGATTTCCATTTGTTTAGGATTCGGTGCCATGTATGTCTCACTATGTCTTCGTATAGTAAGTTTGTTTGTGTGTATTGAGTTTGTTGAGTAATTAGTTTAGCCTGGTAGTCTGCTGTCGTACTGAGTCCAAGGTCCTCGTGTCCTGCCAGCCAATATAGCCTAATTGTATTTTGGTATGTTTGTTGTTTATGAATTTCTTCTGTTATGTTTAGTGCTATTGGGTGAGTGGTGTGAATGTCTCGGAGGGTTAATAATGAACTTAGTGAATTGGAACAAATTAGGGTGTGTTTGGGCTGTGATGATGTAGGTGTCATGTTTTTAAGTGCGTGTTCAGCTCCAACTATGCTGTAGTGGGATGGTAACTTTTTTGAAGAAACTTGTCTTTCTGTGATTGTTGCAGATCTGATTTCGTCATCGCTTTTGGATCCATCAGTATACCATCAGTTTAAATATTCAAGAAACGTTTTTTAATAAAACTTACAAAGAGAGTGCATGGCCTCCCTCCCCCCTCCCCACCGAATTGAACAAACCTTTTTTAGCGTGCAGTATCTAATGTATAACAAATTCCGTTAAAGCTAGAGAATGCACTTCTCATACATTCATCTAAAAAAAATGTTAAAAAATTTTATATATATATATATATATATATATATATATATATATATATATATATATATATATATATATATTTCCTTATACCTATTATATGTTTGAGCTACAGCATTCAGATTTTCTTTAAATGCATAAAACACATTCCACGAGGAACCCTTTGAAGTAATTGTATCCTTAAGTTAAGTATCCTTATCCGACTTTCAAGAAAATTGTGAACATTTTTTTTACACAAAGAATTTGTTTTTCATTAGGTGCTACACACTAAAAAATGTTCAATCAAATCAGTAGGGAGAAGGTCGTGCACTGCCCTTGTTAGATTTTTAAGGTAACGTTTTTTTTTTATTATGAGGAACTGAAGAGATGCCCATGATAGCTGCTCCCTCTATCTACTCCATCATTATTATTACCATTGTACCTCCACCATTATTATGATATATAGAGACTATTATTATTGTTTCTGTTTGCAGTTACAACAAGAAAAGAAAAGGCTGCGAGAAGAGATAGAGAGGACGAAGGAGGAGAACTCATCATTGAAGAACGAGCTAGATGCACTGAGGGGAAGGCTTGAAGAGACCGAGTGGGGACTCTGCCAGAAGTCTGGAGAGCTGGCGTTAGTCAAAGCCAAGCTCAAGGAGGCACAGGTAGTTATTATTATTATTTATTAACGTCCACTTTTTGCAACTCAGGCTAATTGGCATGGGTTATCTACAGGTCACCACCCTTTTCTAGCCAGGGTGGGACTAAGGATGTTATTTAATGAATTCCGTCACTTAATAATTTCCTTTGCCCAGGCGAGAATCGAACTCACCACTCTAGGTATACCATGTGAGATTAAGGTCAACGCTTTAACTCACATGGCTAACCTGAGCCCCACAGGTAGTTAGGCTCTTATATAACACACATACACTATATAGCATGTTCTCACTCCACACAATTTTACATTTTTATTTCTCAGTTTTAATTTTTTTTTTTTTTTATTGCTCTTTATTATTTGTGAGCAGTTCATCTTATTTATCTGTTTGTAAGATATCTAAATTTTTGCAACTGTATGCTGTTCATGATATCGTGTTAATTTTGATTTCGGTTTCTGGGTTGGTTCTGACATTATATAGATTTATCGAGTTTGATGTGGTGCTTTGGCTTAGCGGCTTGTACGTCGATGAAACATTTTTAATAGAATGTTTCAGAGCTTCTGTAAGCTCTTTCTTGAGGCGCTATTATATGTATGTCATTTAATATAAAAACAGGCTTAGTTTCCAATAGTGCCTCAAGAAGGAGCTGCCAGAAGCTCCAATTATGTCTATAATAAAATTTGCATTGATGGAGAATTCGCTGAGGCAAGGCATCACTCAGCAGACAATGCCCAGCGTCCAACTCTAATTCATCATCCATACATATAATCACCAAAATGATAGAATTTGTTATAAATATGTAAATTGAACACATTACATTATTTTTACCACAGTCAGTTAGTACTAGAGCTGTAATTGCTAAGTGGAGCATTGGATTGGATTCAACTCCTATTACCCGTCCTCTTCAATTCATCTGTTACTATTTCTCCTCCTACTTTACACAAAGACTTCATATCCACAGGCAAAACCCTATGCACTTAATTTTGAAAGTCAAATGGAACAGAGCAATGCTGATATGAATGATATGCTTCATTATTATAAAAGTAATTCATTTTGGAGACTTACCATCAGTCATTTCATTCGGATATTTTATTTAGGGAATGTTTTCTATATTTTTTACTGGTGTTACTATCTTTCGCATTGGATTTATCTGATATTTGGCTATTTCTGCTACGAGTATTAGGTTTGCACCAGTCAGGAGTAAACAGATTATCTAATAATAAGAGATTCTCCCCATGTTTTGGGGATTTCAGAATGGTCATTTTCTTTATTGGTAATTGGTTCATCATTATTTGATGCCATCTCGGTGGTGCTTGAGGAACAGTAAGGGCATCTGTTCTTTGTTATCCTCTCAGTTAGTGCTTCAATATGTTTTTGTATTGCTTGTTTTTTCTCCGATTCCATAATCTTCAGTTTCGGAAGTCCATCTTCATTCCCAATATTTATGAGTGAGAGAATCTGTCGATAAATTGGCTGGATGAGTCTTTCGATTTCTTTAGATATTCCAAACAGCTGATTTGCTTAACATGGGCCACTTCAAGGTGCACAACAGCTGGGTAGTCCTTTACTTTATACTCTATTCCTGTAAATACCCGAATTGCTTATAATCAAGTTCTAATATGATTGTAGAGCTCCACTCTCCCCCCTCCCCTCACAGTTGGATTCTCTCACTTGAAGAATCACAAATCACTCTATGACTGCTGATCAAAAAGTCTTATAGAATCAATCATTTTGGAAATGTAACGTTCTATAATTTTTGTCTGTATATTGAATATTAACCGAGATATTCCTATATTTTAGTTCCCCGTAAACCCACACTTCTACTCATGTCATATTAACAAAACACTGTTATATCATGAACCACTTCATTCCAAGGTTGAATACCAAATATAGATTTCATTGAACTTTTACTTTGTGAGATACAAAAAAATCTGCTAAAAATGTGTTATGTGATGGTGTCAGCAGTTAAGATTTTTCTTCCTTTATTCAAAAATGTTTATTTGATCTCTACCACACTCGATATTTAGCTGTTTCAGTCAAGACAAAAAATTATATTTTGGGGTGTCGAGGAGGAGGAGATTCAAAAATTCAAAATATCTCTGTTATTATGAGTCAGATTGGAATATGTTATAGAACCAGTGTTGTTGTACTATTGATGTTCTACAATGGTTGTATATAGATTATTTTGTAACTGAAGTATTAAGCAAGTTATTTGTACTTTTTTTTTTCTGCATTTAGTAATCCTCCCCCCCCCCTCCCACTCATCAATTTTTATATATAAATAGAGAATATGCGCTTAGATTAAATCACAAATGTGTGCAGGTGGGAAATCTGCTTAGTTAATACAGGCCCTGCGTGATGGACTTCCTTTGTTTTTATTACAGCATTGTAATAATTTTTATGAATTTCTTTTTCAGTTTCATTAACTAGTTGTTTATGTTTTAAAAGTTACTTATTCTTAAATTTTAAAAATAGAGGGCAAAATATAATGGTACAATTAAAGAATTCAATCCATTAAACCAACTATATAAATAAATTTCTTCTTTATGTTGTAAAAATTATTAAATCTGATGTATGGTTGTTGGCCTGATTCAGAGCTACATCAAGATTTAGCAAAGCCTTTCGCAGCCTCTGCCACCTTTACCCGACCTCATCAGGAACCACTCGGCAGATTGCAGGGTGAGTCAGCTACACCTCCAATCAAGGCACCTACAGTATAGACCAACCACGTCCCAATAGTCTCTTACATTAATATATCCTCGAGCATAACGTACCTATGAGAATGTATGATAATAGCGCCTTCCATCCTACTAGCATCAATCGCTAAGCCCTTCTTTTGTTGTAGTCCTGTTTATTTGTCCTGCTAGGAAACATATGAGGAACCAGTCCTTTGCATAGATATTCCATTACCACATAGTGTATTACATGTACAGTTAGATTTATTTAAATTGAGTTTTACAATATTAACAATTGCAATTGATAATTATCACAAAATAAAATTGTGAAATAAGCAAAATAAAATGGAAAAATAAATTAAATGAAGTTAAATTGAACTGATGTAACAGTTATGCACTTCTCTAATTTGCATGAGTCCATCTAAAGCAAAATATATTGAATTATAATTTTCATTTCTCATAACCATAAAACATTGACTTACCCATTAGCAAACATTGCCTTTCTGATTAGTAATATTTTATAAGGTAACCCTTCAAGAAACAATGTGTTACCTTTGGTAAACAATGCCTTCCTGATTAGTAATATTTTATAAGGTAACCCCTCAAGAAACTATGTGTTACCTTTGGTAAACAATGCCTTCCTGATTAGTAATATTTTATAAGGTAAACCCTCATAAAACATTTTCTTATTGATTAGTAAACATTCCCTTCCTCATTAGTAATATTTTATAAGGTAACCCCCAATGAAACATTGCCTTCCCAATTAGATAGGCAAAAAAGGTTGAAGACAAATCGCATATTTTTGCCAATACAAATATTAAAAAAAAATACATAAAAACAAATAGTATGTAATACAAATTTAATAAGTTTTTTAAGCTATGTGTAATTATTTTGAGCTAAGGTTGATTATTAATTAATTATTTAATTATCACTCAATTAGAATTCACCAGTTTTTTAAATGAAAAAAAAATCTCTAAGTTTAATAACCTTTGATTTGTTCCAAAATTTAATGGCCTTGTGAATTTTCTGGCTATTATAAGACCTCAAGCTTTCCAATGAAAGAACTATGCTTTTCTAAGTATAATCGTCTTTGAGTAATAGAAGATAATTTATTTCAACAATCAATGTGGTAATCTTAAAAAGCAAATATCACCAAAATATTGCTCAATGGTCCATAGTTTACATTATGTCAAATAAGAGATAATGTAACCCACATGTGTGATTCCTATAGTTTGTCAACACTTTACACCTCCCCCCCCACCCCAATAAATGGCTGGACTAGGAGGAAGAAAAGTGGGGGAGGGGATGTTGCATTGGAGAAATAGTTATAGAGCGAGTCGAATATTTAAAAAGCACTCGGTACATTGCAATTCTATAGCCTAATAAGAAATTAACTGAATTACTTTTATTGTGTGCGTCGGAGTCTGAGGAATCGCCAATAGCTCCTCATTCAATTTATACATTCAACCATATTATCACTCAATATCTCACATACCCATTTTATCACTCATTATAGCACACAGTTTATATACCTAATCATATTCAGATAAGTTTCTAATTGAGGAAGAAATATGGAATATAAAAGTGTAGATAGTATCGTCTTTGCTGGTATTCATTCATTGTGCTTAATTTACATAGCCCTAAATCGTGCACTTTTTCCTTTAAAAAATGTGTTAATCCCTTTTTTTTTCTTTCCTCTATCAACATAAGAAGCAAATTTAACCTTTAACTACTACGATGGGTCCAAAACGACCCGAGCATAAAATAAAAATGAAGGTTTGCCGTGTTTGTTGTTAGGCAGCACCAGGAGGTACCGTGTATTCTCCCCTTAGTAACAGCTGTTACAGCTAACCTCTTCGGCTTGTTTCTGCGATTACCTGTGTCTGAATAATTAATGTTTTGGGGCACTTTTTACCAGTGGTAGTAATTACGTTATTAAAACATTGTTTTAAGTATTCAAAGTGATATGACTAATGAGGGTTTTATTGTGGATGGCAGACATTATAAGGATTGGTTGGCATATATGAACGAAGATGATGGAAATCAGAATCCTGTGTCTGATGATAATGAGGATCTAATGAGTAATTACAGTGACAATCAGTCCATTCGTTCTGATCATGATACAGATTCAGAAATACAGCTAAATGAGGATGAATTGGGCAAAAAGTCTGCCCAGAAACATTCAACAATATGCTATAAATGTAATAACACAGGTTGCAAGAATCACTTTCTATCTAAATGCCTCTGCCGGAACTGTGAAGATAAAATTTTAATGTATTTGTTAGTGTAGCAGAGAGCCCCTCACAGTTTCTATATTATTTAAGATATTGAACTACTTTCTGTTTCAGAATGAGCAAAACATGCTTAAATATGATAAGAAGAAAAATTACCCTCTTAAAATTCATTTTTCATATTGATTTTTATACTTTTTGAAGACTTGGATTTTTTTGGACTTTTTTTTCTAATTCAAATATGTTGCTTTGGAACGTGTAAAAACAAGTTATTTTTATTGTATTTGTACTTCAAAATGTGTCACGTTTGTTATGTGTACCTTTAAAAAATTATATTAAAAAAATGTATTTAAAAAATTTAAACTTTTTTTGTGTGGTAGTACTTATGTTAGTTTAAAACATGCTAGTAGTCAAAGGTTAAAATGTTTGAATTGCACTTGCAGGGTGAGCATGCGACAAAAGGGCAGGAAACTCTTTCATTGCGTAATCAACTAAGGGAGGCGAGGTCTCTCCTAGAGAAGCGTAATGAGGAGGTCGAAAGGCTGCGAGAGCAAATGGACAAACTCAGCGACAAACTCGAAAAGGAAAATATCTCAAAAGACAAACTCATTATTGAAGAAGAAGAAGAAGAAGAGGACGATGAGGTAAGCACTCATTTACTCTAAACCAATAACATTAATCATCAACAATGATAACACTGATAAACAAGCCATAGATATCTGGCATCATGTTTCCTTTTTATAATGCAGTTTTTCATGCTGATTACAAATCTGAAAACTGTTTTGCTCTATCACGTCAGGTTTTTTTTTTTTTTTTTTTTTTTTTTTTTTTTTTTTTTTTTTTTTTTTTTTATTTTTTTTTACTGCAACACCAAATTTTTCCCAAAACTCTGTACAGGCTTTCTTTAAATCGCTCTAGACCCTGTTCCAATTGTGCTATGAACGTGGGAGCGGTGTCATTTTACTCCTTTAAGCTTGGCATTTCATATGACATGTAACAAACATTGGGTTATAATAAAAAAAAATGTCCAAAACTCAAAATCAAAATTTTGATTATTTTGAAAAGTGTGACTCCAAAATTCTGGGGCTCATAAAGAACTTTGTGAAGGCACTAGACAACAACTCAGATGCTTTTTGGTACCTGTCCAACAAGTTTCGAGAGTTAAATTATGAGAAAGTGAAAGATGTGTTCATAGGTCGACAAATAAGGAAGATCATTGCAGAAAGTCACTTCCAGGACTTACTCGGCAATACTGAAAAAGATGCATAATTAGCAATTCAAGTCTGCTGTAGCCAACTTCCTTGGAAATTATCCATATTTATAAATCTCTTGACTATGTAAATATTGTGGATAAGTGCATTAGTACGTACAGCTTGATGGGTCGCAACATTCCCTCAACATTCATCTCTTCAACTCACATCTCTCGACTTTCCTCGAGAACCTTAGGCTCTGTCAGTTATGGACATGGTGAACGTTTTCATCAGGACATCTCGATGATGGAGTCACGCTATCAGAGTGGAGCAATGTTGGCTGACTACTCCTGGACGCTTCAGCCCCACATCCCTAATGCAAGTCTACAGCTGAGAAACTCAAACCAAACTAGCTTTAAATTAATTGTATGTAATTAAATGTATTATATCTTAAACTAGATAATGCTGTATAGTTTATGTTAATTAGTTCTCTATTCTCTTCTCTCTTGATACAATGTCAAACATATATAAATGGTTAATGCCCGATATCTCTAAAACGTTTGGTGATAGAGACAAACGGTTACTATATCTTTAATCAGCATGTCTCAATTGTCTTAAAACAGTGTTTGATACCGAGATATCCGCCGAAAGTTTTTTTTTGTTTATCAGTGTTATTTTTTAAGAAATAAAAATCTTCAGTAAACAAATCCATTGTTTTCATTATACTGACATACTAAAATAATTTAGAAATGGTATTGAAAATATAAAATCTGTTGTTTTTTGAAGGAAATTATAATTTTAAATATTTTATCAGAGCAGTTAAAATTATCTTTACACTAGTAAATTTAATAGATTTCCACATTAAAGAAAATGGCGCTTTGAAATATTTCTTTCATGTAAGTCATAACTCATTTTAACTTCATAGTAATTTTGTGCTCAGCATTGTCAAAGATAATTACCAAATATTAATTTTCATAGTTAAGGTTTGAAACAAGGGCATTTTGTTTTAAAACCCATAAGATTAAAAACAAATATATTAAAATACTTAGGAAAACTTTGGATATTATTCGTAGCAAAAGTCGAATATCTTTGGTCAAACTGCAACAAATTCTTGAAATTTATTGATGCTCTTTTGAGTGATGATACCCTGATTAGTTCAATATAACTCTGGATTTCTCTACAAGTCTGGAGGGCTATATTCAAATCTGCATTTTCAATCATTTTTATTGGAGACAAACATTGAAAGTGTGATTGCTCATTTAGAATAACGTTGACATGAGCGTATGTGTTCTTGGTAAGGTTCCGATCCGTTATGGGAGCAGTCGAGGGCAGGCAGCTATCAACTCTCTGCTGAGGACTGCACTAGCTCTGCGTGGGAGGATGGTCCCACAGGCACTCGGCTGTATAGGACGCCGACCACCCACACCCAAGATATTCCCCTACTCACAGATATAACTCCAATCAAAGTGAGATAGTCACCCTCCCTCTATCTAGTAGACAGCCACATCCTTAGAATCTCTCACAATTGTCATACGATCACATAGGATTTTGATTCGTGGGATACTTAGACTCAGTTAAAACTACACAATCAAGTAGGAGGAGTATATTTCAGGAGCTAACAGCGTCAAAAAACTTTTGTAGCAATTTTCAGAGCAACACGTTTTCAGGGAGAGAGAGCAACATCTAACTTAATCGACCAAAGATACATTCTAAAAAAGTTTCTAGTTCTAAAAAAGCCAGGTATTAAGGGCAGTAGACTATATTTGTGCAAGAGAGACGGCTAATGACTGCAAAGTGCACCTCACTGATATAGTGGAGTTGGAAAATAATTTATAGTGGAGGATGCTCTTAGCAAGAGTAAAAGCTGTATTTTAGTGGCTTATAGTAAGCGATTGACCATCACTAAATTGTTATTCATTTTGTTTTTAGTGGAAACTGCAAAAGTTTTATAAATTGTGTCATCACTGTTCAGGTTAGCCACGTGAGTTAAAGGATTGGTTTTAATCACACATGGTAAACCTTGAGTGGTGAGTTTCATTCCCGCCTGGGCAATAGGAATTTATTCAGTGAGCAACTCATTAAATATAATCCTTAGTCCCACCCTGTCTTGAAAAGGGTTTAACCTGTAGATAACCCGTCCCAATTAGCCTTAGTAGCAAAAAGTGGACGTTAATAAATAATAATTATAACAATTTTTTTTTTTACATTAAATTATTTCTTAACGTCCACTTTTTGCAACTAAGGCTACTTGGGAAGGGTTATCTAACGGTCACCACCTTTTCCTAGCTAGGTTGGGACTAGGGATTTTATTTAATGAATTCTGTCACTAAATAAATTCCTAATGCCCAGGAGGGAATCGAACTCGCCACTCTAGGTTTACCACGTGAGATTAAGGTCAACGCTTTAACTCAAATGGCTAACTTGAGCCCCTAATAATATTTTTTATTATATTTTGTCCTAAAAATAAATTACATGGAGTATATGTTAGAGTATGTATGATAACAAAAGTGATAGAGGATCTTGTTGCTCTCCACCTGGAATCTGATTGCTGAGTAAATGTGCCCCAAACGGTTAACACGAAAAATATACTCGTCTTTTTGATTTTAGTAGTAGTTGTGGCCGATCGTAAACATTTAGCATTGTTGCCTGCAGTAGTTGCTATTGGAGACCCACCACATCCCTCTCTCCTTACACTAGTTCTGTGCTCTTTATTTTGCAACATATGGTAGTATCTTTGCAGTTATATCTAACTAGATTAACCAATGTATTCTTTCAGCAATAATTTGTATTTGAATAATAGATTCATTAGATAAGCCCCTGATCCTACAAAACATAAAATAACTCCTCCTTTATTCATACATGTATTAATGGCTGACCTAATTGCATAATCAGGCAACATTTTTAACAAAGACCAGCATCATATTCATCATAATCTAATGAAATATTGAGTATTTGAATATAAAAGCTAACATTTACAGAAGAAATCTATTCAAATAAATAAATAATAATTTGGCTCGGGAGGTGATGAAGGGGCAAAGGCTGCCCTAGAGCTATCGTTATAGCCTGCATAGTCAGCTTCATCCATTACCTGCATACTGCGGTGGCATTCCCAACTGGAGATAGTAGCTATTAAAGTACCTCAAAATGCTGGAAGAGAATAGATCAAAGTCCAACATCAAGGCTTAGTAACTGCAAAGCTAAATAAAATAAATAACAAGCCCATAAGCTTTATTGTTTCCTAATGTATTTCTTAATGATCCCTGCATTAATCTCTATGTACCTGAATCATAAAGAGCTTCAGCTTTTTTTTTGTAGCACATCATCCACATATTTATTTTTAAGACGTGTAGCCCACCAGGTGTGCAGGCTAATCTCATTTGCTGTTTCTAATTCAAAAGGAAATTCTTGAAAACTTCTGTTCTCCATGTAACAAGGCAGTCTTCTTCAGGAAAACGTTATCCGATCAAGAGGAAGCAACCTATTATGTTTTCATTTGTTGAAAGTTTCAGTAAATAAAAATCTTCTCCACTTTCAAATTTCATTGTTATATTTAGCCGTAGATGTTTTGTAGGCAATATGCCACCCTTTACAAATAGTAGAAGAGTAATTTAATTTTTAGAATCATGTTCAGAAGTCTCTAAAAAATCCCTTGATATAGATTTTTTTTTTTTTATCACCCCCATATAGTAATGCCCTTAAATAAAAGTCCCTTCTTATTTTCTTTATCTTACTTGTACACACTAGAGAAATTTGTTGTAGTCTATAAAATTAAATTTACTAGAAATAAAATATAAAAATTCATGCAAAAATATTTTTGATTTAAATGAATGGTTTTGAAAAAATAAATAAATAAATAAAAGACTAAATGAGTTGTTTTTTTCAGAATTTTGACAGGAAGGAGGTGGAAATGTTGCGTGAGACATTGGCTCGAGAGAGAGGGGAGTGGGAGAAAGAGCGAGAGAGATGGTGCTCGGAGAAGGAGAGAGTTCTTGCATACCAGAAGCAGCTGCAGCTCAACTACATAGCAATGTACCGACGGACCAAACAGCTCGAGAACATCACTACCTCCTCATCTCCCATTCACCTCTGACTCTCCAGACAGCCATCAGACATCGCTCGTGAATAGCTGACATATTTAACGAGAAGCATGTTAGCACTTATTTACTTCATATTTTAATTAGAAATACATTTATTAGTTTATATACAAATAGACCAGATAGCAATCTCCCATCAGTTCGAATTTCCTTAGCTACACTTCGAATCCTTACCAGCTCAAAAAATATTTGTGTTCAAATAGAACAGTTAATTAGATAACTTAGTTCGAGTATATGTTACAAAACAGTAATGGAACTTACATTTTCTGTATTAAATCTCGAGTGTCAATTAAATGCATTCGTATAAAAAATAATCACAGATTAACTCGATAAGAAGAAGTTATGATATTGTCTTACTCGAAAATCGAATGCTTTAATTAAAATATTGTTGATTTTTTACAAATATATTTGTTAAATGTGTGACTTTTTATATTGTATAACTATTTAACATTGGTTATTTATACTTAAATTTAACTATACCTAATTTATTTGTATATAAATTATTTTGAAATTACATATGTTTGATTTCTGATAAATTGATAGTAATCGAAACATTTAATATTAATTATTGTGGTGAACAATAGTAATACGATCAGTAAACCTAAATTTTAAGTAATAAATTGGAGATATTCTCTGATTTGTTAATCGATCCAAATTTGTTTGCTAGCTAATAATAATCTATTTAACACATTTATTGTAATATGTATAATCATAAACCATTCTTACACACATTAAATAAGCATGTTTTATAAATATAAGTAGATTTCCAGAAGTACAATTTAAATAATATCGCCACATACTCATTAGTTTAAAATAATCTATTAGCTGTGATTGATTACCTTTATTTTTACTATAATTAAAATTTTAAGGTAGGCTCCCACTGAATTAGATATTTTTATACTTAAAATTTGTAACTATTTAACTTTTACTCTATTAATATTTGTTGTTACAAATGGATATATGGTCCATTCAAATTTTGAAAAACTATAAATAGCCAGTTAAGAATGGATAAAATTTGATGACTATTTAGCGTAAGCAATGAAGTATTTAAGTAGAGGTTCATTAATTAAACTTCGGAGGAGATAGTTTAAAAGAGATGGGAACTGTTATATGTTGTTTATAGATTGTAGGAGGGACTGATATTATTGGAATATAATAATTACTAGTAATAGCAGAGGTTCCACTCTCAGTCCATCGAGGGCGGGGGGGTTGACTGGATCGAAATGGGTTAGCCAAAACTACTTAGCACATTAATTAGTTATCTAGTAATATAATAGATGGATTAGACATCTGAACAATTATTAAAGGGAATATACTTTTCTTCATTCAGAGCTGCCTTCTTTCTTCTGCAATACAAACGGATAACTAGCCCCAGCCCCTATATCTCTCTTCTCTGCCCTCTAAATTTTGGTTCATCTTATTTAAATCAGTTTTTTTATTTTTTGGGGTCACATAAATCCATAAAAGAAATAACAAAGTTTACAGCTCTCACCCCAATTTATTTTTTTTTACTTAGTTCATTATAACGCTTAGGCCTTTATGGCCATCTTCGAATAATACTATAAAATAATTATTCATTGGCAACATAAAATTATACAATCTATGAAAATTGTGAGATATCATAACATTTACTTGCTACCATTGTTTAATGTAATTTTAGATTATATGGTAATAATAATAAACTATTTATTGAAGCGATAGAACACTTTTGGCAGAGTGGATCATTGTCAGAGCCGTCAACTCCTGGATGTCGGTGAGGCTTGTACAACTCTGCCACCACTCTGTCGCTTAAATAAATTCTTATTGGAAATGTGGGCATTTTATTCAATCGGCAATATAATTCACTTCCACCTGATAATATAATTCACAAAACCAACTTTGAATATGGGTTCATCTATTTTCACAAAAATAATGGTTAATACCTATTAAAAGGTTAAAAAAGAAAATAAAGGCAATAACTTGTTTTTATTTCTTTTAGAGAACTCGTTTCTCTAAATATAATACTGAAAATACTCAGAGTAAAATAAAAACTCAGATTAATCTACAGTACGTTATAGAAACTCTAATCAAGCATTAATTAATCAATATTTTTCCAAGTAATTGCTATAATTTATAATAAATTTCTGTAAAACTTTAAAGTTGGGGGCTGAAGTCAGACTTGATTATTTCATTAGGACTCTTTTCCAAAACATCAAATTAACATTTGCTACCTATATTAACCATTGTCCAGAATAAGTATTTGATTTTTGACTTTTTCCCAACCAAACATAATCCTGATTCATGGTTATCGCCCCCCCCCCCTTATGATTCCTCTGCTTTATATAATTTATTTGGATGGATATAAACAAAATCTGAAAAACATTTATTTCTTTACAGCATTTTCATTATAAATAGCTAGGTTATGACATGGAGAAAAGTGCCCAAACATTTATTTTAAATCCCATTTCAAGATAACGTCTCTCTTATTTAATTCTTTACAAACTTTTTGAATTACAAATCATTGATCTCTATGAGATCAAATACTTATACAAATTATTGTTTAGCATGTAATGTTAAATAAAAAAATAAATTTAAAAAGTATTGACAACAATATTTTATTTGTAACTGTTTGTTTATTATTTATTAGCATCCACTTTGTGCTACTCAGCCTTATAGACAAGCCAAGATGGCAACTATGGATTTTATTTAGTGAGTTTGTCAATAAATAAATTCCTATCACTCTAACCTTACCAAGTGCATTAGGACCAACACCTTAACTAAATAGGTTACCTGAGCCACTATTTGGAAATTTTTCGGACCAATTTCATCATTAATTATCCATCGAATAATTTTTAATAGTTACAACCAAATCAAATTTCCTTCACATTATCCAGTGCCATAAGGAAAAATTGCACTATAGAGTGGAAATCATATGCGGGCAACTACCAGCCCATTTTGAGACATTTTGAATTGGACTACTTACTCCAAATGAGGAAGATGAGGAGAGATTTGTGCATTTGGCACTATTTATAAATGCCAACAGTTCTTTTCAATGATGAAAGTTAATAAATCAAAACTTCGTACAAGGCTGACTGACGATAGTTTGGAAACTTCTTTTTGTCTTCCTATCAGTGGAATGAATCCAAACATCAATGGATTAGTTTCCCAAATTCAAGCTCAAGTGTCTCATTGATTTTGGTGTCGCTATTTAACATTAATAATTTCAAATTTTACTATTTAATTATAATTTAGTAATATTTTTTTCATTTCAGTTTGTTATTTTAATAAATTGTATTATAATTACATTGTCATGTAATTTCATGCCTGATATCTATTGTTAACAATTATGAAAAGTACTTTAAAATAGACTACTTTTAAAAGCGGCCTGCGAACGTATTTACACACTGAAGTTTGGCCCACAACATGTCAAAGGTTGCCCATACATAGGTTGGAGCAGTAGCTATATAGCTGTGTAGAGGTATTCCATTTAGCTGTGTCGTTACCGGTACTTGAGGTACGATTTGGCTCTGAAAGCTGTCAGCATCATTGAGTAGCTATGGACTAAAGATAGAGTGATCTTGAGCAGAGAGTGGTTCTAGCTGACTACTTGAGCTGTGACCAAAGCCGTACGGCAGTCCTGGGCCCTTCATAGGCTAGTCACCCAAAGATCTTCATTTTGAGTATTCAATCAGTTCCATCCTCAACTGATGATATAGCTATTAGCGAATGTTCTGAGTGTGTTCGAAGCAAAGAATAAGAAATGATATATTGTTGTCAGTACGTATTTATATTGTTTCCTGTTCATGTCTAGCTACAAGATTAAAGTAGAATAGGTTTTAGCTGAGAAGAGCTTGAGAAAGCACTTATGATAGAATATATTTAATCGTATTAGTTCTCATGTACAGTATTATTTTTTAAGGTTGTACAAAAAATATGTGTATTTGTTTAATTGTTGTAATATGGAAGAGAGAGGTTACCAAACGTGTGAAATTGATCATTTTCCTAGCATGGCTATTTATGAATTTGGAAAATTATTCTTGTAATCATTATAAGCTCTAAGCTTGAAAATACTTAGGCTAAGCAGTGCAAGGTACATTGTTTTCGAATATTAAGATGGAGAATATAAAATGCTTTATATAGCTTAAGTTTACCTATTTAAATATTAATACTGTTATTGCATATGTATAATTCTAATTATTTCTTGTTTAAATCTTTTCTATTAAATAAAAATGGTTTTTATGTCATTTTCTTGGATTTCCTATTTATTACAACCAAAATTACAGAAGTCATTCGATAGCTTTAAGAAAGAATCATATTTTGAGCCAGAAATTGTAAAACCACAACTGACAATAATAGCCAACGAGCAGATGAACGCTTCAGCCAGTCGCCCTTATAACTTTCACCTTACTCTTTTATTAATTGGGAAAAATATCTTAGATAACGATTCCGTTTAAGGCTCAAATGATCACATCCACAAGTATCATTTAATACAATTAATTTCTGTCTCATTCTTTCTCAGATGAACCAACAACTGACTTTCAACTTTCCATAAATTGTGAACTATTGTAACCATTAAATAGTTTTTATACTATATTTTTAAGTTTTTCATTTGTTTTAAAATCGAGGGGAAAACTTTGAGAAAATGAGTGAAATTGATTTGGTAAAAGGTGGTAATTCTTTTGATGTGCTATTTTTATCCACCATAAGATTATAATTAATACAATAAATATGAAGTTTTTATATTTTGGTCAGATTTTGCTTATAAAAATGGTACCTTATTCTGGCTTTGAAAATTTACTAAAAACATTTAACCATAAACTGATTTCTTTGCTGGGAATCTCCCTTTTCTCTTATATTTATTTTATTTTTAAAACCTTTGTAACGAAGACAATATTGCTCATTTAAATTTAAAAATGAAAGACAAAATGTAATTATTGATAAAAGTATACAAAACACAACAAATAGAACACAAAACATAACAAAATAATAAATAAAAACATGCAAACAGAGCAATATTGAACAAAAACTAAGAACAATGAAAAACATCAACAAATATGATTAAAACTAAGAAATATATTATAAATTAAATTATATTGTAATAAAAGTTAAAATAGTTTTCAAAGTTTAAGAAATTAAATTAATAGATAAATAAAAACACATTTTTATAATACAAACTATAAAAAATCTCTGACACACATGCAGAGGCACAACCTTACATAGACATGGAATTGTAAAATTATTCAACTTTTTTAAAAATGCAATTTAAAAAATCAAAGCTAAATAGAGCTAAATTGTTGTGTATGTGTTTGTATTTTTTAAGTGCTGAATATTTATGGGTATTTGTGGGCTACCTTGATTCAGTAAGTGGTGGGGTATCTATAAATGCTCTTGTGTTCTGCAGTTTGCATGTGGTTTATAGAAAGAGCTAGGCAAATTGCAAACACCACATTTTGCTAGGTCCTTCATTTCTATTAGGAATAATAATAATAAATGTTCAAACTGTAGGACCATTAAATACATCAGCACTCGACAACTATAAAAGGAATATTCTCCATGAAAAGGGAAACATTTGTAAAATACAATGGCACAACTTTAATAATTTATTAAGAAACTAATTATATAAATAAAATATTTGCTAAGGCCAAACAATATTTTCAATCCAGGATATATAAGGAGATATGCTAATATACGGTTGAGGCTGGAGATTGGAGCAGGCTCTATCAACAGCGAGAGCGATGACAGCATAATGACACGGGTTGTAGTGGTCCGTCTGTATGAGAGGCTCTCCTCCCTCGCTCGCACTCTGCAATACATCAAGCAATATATTAGAGACTGGCACAAGAAGAAAACAACTACTCTACAAACTAAGCACATTCCCCTATAGAACGCCTTAATTATCTCATCACAACATCTAATCTTTATTTATTCCTTAGCAAGAAGCATTCGTGAGTAGGAATTAATATGTTAGCTGGCCACGAGATGTTTAGTGAGTGAGGTATATGAAGTGACAATTGAATGATTAGAAATGAGACTACACCAAAAGATGGAACAAAAAAAAATCAAGAGAGAAAGGAGGTGGTAGGGAGGGAGATAGGGGGAAGGGAGAGGGGGATTAGTGAGTGTATTACTCTTTTGATGAAGTTCTAAGTGAATATTTTTAATCAACCTAAACTCTGTGTGTGGGCTAAACGGAAATGGGACACACTCAACTGGTTGGTTCAAAAAATATATTTAAAAATAAATACATATATGCTATCTTATCTACTACCCTATCTCTACGTTATATATACATATACCTATACTACGACTTACAACATATACTAAGACTTAACACTAATTACACTACGACACACATACTGCTGGGGGCCAAGGCAAGCAGACAGAGCTGTGGCACTCACATATCATAGCATTACAATGCCTTCATTTTCAGTAGTGCTTTTGTCAGCAGTCTGTTTTGCCTTTCACCCACTCATTCGCTCTCATTACAGCACACTGTTCTATATCGAAACACAAATCACTATACCACACTCTTGTATTCCAGATTTGAACAGTTACTTACGTAGTGGTCATATGATTGTTAAGCTTGATTGGCAATCATGGAATTTTTCCTCAATATCAACTATTTGCTTATTAGTTACTTAAAGATAAATGATAAAGTATATTTTGTATTCATTTTTTTTATTACATTTTATTATTATTATTATTATTTAACGTCCACTTTTTGCAACTAAGGCTAATTGGGACGGGTTATGTACAGGTTACCATCCTTTTCTAGCCAGGGTGGGATTTTAGGATGTTATTTTATGAATTTCATCACTAAATAACTTCCTTTGCCCAGGCGAGAATCGAACTCGCCACTCTAGGTTTACCATGTGAGATTAAGGTCAATGCTTTAACTCACATGGCTAATCTGAGCCCCAAATTTTATTAGATTTGCATTCAGGGTACTGATAAATAGAGCTACGTTAATGAAGCATTACGGAATTGTTACATACCTCACAATTAGCTGTCGATGTAGGCTGGACACAAATATAATTTTCACTTAGTGAGCTGACATTGCACTGGTATAAGTCTGTTTCTGCAGATAGTGTCTTCTGTAATGTCAGCCTATTCACATCCGATTCCAGTTCAGCTTCATCTTCTCTCTCTGTTGTAAATTTGACTCTTACTATAACAAAATAAATAATAATACAAATTAAGACAAGTGTTTGTGCTTCCATCACTTTTGATTTTCTGTAATTGTTCTTTGCATATTTCAGTAACTCAAGTATTAAGCAAGTTATTAGCACTTTCTTGTTTCCTGCCTTCAGTAACACTTCACCCCCTCTCTTCTACTCATTGGCTTTTTACATATAAATAGAGAATGTGAGGTGATAAGAGATCACTAGAGTGTTATACCAGAAGGTGGGAAATCTGTTTTTTTCTTAAATTACATACTTACTAAACAGAAATCATTTGGCAATTTTGGTTAATTAAAATATAAATAAAGTTGGTGACATACCTGTGTTGTGAGTAGTCCAGTATGGAGTAAGGAGAGGGCCTGATGCATTGGTGTGGAGGCAAGCAGGGCGTATATGAGTGCCTAGAGTAGGAGGAGCAGCTAGTTTGAGGAGTGCAATGTCTGCAGTCCTATCGGCTGGGTTGTACAGCGGATGGCTTACCACTTCCCAAATACCAACGTCCAATCCCCTCTCCTCCTCCAGCACTCGACTACCTAACCTCGCTACTTTTGGCCGCCCTCTGCAATACATGAATATTAAAATAAACTCTTTGCTCCATTAGCTCCGTTTATTTTTCATTTAAATGTATTCTTTTCTAGTATATGATTTAGATAATTGTTTTGAGTTGAGCAAATAATGAGCAGATCTGTAATAGAAAATGAAATTTGAAGAATTTTTTTTTTCTTTGAAAACTAAAGTTTCAATTTCTTAAAGTCCACAGTAGCATTTTAGGAAGGTTTTTACATATTCTTTTGAATGCTTTCGGATTTTTGAGCTAAGATTTTTTCCTGTTAAGAAATATAACTTTCGAGTTATTGCTATGTTTCTGTTCTGTAGAAAATCAAGGGTAGAGTTTTTTTTTAAAAAAAGTTCACAATATTTGACACAGAGTCATATTTGGTTGTAGAGCTGGCTCCTGTTGATAGTAAGGGAGATGTTATTAGCCTAGGATTTTGGTTCCGCCGTCTGCTTGTGATGAATCTGAGATTGCATTACATGTACCAGTCATAAATGACAATATATTTCGAGTAATGCCAGCACAAATCTCAGTTAGATTATTATTTATGAGTACTTCAATGAAGAGTTTTGCAACTGTAATTCATATTTTTATTCAATTTGGAGTTAAGTCCCCATGTGCTCTGGCATTTTGGTATTTAACGTCAATGGATTTTTATAATACCACTGACTGCTCTTGAAGTCGATACACTCGACAATATTCGAGATGAATTTTGATAATTAAATTACGTGTAGTAGCCTTTTTGAGCATATTTGAAAGAAGGGATGAAGACAGCCAGATCTCAGATATTCTGGAGGCGAGATCCTTGTCAGTGACACCTCGCTAATCCTCTCAGCTGTAACTGTACACATCCTCACATGGCAGAGCCTCATCTTAGAGAAATTTTTAAAAATCAGCTAAGTTCTTTCTTCGTAATTTAGTTTAATTAGACATAAGTGTCCCTGTTAAATCGCTTAAAAGGTGCCTATCTCATTTTCAATGTATAATTGGTGAATGTTTGATTATGAATAAATTTATATTTATATTTAAATTTGGTCAAGAGTCATTTGCTGATGAAACCCTTACTAAATTCTTTGTAAGCGATTTGGTTGAGGGAAATAATTTTGCAGCTTCAACATCCATATAATCCATATTGCTCACAATTATGGAAGAGTAAGTAATCCTAGAGTGGCCTAGCTCTAGATATTTCTTCAGGATGAAATATCAAGCCTGCTTCTTGAATATTAGGTATAGTATAGACTGTGATTAAAGATAATAGATTTTTATAGAGTAGAGTATAACTTACAGTGGAGGGTGAAGGCAGTGGGCAGAAGTGAGGACGTACTCCCGACTGATGAGCGTTCCTGTACAAGCCCAGACCGTTTGCTCATTTGTACCTTCGTAGCCAAGGGCAACCTAAGTCAGGGAACAAACAGTCAGATATAATTAAAGAAGGAATATAAACAAAGAAGAAATTGGCAAAAATTAATTTTTCTTCCACTTACAACAAAAGGAAGTTCAGCTTGTTGAACTGAAAGATCGTTCCTATTGGCAGGGCAAACCTCTTGGGAGATTGGAACTAGGCCATTAACCGGTGACAGTTCTGCTATGTTTTCCCATGCAAGAGATCCATATTCTTGGCACACTGTAAAATAGAACATGCTAAACATTAGGAAAGCTTCTAATCTGGAGGCTGATAACTCTGAAATAATTAAGCTCATCGCTCATCCAACACAAGTACAAATCGTCCAATCCTATAGGAGCAGAGCAGAAAAAAACTGAATTTTTTTAGGGTTTTGGAATATTACTGGTTTTTACAGTACAATTTCTTAAATATAAAAAATCTGATTTTTCTATATTGCCTATTTCTTTCCCACTCACACCAGTCCCTTATTTAAAAAAAAGGAATCAAAAATTTTTTAATGATAGTGACACCAAAAATTCAAGTCACCAGTTTTTTGCAGTCCAGTTTGTATATATATAATGTTGAAGGGGTCTGATTTTCATCCTCTCCAGGGTAAGACCAATGGAAATTTGAAGAAATTTTTCAAAAATTATGTTACAAGTATAGCCTCAATAACCAACTTCCCTTAAAGAAAATCAGGTAAAAATTGATGACTAATAAAAATAAATGAATAGATTAATATGAGTATGATTAAGGTAATGAATGGAAAGGTCCAACTCTACATCTGGAAAATAGACAAATGACAGTTGAAAAATAATATTTATAGACACTTGTTAAAAATGTTATAGGAAGATGAGGAAGCTTGGCATACTCAGATTAATATAAATGATTCAACTCACTTTTAGCAGAAATACTCCAATGATTATCCAAGTTGTGTGCATTAGCAAAGCCTTGAGGGCTTTCTAATGTTTTGAGGATTTTGAAAGATAGCAGATCATCCTGTACAGCTAGATCTTGCGGATATGAGCTTTGCTGGGAAGCCTTTCTCAAGTTCCTATGCCTTCGTTCAATACATTTGATTAAAAATAAAACAAATAATATAAATCATTTTAAATGAATAAAATTAAAGATAACAATTACTTAAATGACGGTTTTCTTTTAATTCTTGACTGTGATGTTCTGATGGGTGTAATTTTGATAATAGTGTTATCGTCTTCATCAGTGATATACGTTTTCAAGTAAGCACTGGGATATCTGCTCCTTTTCTTCTTGGGCAAGGGTTTTGGAGTAGGCGAAGCGGGAGTATAATACGGGTTCCGCCCATAGTTCATATTATATGATTGTACAAGCCCTGTAGGAGCGGGACTAGTCTGAAATATATCAAAATAAACAAGTTTATTTGCACATTCTGTAATGAGTTTAGTATAATCATTTGCATAGGATTGATCTCCTAGAGCTGAAACTACGGGGCTACAGTTGTTATCCTACCTACAGCCTCCATATGGTAAGTAATAGCTCAGATCAATAACAAATCTTCACCTACACATGAACCATGAGGCCATCTGCAGTGGCTTCACATGTCCTTCGACATCAGGCTATCGAGCTATAAAGCCATCTAGAATTCCTGGAGAGCTACCTCCCCACTGGAGCCTCCAAAAGCTGAGGAATGATAGACTGGCCAGTATCAGAATGAGAGGTAATTTAATCTAACTCCAGTCTTGTCCAACTTGCATCTTGCGAGAATATAGACTAGGAGGAAGTGTCTACGATCAAAAAGTGTATTTGTTTTAAACTCATTATTAATTATTATTATTTGCTTATATACACGGTCTTTCAAAAAGAAGGAACCAATTTCATTAAGCCATATCTTTTTAACAGGCAGTAATACAAGATTGCAATAAAGACACATGTATTTAACCGGTGTTGAAGTTTTATGGTGTCTTCATCATCATCATCATGTTCCATTTCCAGCATCACATCACAACGTGTTCTGCTGCAATGCTTGTGTAAAGCACCATAAAGCTTAGAAATCAGTTCGTTCTTTTTGAATGACCCTGTATAATTGTCCTTTGGAATGACGGATAGTTTCCCGATAACTCTTTTTAATTTAGAGGGAAAAAATGGATAAGAAAATATAACTGAATCTGTAATATAATAATAGATTATGATAATATATTAACTTATTTTAGCTATAATAATATATTTGTGCTTGTAGAATATATTAACTGCACTAGCAACAGTACCTCCTTTATTGTTGATTATATGTTTATTTATGCTGGTGACTATGACCTTGCATCCGTACCGATAAAAGATAATTATTAAGAAGACAATAGATAAAATATCAAATAAGTTTATTTTCATCTGAATCAGTGTATTCCTCACTTTGAGAAGCTAATTAAGAACCTTCCAGCATAATGGACACAACAAGAGCGATTAGAATCAAAATGGAAGCCTGTCAGTTGTCATGAATGGAAATCTGTATCTAGCAAAATAGAGCCCAAGTTGCAACAAGTTTCAAACATAATCCATTGGTGATAAGACTAACAAACTCTTGACTTGGATGTATTCACTATTTTATATTCTGGGCAAATGCAGAATAAATAGAGAAGAACCTGTTAATAAAAAGCTATATATTTAAATTCACAAATTTTTAATATTATTAACCATGAATGTCTCTTAGTCATTATTCAACATTGGACTCTATGTTTGCTGGATAAATTTAAATGTATGGCAATAGCTGATCATCATCTGCAGGGAATGAGTGTATTATTTGACTTCCTTCCTTCTGATATAACTAGTTTTGTTTTAATGCTTCTTTTGATACGGTTAAAAAAAAATGGGGTAAAACATCACAAAAAATCCAAGGTTGGTTTTCCGGCAGATTGAAATGAATTATATTGAAGTTGATTAAAAACAGCTACCTTCAGTTGTAAATTTTATTCAAATGAAAGAGCGCTTTTGATGCAGTCCATCACCATCAGTGCCTTTAAACCTGTCATTCCTAAAACTAAAAAAGAGCACATAGAAAAGATGAAATGTTGATTGTGAAAAAGATTTCTTAATGAGTTGTACTATTTATTATTTATTAATGTTTACTTTCTGCTACGACGGCTAATTGGGACGGGTCATCTACCACCGTTTTCCAGCCAGGGTGGGACTAAGGATTTCTTTGCCGGCCAACAAAGCCAAATTGAATTGGGTCACGGAATTAAAATTACTCCTAGCTAAGTTTGGACGAGAAGAACTTTTTACGCTACAAGCACCTCTAAAAGCGCACTGCAACTTCGCTTGTGAAATATCAAGAAAGACTTAGAAAGAACCGACTCTGAAAGAGTAAAGTCTTCCACTTTTAGTCACATATATCAACATATTTATGGTTATAATAAATACTTACAATACAGAATTAGTATTGAGAAAATAAGAATGATGAGCCAACTAAGACTAGGAAGGGGCAATGTGATAAGGCTGAAATGTAATAAAAAGTTACAGGTCATCGATACGACAGCTGTATGCAAAGTATGCCGTGAGGACTATGAAAGGCTAGAACACTTGATGTGCTTATGTCAACATCTCATCACAAGGAAGCGGTGCTGACTTCCTTCAGATCACATTCCTCGACAAAATAAATAATATCTGCAAGTACAGCAATAACACTAAGGCTATCAAAGATTACTGGCAGCAAGCAGGAACAAACACGATAAGAAGGATGTAATTTCCCTTATCAGCTCTTCACTAAATACTTATACATATAAATATATTGTATTATAAATACATATGTATTATTCTTATTATTTTATATTATATTTTGTTTAAAATATTGCACTCTGTAAGACAAATAAATCATTCTATTCTATTAAGGCTAACGCTTTATCTCACTTGGCTAATCTGAGCCCCTGCTGTTATTTAGTGTTAGGAATGATAGTTTTTAACTATTCAAATCTGTAATATTCTTTAAGACTGTAATAGAGGTAGGTTGTGTATGGTTTTCTGGGTGTGTCAAAAAGGGCACTGACAATGAGCCAGTGCATCAAAAGAGCTCTGTCATTTGAACTAACTTACACTGAGGAAGTGTAGCTGTTTTCAATCAACCTGCATGAAAAAAAAAAATCATTTCAGTTAATTGATAGTGGATTGAAAATTGTTCACATATATAATACTAATGGACTACTAGAATATTATTATTATTATTTATTAATGTCCACTTTTGCAACTTAGGCTAATTGGGACGGGTTATCTACAGGTTACCACCCTTTTCTAGCCAGAGTGGGATATTAGGATGTTATTTAATGAACTCACTAAATAATTTCCTTTGCCCAAGCGAGAACCGAACTCGCCACTCTAGGTTTACCATGTGAGATAAAGGTCAAAGCTTTAACTCGCATGGCTAACCTGAGCCCCACTACTAGAATAGAATATTTCTTAAAAGACTACAAATGTTAAATAAGATGTTAATCTTACCAGGAGATTGTTGTGTTGATAGGGTGTGTTAGGGCAGCATACTAGAGGCGCAGGTAGAGCAGAGCAGAGTTCTACATCATAGCCTTGAGCGATGAGATTGGCCATAGAGAGGCAGTCCCAACTAGATCTGCAATCACCCTCCCAGCCGTACTTACTACTGCATGTCTCTTCTGTATACACATACACAAATATAGACCATTAACATGAAACGGCAACTTGCAAATCTAATGTTGAGTGATGTACGTTGCAGGATCCGGCTAATAGGGAAGAGAATGATGTAGTCTGTCTGCAGTAAATGGTTATACTTGACAATGAGCCTAACCACTGGAGTGCCATCTTCACATCTTTAGTGTAGGAGAGGACTCGAGAACTACTGGAGAAGGAGTACTAGATAGCTTAGGAAAGGGCCAGAAGACTGCTGTCAGTACTGCGGTCTGTAGCCCTGTCGCTATGTTGGCTACCTCATTACTCCTTCCCCACTCATATACATATATTTCTCTCCATTACTATAGACCTCAAGATGGAATTGATGTGGGGTCATTTCACATCCATTCAACCACACCATGGCACCCACTGTTTCAGATTTTGATGAATCTTATTTTGAGTATTCTATTCATTGATTTGAGAAACCATACCAAATTTTAACAGATTTCCCTCAAGGTCAGGAGATCGTACTCCTGACACGATTTTCGAAAAATTTCTTCAAATCTCCATCGATCCTACCCAGATGACGAGAATGAGGTCCGTTCAAAATTATATATATTTTGTCTGTTAGCGCTTTAGCGGTCGGAATTTTTGTTCAATCGTTACTAAACTCGATATTTAAACATTTTAAGTAAAAAGACAGATCAAATGAATTCGTTAATGGCTGAAATCGGACAAGAGGGAGGGGGGTTTTAAAAGGGGGATTTTCGAAAATTCGAAAATATCTCCGTTACTATGCATCGGGTCAAAAAATTGTATAAAACCAATCTTATGGAAAATTAAATTTACTATAAATATTGTCACATACATTATTCTCTACCCTGGAAATTAACCGAGATATTTGCATTTTACAGCCTTCAGCAAACCCCGTTACACGTGTTACATATACAATACTCTGTTATAAAATAAAACACATTATTCTAAGCTTAAATAGCAATATTGTTTTCCAGAGACCTTTATTATAAGAGATAGATGCCAATATGCTATTGTGACCCCCCCCCCGTCTTAAATTCTTGGACTACTAAATTTTGATTGATTGAGATAAAAATTATTTGATTCATTATAAATTACAGTACTAGGTATAGTACATAGTTTTCAATAAAATGAATATGTTATATTCTGATATGTTTCAGTGATGGTTTTTCTTTCCGGTAGACCTTTTGTTTACATTTCTGACGCTTCCCGCCGGCAACGAAAATATTTCTTATTACCGTTTGTATTTATTCACTTAATATGCACGGTGATGTATTACTATTATATTAAACTAAGCAGATTTCCCACGTGAAGTTTTAAAGTGAAGAGAGTAAAACTTCACGTGGGAAATCTGCTTAGTTTACGAAGCCCCTGCGTGACGGAGTTTTTCAGGAGGGGGGGGGGTGATCAGTATTCGAGTTAGTAAGTAGATAATTAGAACTAATATAAATAGTGAAATGATATATACTTTCTCTGCTATCTAGATTCCCCCCGCTGGAGCCATATTCATAGCTAGACAGCCACTGCCTGCATACTAATCCATGTCTGAGGGAATTCATAACTGTATCGAGACAATGGACTACAAACCGGAAACTGACCCCAATATCAAGAATAAATGTCCACTCTCCTTTCCCTTCCATAACAGAATTGACAATAGCCTCAACGGAACAAATAATATATATATGTTTGTATATAGTTTAGAACGGACCTCATTTTCGTCATTTCCTGGGTAGGATTGATGGACATTTGAAGCAATTTTTCGAAAATTCGCGTTATGAGTACGACCTCAGTAGCAGATTTCCTTTAGTAGGAATCTGCTAATATTTTAGTACCTTCTGAAAACTATATTCCAAGAACTTGTCTTTGCATTAAACCAATAATAACGAGTATTGATTTCCTTTGGCGGAAATCGCCCACCCCAGTCAGTAGCAGTAAACTACAATATTAAGATTGTATTAACTTAAGTACGAAATAATCCTTTCATTCTCACCAAATACAGTACTAGAATCATCTTTTCTGTTGGGGCAGTTCCTAGTGATATCCCTCAGAGATGGGCAGAATGTAACTAAAACTACTACCTGCCAACTACAACTCCTTTGATTTGGCTCTAGCTACTATTACCAATTACATTTGTAGTTAATAGTTAGCAGCGGCCAACTACATTTATGTAATTGGTAGTTCAATTGTTCCAACTGCCAACTACAAGATAAAAAGTCCGTCACCCAGGGGCTGCGCAGATTTCCCATGTGAAGTTTTACAATATAGAAATCTGCCTAATAACAACTGTAGTAGTAAGAAACCTCTAAACCTAAAACATTATTTAGGGCGTGATAACCCAGTAGTTTCTACTCGGCGGAAAGTCCGAACATAGCCTACTGGCGACCACACGCAGAATACAAATGCAAATATCTCTGTTAATATTCAAGATACAGAATAAATGTATAGAACAATATTTTTAGTAATTTTAATTTGCAATAAGATTTATTCTGTACAATTTTTCGATCCGACGCATAATAACGGAGATGTGTTGAATTTTCAAAAATCCCCCCTCTAAACACCCCCCTCCCACTGGTCCGATTTCAGCCATTAACGAACTTGATCTTCCTTTTTACATAAAACGATTAAATTCCGAGTTTGGTAACGATCAAACAAAAATTGCGACCGCTAGAGTGTTAACAGACAAATATATATATATATATATATATATATATATATATATATATATATATATATATATATATAGAATAGAATGAAGCTTATACTAAAACAAGTAAAATTGATCAGGCGCATTCGGCCTGAGAGGCCAGAGTTAGACTAGCACTTATTTCTCTAGATATCGACGAACTTCCATATAGAATAGCATTAATCTTAGTAACAGGGACGATTGCAAGAGATATATCTTGAAAAAAAATCATCTTCGAAATTAAGGAGCAATTGGGCGCAGTCGGCCTCACAAGCCACCTAGGGACCAGTCGGTCTGGATGAAGGATGGCAATAGACTAAAGTAGGGGATTCTAAGCATGAACACAAATCAGGAAATTACTGGGAATGGCCCCTCACAGGGGAAACAGAATGAGGCGTGGTATCAAAAAGTATGTTTTCCTGGCCTCTCAGGCTAGCTGCGCCCGATGGAGGGTTAAGGTAACTACTAACTTCAAATGTAGTTGGTAATTGTGATTATTTAACTTGTTACTACTGATGGTTGTATAAGTACTTTGTGATATTGCTGGTTCAACCAGAAGGGGGGAGGGGGGTCCATTTTTACGTTTAAAATACCAGAAATCAAAAGTTATACTCATATTTTAAAAGTTTGTCACCGTCCGAAGTTTTACAATAGAGAAATTTCACGAGAGCCGAACAGTTACGGAACCGACCGCACTAGATTTTGGCGGAATCTCACGACTAGAAAGGAAAATCTGCTAAAATTGGTTCAAGTAGAAATCTGAATTTGTTACTAGTTAGCTACGAAATTAGTTAAGAATCTTTTTAGTTAACAACATTTTTTAGTGAACTACCACCTAGTAGTTGGTAGTTATGAAAACTAACTATTTCTAATCCAGTTACAAAAATTAGTTGTCCATTGTCAACTACTGGCTTCTTACTAGTTAATAGTTGCTCAATGAACTACTTAACTAGTAGTTAGTAGTTAAAAGGTTCGTCAGAAAGGGGGGGGGGATTAGTTTAATAAAAGCTTAAGGGAAATCAGTCAAAAATGAGGCCCGTTCCAAATTATATATATACTTTTCTGTTACCGCTCTAGCTGTAGTAATTTCTGCTTGATCGCTACCAAACTCGATAAATAAGCATTTCATTCAAAACCTGAAGTTGAAGTTCGTTAATGGTTGAAATCAGAGTAGTGGGGGGGGGCGTTCAGAGGGAGGAATTTCGAATATATCTCCCTTACTATATGTCGGATCGAAAACGGGTACAGAACAAATCTTATTGCAAACATTAAATGTTCTATAAACGTTTTTATATTCATTTATTCTCTATCTTTCATATTAATTGAGATATTTGGATTTTTTAGTTTTCAGCCTTCAGTAAACCCCCATTCCTACTCATGTCATATTAACAATTTGCCGTTATTTCATGAATGACTTTTTTTCTACGCGTAAATGCCAAATATTGTTTACAAGAGACCATTATTATCTGAGATAAGTGCAACTTCGGGGTGTGATGACTTCTCTGTCAATTCGTCTTCATGTTTTTCACTCGAAAATGCTTATTTATACTACGTCATACTCGATATTTAACTGTTTCATTCAACACTAAAGATCATATTAGTTACTGACTGACATCGGAGTCGGAAAAGGGCGTTTAGAGGCAAGAGGGAATTTAAAAATTCCAAATATCTCCGTTGTTTTAAGTAGAAATAGAGAATATGTAGTGGAATGATTTCACAAGTATATCCTCATTTTCGTCATCAGTAATTTTTCTAAAAATATAAGAAGGCGTCTGTAGATGTCCATATTCAGATGTAATATCCTACGACTCAACATTTCATTTTAGCTGAGACAAATCTTTTCTTTGGTTATCAGCTTGAGTGACCCCATCTTTTTGGTGCAACAGATATAAAAAACTCAGTTATGAGTCAGATTGTAAAATATCATAGAACCAATCTTATTAAGCTAGTGATGCTCTACAATTGAGGAGGTCCACGTAAAAAGGGCTGATAACTGAAAACCTAGTATTGAGATATTGTGAGTGCAAAATTTCACTTGTATATTTCTTCTAACCTAGAACTTGTGCAACTTGAACTTCCAGTAATGAAATTATGTTCAATTTTTGGCGATATTTAAGATAATTTATGCAGAAATCTAAAAAAAAAAATCGTTAAAAATATTAAATAATCTCCTTTTAAATATTACATACGGCCTTCTTGCATAGACATTGCCAAGTAAGATCTGATATTAGTGAATAAGAACTAAAATAAAAACACATGAATGTCACGAAGGCGTTTTTCAGAAATTTGGTAAAGGCTGAGTAAACATTTGAGACAAACATTAATAGGAGTTCCGCTGCATTTTAATGAATAGTTGCACAGTATGTCTCTGTGTTTTTGTGCTGGTACACAGTGAGTGGAAGCACTATAAGGTATACTGCAAGAATTGAGTCTTGGTGTACTTTAATTCCACAGATCTGCTTACAACAGTTCAATATCGAGGTACAGTTGTTAGTATCCATCCTACCTTCTGTTGAAATATACCATTCATCCAAATATCGTTTATTCTTATTGTTTATGCGATCTTTAAAATATTCATTTTTCCTTTTTTCTTCAAAGTTTTGAAAATACGTTCATCACTAATAACTTCCTCCAAATTGCTCCTTTTTAAAAAAGCACAGCAACAAACGAAACAATCTCATAATTTACACTGCACTCAATATAGAATGTTTACGAATCACAATAGCAGAAAGCAGGCTAAACACCAGCTCATTCAAAGAGGCGGTAAAAGGTGAATTAAAGAGATATAAACACGATATTTCGTACAGATATAAATGAGACCACTAGGAACCTAAAAATGCCATCTCCGCAAAAAGGGCTTATACAGCCATTCGCCCTTTTTACGTAGACCCTCCTCAATTGTTATATGCATTTTTCGTAACTTAAGTATTTAGCGAGTTATTCCTATGTAGCGATCAAACAAAAATTGCGACCGCTACAGCGGTAACAGAAAAGTATATGTATAATTTTGAACGAACCTCATTTTTAGCTGACTTCCCTTAAGCTTTTTTTTTAGCTGATCCTCCCCCCCCCCCTTCTGACGGACTTTTTAACTATTAACTACAAGTTAAGTAGTGCATTGAGCAACTATAAACTAGTAATTGACAATGGACAACTACTGTTTGTAACTACATTAAAAATAGTTAGTTTTCATAACTACAAACTACTAGACGGCAGTTTGCCGAAAAAAGTAGTTAACTACTTTCATAGCTAACTAGTGACAAATTCAGATTTCTATTTGAACCATATGAGTACAACTTTCGACTTCGCTCCTTCCTATGCTTGCAATAGCCCAATAAGGCATAACCAGCAATATCACCAAGTACTTTTACAATCAGCAGTAGTTAATAGTTAATTAATCACAATCACCAACTACATTTATAGTTGATATTTTCAATTTTCGTAATTGGAGCAGGAATATGGAGGTTTAGAGACAAGGGGAATTTAAAAATTCCAAATATCTCCGTTATTTCAGGTAGAAATAGAGAATATGTAGTGGAATGATTTCGCAAGTATATCCTAACTTGGGAAGTATGTGCAATTTACGCAACCCCTGCGTGACGGATTTCCAAAATCTTTAGGCCACCCCCTTTCTAGTTATTTCCTCGTTAAGAATCTTAGATATACATATAAATATTATAATATATAATAATTGCTTACGATTGGAAGGAGGTAGGTGTGCCATTACAAGCAGGAGAGCTGACCATACCGCTAGGAGAGCCATGGCAGAACTGGACTGAGGGTGTCATGCAGGGATGGCTGTTAGGCTCCCTACTGTACCAGCTGATGTCTCATACACCACTGCCACTTAAGGGGTGTGTCCAATAGGCGCACTTCCCACTAACACAAGCTGTCCATATCATTTCACCACATATTCTCTATTTCAGCAGATTCCCCTTAAAGGAAATAAGCTTTTGAGGTTGCACTCACGACGCGATTTTCGAAAATTTTCCTCAATTATCCTTAGATCCTACCTAGTAGATGACGAAAATGAGGTCCGTTCAAAATTATATAAATAAAATTGTAACCTCTGTCTGTACATTGATTAATTCTCAAAATTTCACGATACTTTTTCGTTTCATAGACACGATATCTGTAATTTGTTTCTTTGGTGTCTGTTTGTTACCGTTTCACTCATAAACGGCTGAACCGAATTTTATGAAACTTGGTATGTTTATTACTACTAAACCAACTTAGACTTTAGGCTATATTAATTTTCTCTGAGATGAAAAGGAGTAGCTATAAGGGAGGCCTGAAATTAAAAATAGCGATATTGAGTTTCGCATTGGTTTTTCGGCAAATATGCACATAACAAAAGTTGTTTATTTTGTTATTTAGAGTAACTTTTGTTATATACACTTTTTTGTTTACCAAATTATAAACGAGGTATACGCTAAAACATATAGCGGAAGTGAACAATTTTATTTGACACAAAAGACTCAGCCGAACTAAATAAAACTCGGTATGTGTATTAGCAATGACGCCTTCATTATAATAAGCCATACTAACATTTCTAGGGACGGGCAGGAGTGGGGGTTATAAGGGAGGCCTGAAATTAAAAATAGTGATATCTCGTTTCCTATTTGCGTTTCGGCAAATATGCACATGACAAAAGTTGTTTATTTTGTTATTTAGAGACACTTTTGTTATATACACTATCGTTGTATACCGAAGTATAAAGGCGTTATACGCTCAAAATTATAGCGGGAGTCAACAATTTTATTTGGCAAAACAAAATAGAATCTTTCCGTCTCAAATGATTTCCCGAGCGAAGCCGGGTACCTTGTCTAGTGTATATATATATATATATATATATAAAATTGTAACCTCTGTCTGTACATTAATTCTCAAAATTTCACGATACTTTTTCGTTTCACTTGTCATAGACAGAATATCTGTAATTTGTTTCTTTGGTGTCTGTTTGTTGCCGTTTCACTCATAACGGCTGAACCGAATTTTATGAAACTTGGTATATTTATTACTACAAACCCAACTTAGACTTTAGGCTATATTAAAATTCTCTGACGAGAACAGGAGTGGAAGTTATAAGGGAAGCCTTAAATTAAAAATAGCGATATTTCGTTTCTTATTGCTGTTTCAACACATATGCACACAACAAAAGTTGTTTATTTTGAATAACTTTTGTTACATTCACTTTTGTCGTATAACTAAGTATAAATGAGATATACAATAAAACCTAAAGCAGGAGCCAACAATTTTATTAAGTACTAACAATTGAACTGAACTTAACAAAACTAGGTATGTGAATTAACATAAATTCTTTCATGATTATAAGTTGTACCAACATTGCTTGAAATGAGCTGGAGTGGGGGTTGTAAGGGAAGCCTGAAATTAAAAATAGCGATATTTTGTTTCCGAGTATTTTCATCAAATATGCACATAACAAAAATTGTTTATTTTGTTATTTAGAGTAACTTTTGTTATATACTCTTTTGTCATACACCTAAGTATAAATGATTTATACGCTAAAAACTATAGGGGTAGTCAACAATTTTATTGGTAAATAATGACTGAACTGGACTAAAAAAAATTTTATATGTGCATTAGCATTAACTCTTCTATGATTATAAGCTATATCAAAGTTGGAGTGGGGGGTTGTTAGAGAGGCTTTTATGAAAAATCGCCGTACTTCGTTTCCTATTGGGCTTTCACACAATGCATATATTTTCGAAGTTGTTCATTTTTTTATTTAGAGTAACTTTTGTTGCATTCACTTGAAGTAAACACAGGATATAAGCTAAACTATAGTGGGAGGTATTAATTTTATTAGTACTTATTTGTGTTTTTAATATATGCATATTATGGCAAATGATGTAATAATTGTTGTCTTATATCATAGTTCTAAGTATGATTCGGATTAGTGAGGTTATAAATCACTGCCAACCCCCCCCCCTCCTCATTTATTTGTTTTCTGTCGAAAGGTCTCTTGAAAACAATATTTAGTATTTAAGCTTCGAATAAAGTAGTTTATCATAAAACAGAGTATTGTTTATGTAACATGAGTAGAAGTGGGGGTTTGCAGAAGGCTGAAAAATGCAAATATCTCAATTAATACACAAGATACAGAATAAATGTATATTGATTCTACACACTTTTCTGATCTGACGTATAGTATCAGAGATGTTTTAAAAATTCCTCCTCTAACCCCCCCCCCCTGCCCACTCTCCTGATTTCAGCCATTAACAAACTTGACCTTTAGTTTTGCATGAAACACTTATGTATCGAGTTTGGTAACGATCAAACAAAAATTGCAACCACTAGAGCATTAACAGACAAGTATATATATATATATATATATATATATATATATATATATATATATATATAATTTCGAATGGACCTCATTAACGTCATCTAGGTAGGAGCAATGGACAAATGAGGAAATTTATTTGAAAATCCTATCATGAGTACGACCTCAATAGTTGATAAGGAAATCTGCTAACAGAAAGTAGTTCTATGAAAATGAATTATAAGAAATTATAAGGTTATTGAAAGACACATTAGGGTATAAATGTTTACTTATTAATTATAACAATCAAACAAACATTAAATATAAAATATTAGACAAAATAACGCACCAAATTTAACAAAATAAAAATCTCTTTTTGCAACAGCTACATAACAATTAAAACAAATACATATGTTTTAAAAATATAAAAAGGGAATTGTTAACAATTTTGGAATGTTCAAAAATACAAAGCTTTAATTCTTATAAAGTAGTTGTATATAATTCCAAACAAGAATAACGTGAAAGACCATAAAGGGATTGAATTGCTTGAATGACATTAGTCCTTTGAAGGTGGAATTGTCCCCGCTATTGTTGTCCTATGGAGGACTCGCAGGCCTACTTGAGATCTAGGGTATTGCGTCTCTTCTGTAGCTTCATGGCCAACGGCAAGGTTGTCAGACATAATGAAATCTCCAACTTCCCACTGAACAAAACAAAATCATATAATTAGCATAAATAGAACAGACAAATACAATCATCACATATTCCCACACATTTTTTTATTGATGCAATTTCAAACATTAGAAAATTGATTTTCATTTAGAGAGAGCGAGGAGAGGAGGAGTTGGTAATAAAGTTTAAAATGTATAACTGCTTTGAATCCTGCTGTCCTTTATTCCTAATTCAATTGTTTAAAGTTTCCTGTCACCGAGTCAAAGAATAATATGAAAAAGTAATAAAAATGGAATTTTGAATAGCAATACAAAGGAGTGATGGGAGACACATTTCCATTAACCCATCAGATAATATTCCATCCCATTTCAGTTTGCGTGGCTCTGTAATTGTGTAAGAAGTACTTTTATTTATATTAAACATAGTACAGGGCCCAATATTGAACCTTAGGAACACTCCTGATTATTGTCTGACTTTCTGAAACAATTCTATAACAATTAACAACATCTACTTCTACGTTCTGTTAACAAGACGAGAGCAAATGAAATATTGAGTAATTTCCGTAACTCGGTAATGTTCTAATTTATCCGAAGTATTTGATGATCTGTGTTAGCTAAATTCATTATTCCTTCTAAGAGAATGTATTGTATCTAAAATGGGAGATCATTAAAATGGCAGAAATTACCCTTAAGGAAAATTTTCGTCTACTAGGTAGGATTGATGGACATTTGCAGAAATTTTTCAAAAAATCATGTCATGAATACAAACCTAACCCGGGAGAACTCGCTGGTTGAGATTTTCTCTCACGCTTGGAGTAGAATCGCTACGGCCGTACTCTTAATTTAGGTAGAGGGGTCTCCGTTTGTCTAGCTGGAGTTTGGACGTTTGGTCACAGTTTGCCGTCATTCGCAGTCAGTTAGTACTGTCGTGAGCTTCACCCCTCCAGCTGTTCTTTGGAAAACGTATCCGGTGAGAGTTTTGCTCTACATGCGAGTTCTCCCGTTATATATTAAATTCAAACGCTAGCTGTTTACTTTTAGATTAATTTATCTGTAAAATGTAAAATCATATTTTGGGCAGTGGGAGAAATATCACCATGGATAATTATTTCACTTCCATTCCTCTGGCATAAGACTTACTTGCGAAAAAAACCACTTTAGTTGGAACATTGAGGAAGAACAAACGAGAAATTCCTGTGCATACCAGCATGTTTAGTTTCACGAAATCTGAAACATTAGTCTCTTACAAAGCCAAAGCCAACAAAATAGTGCTAGTGTTATCAACTTTACATAACGACGATAATATTGATAAAACTACAGGAGTTGCAGCGAAACCCGAAATAATAACTTTCTACAATCTCACCAAATCTCGTAGAAAGAAGACTGTTTTTGAAGACCTTAGCCCTAAGTCTAATGAAAGAGCATTTGGTAAGACGTTCAGCTATCCCAAATATTCCTTGTGATGTGCGTGATACAATGAAGCGAATTTCAGGAGTGCAAGAAGAAGACGTTCCAGAGAAAAAAATTCGAGACGGATTTTGTCCTCGTAAAAAAACCGTAGAACAAAGAAAGAGTGCAATGTTTGTAAAAATCTCATATGTACACAACATACGGTCCACACTTGCCGGACATGCTTTGATAAACACAAACATTTTTAAACTTAGTTATGTTATCAAAAACTGTGATTGGTTAACTTGAGTTCCTATTTTTTGTTCATTTGATCATTTTACTTATTGTACCTAACAATTACATTCCTATTTTATTTTATTGTCTCAAAAATTTTAAAAATTTAAACTGTATTTTTATGTTAAATTCTTCTTTCAGTTCCACATTGTAATAATTTAATTCAATATATAACTTTTTTTTACGCTATTTTGTGTTTACTTATTTGTTTACCTATTAAACATATTATAATAACGATATTTGGTGTCTAGAAATTGGTATACGCTTGCTTAAAGCAAAAACTTTCAGGGTGAGAGAAAATCTCACGCGCGAGTTCTCGCGTTTCACAATTCCTAGCGAGTTCTCACGGGTTAAGGGAAATCTTCTAAAAACCAAGTAGCTTAGAATGAAAAATCTTAAGTGGTGATGTTACACCAAAAATATTTGTGAATACTTTACACAGTAAAAGTTTAATGAAAGCAATATTTCATATTTAAGGTTCAAATAAAGTGTTTCATGATATAGCTGCTAACTGATAACATGGTGTGAGTAATAGAGGGGCTTTACCGAGGACTGAAAATAATAAATCCATATATCTAGGGTAATATTCAAGGTAGTGGGAATATGTATAGAACCAAATTTATAAGGAATCACATTTACAATAATGTTCTAAACCATTATTTGATCCTATCCATAATAGCAGGGATATTTTGAATTTTCTATTTCTCCTCATCTTTACCTTGACCGATTTCAGCCATAAATGAAGTTATTCTTTAGTTGGACATGAAACACTTAAATATTCAGTTTAGTAAAGATTAGACAAAAATTGCACATCATAGAGCCATAACAGGCAAGACACACACACACACACACGTTCACACATTTTGCCTGATCACGGTACAATTAGCTAATACTCACATTATGCTTATACTGGATGCTTTTATTATCCTTGATAAACTCATAATGAATATCCTGGAGAATTCGCTCATATTCTTCCTTAGTCGCAAGTCGCTCCTTAGGAGAGCCGTAGTCATAGATAAATCCCTCTGTCATTCCCAAATGGAAACAAAGAACCTGAAATCAAATATTTCCTATGCAAAGGAATTCAACCTCTTCATAATTTTGATGTCAAAACACAAGAAATATTGTCAAGCAGCTGTTGAATGTATAACACAGTATTGATCTCACCTCACCAAAACATTTTGTATTTATAAGCAAAATCTGATGAATAGAAGTGGTATTCTACTGAAGGCTCAATACAAGAAAGAGTGAATAACTTGCTTAACCCTAGAATGGTATTGAACGTAAAAATTACATATGATCTGGTTTGAACTGTTATCAAAGGGCCGTTAACGACCCCACCACCCCCAGCCCTCAGCTATGAGCCCTCCAGACAGTTCGGCCTTCACCTCCGCCAAGTGCAGCTAAGTGAACCTTCCCACTCATCCAATACTATTTTTTTAAATAAAAACAACACGTAATATTTACGTATCAATACTATTAACCGCAACTTTTTGGCACATAAAATTTACGTATCACTACTAATAACTGGTTTTTATGCTATAACTTAGTTAATATTATTCTCAATTTATTTTTATATTCTAATTTATTTTCTGTTAATGTTTTTAACTTTTATTTTTTAATATAAAAAAGACAAAGATGTATGGAAAGAATATAAATAATAATAATAATCTGTTTATAGTTTCTGAAAAATGGAGAAAAAATATTCAATGGACGAAGAAATCAGAAATTATTTGAAAGAACTCTCTGATGGGTCAGATGGGGAAAATGAGAATTATGAAATAGATGGATATGGATACGACAGTGATGATGATCTGGAGTATTCTCCAAGTGATGATGAGGTTGAGCCTTCGGAAATGATTGCAACACAGAGTGGGCTAGATAGCGATGAGAGTGAGTCAATTTTAGAAAACATCAAGGCAATCGAAGAAAGAGAAGAAACAAAGAGGCAAAAAAACCTAAAACCTCTCAACCACACAATATTGATAGATCAGTCACAATAAATGTAGAAGGTGGGTTGTGCTTGGTAAGAATGGATATGATTGGAGCACACAACCTCCGGAACGTGTTTCGAACAAAGTGCCTGAAAGGAATGCCGTGCACATTATTAGATATAGGTTAAAAAAAAAGTGTATCTTTTAATAAAATAAAAAAAATAGTCCCAAACATTAACAAATTTTGAATAATTTCACCAATTTCCAGTTGCACACATAAAATTTACGTATCAATACCATTAAGTGGGAAATAATATCACTACCGTTATAGGGTTAATATATGAGCTGCCAAAAAAAAATAATGTGTTGAACAACAATTGTTGTACATCGACAGCTCAAACAAGATTGGATCTATAATATTTTTGATACGACTAATAATAATGGAAATATGTTGAATTCCTGTCTCTACACCCCCCCCTCTCCCCCTGTCCCTCGCCCAATTTCAGCCATGAAGGACTGTCATCTTGAATTAAAAAGGTTAAATATCGAGTATGGTATAGATCAAATAAACATTATCGAATATAGAACACAAAACCCTAACTAATGACATAATCAGACAAAATAGATGCATCCACCTCACAAAGTAAAAGTTCAACGAATGCATTATTTGGAATTCAACCTTCCAATAAAGTGGTTCATAATATATCAGATTAAAGGTTAATACGGCATGAGTAGGAGGGATGAAAACTAAAAAATTGAAATATCTTAGTTAATATTCATATTAGACATAAAATATAAATAACATCATTTATAGAACACTGCATTTACAATCAGATTTGTTCTAGACAATTTTCAATAATAATAATGATTTCAGTCATTAATGTATGTAATCTTAGGTTTTACACAAAATATTTAAATAATGAGCTAGGTAACAACCAACAAAAATTGTGACTGCTAGACCATTAAAAAATATATATATATAGTTTTGAATAGATCTCATTTTCATCATCTTCTGGGTATAATAGATGGTCATTTGAGGGTGTCATGAGTACAACCTCAATAGCAGAATTCTCTAGAAAATTATTCCCAAAATTAGAGAGGCAATGGGTCAGGAGATTATAAATATAGCATTATTATTTATTTAAGACCATTTTTTGCAACTATGGCTAATTGGGACTGGTTATCTATATGTTACCACCCTTTTCTAGCCGGGGGGGGGGGGGACTATGGATTTTAATTAATGAGTTGAAGCGAAGTCCAGGCAGGAATGGAACTCGCCACTCTAGGTTTACCTTGTGAGATAAAGGCTCTTAGAGAGTGAATTTATTATTTAATATTATTTCTTTGACTTAAGATTTTGAAGATTTAGATTATGTGAAAACAGATGTTTTTGTAAATGCTATTAATAGAGTATATTGTTTTGTTTATGCTGTGTGTTATGAACACACTGGAGCTGTCCTGAGCCCCAAATATAGGATCAGTATTGATGTAGGCTTAGTACCTGTTTGCCAGTGATGGGGTGTTTATATATGAGGGGATGAACAGGGCCCGATCTGCGGTCACTCAGCATCCAGAGCCTATCCCATTCAGCCCTCTTCTCCGCCGGCAGCTGCTCTATCAGCTCAGTGAGGGGGGCAAACGATGTAGCTCCTTCTTGAGGCACGGACACCATGTGGTACAGTGAATATGCGAATGGAGCTGGCTGGAACGAACCATCTATATGCCATCCTGTCCTTCCAACTCCTATACACAAACACAATATACATTGGTATAAAATGGAAAATTATAAAATAAATAAATAATAATTATATATATATATATATATATATATATATATATATATATATATATATAATTGTAACCTCTGTCTGTACATTAATTTTTTTTCTCGAAATTTCACAATACTTTTTCATTTCACATGTCATAGACACGATATCTGCAATTTGTTTCTTTGGTGTCTGTTTGTTTGTTAGTTACCTTTTCACGCATAAACAGCAGAACAGAATTGTATAAAACTTGGTATATATATTACTATTGCCCAACTTAGATTTTAGGCTATATTAATATTCTCTGAAATGGACAGGAGTGGGGGTTATAAAGGAGGTACGAAATTAAAAACAGCAATATTTTGTTTCCTTTTTTATTAGTTTTTATGCACATAACAAAAGTTGTTTATTTTGTTATTTAGAGTAACTTTTGTTATATACACTTTTGTCATATACCGAAGTATAAATAAGTTATACGCTAAAAACTATAAAACAACAATTTTATAAGTCACAAAAGACTCAGCCGAACTAAATGTAACTCCATATGTGATTTGGTATTAATACCTCCCTAATTATAAGCTATATTAAAATTTTGAGGTACAAACAGGAGTGGGTGTCATAAGGGAGGTTTGAAATAACATATATGTTTTTATATGGAAACGTGCATGTTGTATTTTATTCTTGTCCATAAGGTCAAACAGATTATCCATGGATTGCTGTGGATTGTTGAGACTTTTCAGGAGGTGGTTTCTTCTCTCTGCTAAAACAGGGCATTTAAGGATGAAGTGCAGAACGGTGTCTAGGCTATCTTCGCAAAGGGGCCATGGCTTTTCTGGATTGAATGTTTAAATTGTCCTGCCAACTATCAATCATTGATTTTCAGTACCTAATAAGCAAATTTGAGATATAATTTTGGTCTTAAAAAATGGCACACTTTGGTACAGGTACTCGCCGCTGCCAAGAGAGCTAATTCTTCTAAAGCACTGGCTATATGTGCTGTTTAAAACTCATTCAATATCTAACAAAATTAAATGGTTCTCGAGAGCCTCTAAATAAGTCTTTATTTTTCCATTAATATTTTCCGCCCTTTCCAATTCCACTAAGTGGGGTAACAAAATACCCCTCCAGTTCATTCAGCCAATTAAATGACATTGAATAAATGGCAGATAATTCCTTTAGGCGCATGTAACACAGTCTTGATAGATCATCTGCCGACTTCTCTTGTAGAGCCTTCCACCAATTCAACATCCTCTTGAAAATTTGCAGTCGGGTGTGTGCACGGTTAAATTCTATTCTAATGTAAGCATTAGGAGTGTTTTTAGGAAGAAACATAAGCCATTTAAAGAAGTTTAATTGAGCTTTCTCAATCATATCCGAATAACCAAAACCCCATATTTCTGATAAATACAAAAGTACACTTAGATAGATATCATTTGTAATTTATACAGTGTAATTCTAAGAAATAAATCGTTTGATAAACTTACAAATTCAAACTAAATAAGCACCCCAAATAACATTAAAAAGAATAAAAGAAAACCATTATTTGAGTTACCTGTACAGCCCTCAATTCTGTCATTGGAAACTCTGAAGACGTCAGGATGTGGGGATTTAGGATGTTTGTAGAACGTTGATTCCAGCTCTCCGAACCATTTACTGATTTCAACATGACGCTCACCACTGATAATTCCTTGATTTTTGAAAATTAATAACCGATGCTCAGTCACATCTTTCTTTATCTTCTCTATGACTGGGAAAAAGAAAAAAAAAAATGAAATTTCTTGTCATCAAAGTAAATAGAAAAAATTGAACCTAATAATTATTTTTTAGGAAATCAAATTCCTAATTAGGCTGCAATTATTAACTTTTAATACTTTATTTATCTGCAATGGTCATTATTTCACTATACATATTCTACATTGGTGACATAACAGCAGACAATTCCATTAAAATTAATAAAAAAGAGAATAAAATGGGAAGCAGAATGGCGTCAGACACACACAAAACTACTTGAAAGAAAAGACAGTATTCGTGAATGGCTGTCAAGTAATGAGAACACTAGAAGAGAAGTAGTAGTTCTTGCTCATTGAAAGTTGTTTATTTTGTTATTTAGAGTAACGTGTGTTATATACCGAAGTATAAATGAGTTATATGCTAAAAACTATAGTGGGAGTCAACAATTATATTTGGCACAGAACTACCAGGTACCTCAACTAGATAAATTAATTTAAATCTATGTTAATATTTTATCCTTAATAATTCAAGTCTATGTTGTTTTTTTAACACCAGTAACAGATTGCACCAAGTAAAGTATACTGCCCCCCCCACATTAATTCATGAGAAATGCCAGTTTGCCCTAGATGTATTTAATACTTTATTTAATTAAAACGTGAAAATTATTTGAACAAACAATTTCAGTATTGTGAAGATAAAGTATTTAATTTAAATTTAAATGAGTTCCGCAATGCAGGCGATTTACTCATTATTAAAGTGTCATTAAAAAGTGAAATGCAAAAAAAAAAAAAAAAAGACAAACAACAACAATAAATGGAAAAAGAGTGAACTTTGGCAAATGATGTTTGAAGTATATAAGATTATATGAAGCAAACGATATTGTACGATATGGAAACATCAGGGTAATGAACTTTATATATAAATGAAAATGTAACTATAGAAAGTGGGGGGGGGGGAGAAAAATTAAATAAAAAAATAATAAGGAAAAGGGATAACCAAAAAAAAAATAATAAAATAAAAAACAAAATAAATAAATAGAAAATAAATAATATTAAAGTTTCTACTCGTACACCCTGCTAATATAGGAAATAAGTGAAGAGTGGTGTGTAGAAAGTGTAGATTATAGTGTGTAATATATATTAATGTCGTTTAGATGTTTAATGATTGAGTCTATGTAATCACTGTTATCGGTCAAAAGTTCCTGTAAGTCCTGTGGAATGTCTAAATTGTCTCTTCGTCGACAGTCAGTCAATATGTGTTATACAGTTAAAGTTTCGTTGCAATGTCTACAAGTCGGTGTGTCCTTGTTTGTCATTAAGTGTCCGTTGGTCAGCAAGGAATGGCCAATGCGAAGTCGGGTCAGCACAACTTCCTCTCTTCTCTTGTGCTGTTGTTACTTGATGGCCATTCCTTAACCAAAGATAAAGTAATCAGATTTGTTAATATAATTTAATGTATTAGATCCTAAATGAGTGGTAGGTTACACCACTAAGTCTAGGGAGGTGTGGGGATACTTCCTCCTCCTCATATTGTTCTATGTCCAGATGATAATTGATGCTTATACTCTTAGCAATGCGGTGTTATTCTCAGGAATGTGAATTGGAGACATGGACATTCAGACACGGGCTAGGACATGACTAGGACTGAACCACCTTTATATACACTGTCTAATACACGATTAACTATCAAACACTTACTAACTCCAGACTAATAACCGACAACAACTTGCCTACCAACCTTTCAGAACTATGACACAACAGCCCATACATTGCAAAAATCATGTAACACCTCCAAGAGACACAACTTTACAACCAAATTTAACACTAAGAGATTGAACTGTAGACTTAAAGAATTGGTTTCCTGCTCCTATTACTATCCCTTAGAGAAAAAATAACCTTGTGCTTTTACCTATGACTGTAGATATTTAAAAATATTTTTTATAACAAGGTGGCTTTACCGACTTTTATTTTTACAATAAGAAATGGTGTGAATCGCACAAATTGTGGCACACCTAAATAAATAAATAATACTTAACCCTCCGACAGGCGCGTCCTAGTTAATGACACACTTGGGCGCGTTGGCTACAGGTGTAGCCATTACTTAAAAATGATTTACATAAGAAAAAAATCAAATGTAATGAATTTTTATTATAAAACAATTTAATGTATACAATTTTTAAGCAATTATATCGGTGAACAAATCGAAATCAGTTTTTATTGAAGTGAATAACATTTTTTTTATTTATTTTTTTTTAATGAAAACACATTAATATACTTTCTATAAGCAAAAAAAAAGTAATGGGACTTTATTTTATTAAAACTTATTAATGGAAAATAAAATACTATGCACAAAATATAGTAAATACATATACAGCCGCTTTTATAAACAGTACGAACAAATTTGCCACATTGATATTTACATATAATTTTTTTACATTTTGCACAAATGTTTCTGGATGTATTCTTTTTCTTTGCTGGTCTTTCACAGAAATAGGATCCTTTGCTCGTTGCTTCAAATTTGTTGGTAGATCTTCCACCTCAGACTCCTCACCCGATGCAACTTCTTGCAACCATTGAGAAAGAATATCTGGATCACTGGTGCATTTCACAGAACTGTGTTGGCTCGAGGAAAAGCCATCTTAACTTTATTTGTTATGATAACTTTGAAAAAACAACAAAACAAAACGATAAACTGAAATTGCCAATTCTCGTAGCTGGGCACACTGTTGGGCGCGTTGGCTACACCGGTAACACACTGGGAATAAAAGATCTGCTATAAGCAGGGTCAAGGTCACTTGCATACTGACTAATAGACATATCCTGCCTAGGAAGGTATTAGTTCGCCAAAAGCTTCTAGTCCATGTATGCCCTTGCTACGAACATTTAAACTTTGTCATGGCTACACCCATAGCCACACGCCTAACGGAGGGTTAATGTCCTGATATTACTTAGAGCAAGTATGACCTTGAACACAAGTAATCTGAATGTTGATATAAGTATTTGGTGTACTTCTTGTTCAGAATTCAGCACTTTATAATTTAGTCACAAATCAGTTATTAGCTGATTAGAGACAACAATATTGACATTAATTATTCTGTGTATTGAGAACCATTCATTCCTGAGAGTGTATAAGGAAAACATAAATTTAATACGTCACATATATTTCATGTTTAATAAAGAAACAACTTGAGTAATCTTCTAAAATGAAACTGTTATTGATTATTTTTAAACGACTGTTGGAAGAAACAGTTAATACAATTATTCATAAATAAAACTAAATATTTTCTATTACCTTCAGGCCGGTTTTCATGAGCTAGGCTGATTCCACGAACCTCACAGCCAAGTTTAACAGGGTTCAGTTCATACAATTCCTTATTAAGCTGGCTCATGTAGTTCCGAAGAAGTTGGTTCTTAACGCACATAATAAATTAAAAAGAAAGTACAATAAAACAGGACAAAATAAATGTTAAAAAACTTACAAGGTGAAACAAAACAAAACGGAGGTTATTACACTGTTATAATGACAATTGCTCATTCCAAAGAGGTTCAGGTCAAATAAGCAATGATTATAGCTGCTTGTTAAGACGATTCTTGGGTAAAATGCTTAACTGACCGTTCAAATAAGTTTGCTGTTTACTTTATATTTAACCATGGTAGGAGTAATGAGATATAAGTTATTTGCGAGATTGTATCTGATACATTTTAAACGTATTTTCGATTGTAGTTATTTGGTAGAGAGGCTGCAAATAAATGGTCTGCTCGACAGAAGCTATCTACTCCTTGTCACAGTTTATAGTGCACATTTTTAGCTGAAATCATCGTACTAATGACGAGATTTTCGAAATTTCTTCAAATGTCCATCGATCCCACCCAGGAGATGAAGAATATTTGATCCGTTTTATATATATATATATATATATATATATATATATATATATATATATATATATATACATTGTCCTAAGTTCCAGTGCCACTCCCCCTTAAAATCTCCAATTATAACAATACAAGGCTAAGACTTGGTGTGCCAAAATTGGGACACCCTTAAAAATCCATTCAGTCCATATTCAACCTCGTAACCTTCTCCAGTACTTCTCCAGTTGAATTAAGTCTAGGGGAAAAGCAACGAACTCTGAAATTTAAAAAAAAGAATTAAAAGTATTAATAACATTGAATGAATTCAAAAAATGTTTAGTTTAAAAGAAATCAACATAACAGAATATATATATATATATTATATATATATATATATATATATATATATATATATATATATATATATACAGCCGCAATTTTAGGAGATTTCCCTTAGGGTAAATCAGCTATTGAGGTCCTACTCTTGACGCGATTTTTGACATTTTTCTTCAGTTGTCCATCGATCCTACCTAGTAGATGACGAAAATGAGGTCTGTTCAAAACTGTATCTCTCTCTCTCTCTCTCTCTCTCTCTCTCTCTATATATATATATATATATATATATATATATATATATATATATATATATGTATATATATATATATGACTATATATATATATATATATTTGCCTGTTATCGCTCTAGCGGTCGCAAATTTTTGTCTTATCGTTACCAAACTTGATATATAGTCGTTTACAAAAACAAAGAGAAATATCAAGTTCGTTAACGGCTGAAATCGGACCAGGGGGAGGGGGTTTAGAGGGGGTGAATTCGAAAATTCTTAATGTCTCCATTATTATGCGTCGGACCGAAAAATTGTATAAAATCAATTTTATTACAAATGTACTGCTCTATAAATGTTGTTATTTTCATGTGTTCACTCTCTTGATTATTAACAGAGATATTGGCATTTTTTACTTTCCGGTCTTCAGTATACCCCCCTTCTACTTATCTCATATTAACAATATTCTATTATGTTATGAAGCACATTATTTGAAGCCTAAATACCAAATATTGTTCTCATTGAACTTTTAAGTTTTGAGATAAATGCAAATACGTGACGCACGTGGGAAATCTGCTTAGTTAACGCAGCCCCTGCGTGACGGACTTTTCTTGTTTGATCCTTACCAAACTCGATTTTAAACGTTTTATGTAGAAAGAAAGATCAAGTTCGTTAATGACTGAACTCGGTCCAGTGGGAGGGAGGAGGATTTAGGGGAGGGGATTCGAAATTTTGAAGTATCTCCGTTATTATAAGTCGGATCGAAAAGTTGTTCATAATCAATTTATTGTAAATTAAATATTCTATATATGTGGCTAAATTCATAATCTCATTAACTTGATTTTTATCAGGGATGTGTGAATTTTTTAGTTTCCAGCCTTCAGTAAAGCCCCACTCCTGCTCATATCATATTAAGAATTAGCTACTTTATCATGACACATTTCATTAGAAGCTTAAATACCAAATATTATCTTCATTGAACTTTTACTGTGCGAAACCAAGTTACTTTTTACAGTATATCTTGGGCTAGCTTCTTCAGTCTACACATGGCTACTACTGTTGATATAATGTCGATAGTCTATGCTATTTACCCCAGGACACCTCACGAACCTAACCAATTTGAACGATATATAGACGCCTGAAAGCTCCTCAGGATGACTAACGAGTATGACTCTCTTAGCTCCCGTCCAGAGGCAGGCTGACATGGTGAAGCGGCCACAGGGTATAATGAGGCCCGCCAGTCTCAAGTAATAAGCCAGCTATTTCTACTTTCTTGTTTTCACCCTTCAATAACTCTTCTCTCCCAGAACACATTTACTCATTGGTTTTTTTTTTTTAGCAGATTTCCCTTAAGGGAATTCAGCTATTGAGGTCTTACTCATGACGCGATTTTCGAAAAATTTCTTCAAATGTTCTACCCAGGAGATGACGAAAATGAGGTCCGTTCAAAATGTCTGTTAACGCTCTAGTGGTCGCAATTTTTGTTTGATTGTCACGAAACTCGATATTTAATCGTTTCATGCAAAAGACAGATCAAGTTCGTTAATGGCTGAAATCGGACCGGTGGAGGGGGGGGGGTTAGAGGGGGGATTTTCGAAAATTCGAAATATCTCCGTTACCATAAATCGGATCAAACAATTGTATAGAACCAATTTTATAGCAATTTAAATTTACTAAATTGTTATATACATTTATTCTCTATCTTGAATATTAACTGAGATATTTGCGTTTATATTAAATTTGGGGCCGATGACGGACGAGTGAGTTTCCCGGCAAAAACTAGTTCGGTCGTAACTGTTCGGCTCGGAGATTTCTCTATTCTATAACTTCACGTGGGAAATCTGCTTAGTATACGCAGCCCCTGCGTGACGGACTTTTTTATTTTATTTTTTTTTTTTTACAAAAAAGTAGAGAATGAGATCACTAGTGTGTAATATCAGCAGGAGGGAAATCTGCTAGTTAACGCAGCCCCTGCGTGACAACGTTTATTTGCAGTGATAACTCGCACTATATCTGAATTTCCTATATATACATATTATACTAAGATGGCCTGCTAAATACTTTGTGGTGTTCTTATAAGTTTGTTGTTTACAGGAGTATATAGTGTTGCGAAAATTAAATACATGAATAATCCTTCAGAGAGAGAGTCGCGTATTTGGAAAGTGTGACGTAGACCAAAGAAACCGACAGAAAGTTCTAGCTCCTTATAGACTCGTCCAGCCTAGCGTCGAAGGAACCAGACAATTCCCCTTTGATGTATGCCGACAACCTATATAAGAACAGCAAGCCGCGATCGAGGCAGTTTTATGCTCAGCGATCTTGATGGTCACATTAGTGCTACAGTGCGACTTAGTGCAGTGCGGTGTGTTTTTAGAAGAAGAACAGTGTTGTGCCGTGACTGTAAGTAACAGTTTAGTGCCGTGTTTAAGACAGTGCAGTGCCGCGAAGTAAAGGACAGTGCAGTGCCGCGAAGTAAAGGACAGTGCAGTGCCGTCTTGTTGTGAATTTCAGTGACCGTGAGTGAATTGTTGGACTGTGTAATCTGAAGAACAATGACGCTATGAGTGTATACTGTGAGTAGTAATTAAGAATAATTACCAAGTTTATTGTGCATTGTGAAATAAATTGTGCAGTGACTTAAACTGCGAAACTTGCGAGTATTTAATTTTGCAATCCAAAAGAACTCTTATTAAAAACGCTTATTACCGGTTTTGGTAATAAAAACGTAACAATATAGTATCAGGCTGATAGCTGGGATGTATGTGGATTAGTCTGCCATGAATCATTTTGGTTTTGATAAAGCCGATAGGTGGCGTGAGTCAGCCATCATTTTTCCTCTAGCTGCTACTATCTGCTCCAACCTTTTCTGCTTTCTCTATTCTAGTATTCATCACATTCCTCTATATTGGCATCTTCCAGATCCTGCAGTACAGTATTGCCAGGCTTATTTCTCACTCCTTGAAGGACTAGCCCTCTGCCTTCCTTGCTTTTGGCAACCAAAATGAAGACACGGTCAAGACCCGAAGACCTTAATAGTATTAATGACCAGGACCATGGAAGTCTACGAGTATATTAACTAAGTTAATTAAATACTAAATTAACTAAGTAAATTAAAACATTTTATAGCAATAATAATAAGATAAATTTATTTTGTTAAACTGGAGGGAGAAGATCTGTGAGGTACAGCGCGACCACTTTTGTATTAAATTAATACAAAATTTATTAATTTGTACTTGTGATTTTAAATTTTATTTGATCCGGAACAAAAATAAAAATGTCTTCCCCAAGCATTTTTTAAGATGTTACAAATGATGAAGATGTGATGAAAATACATAGAGTATTATTTGAGGTATACGTGGATAAAAAAAGTGGTGGTGTACATCACATTCCTCCTGCTGTAGAATATGAAATAGGAGATGAACACCTGGATACAGTTGAAGAAGTAAAAATTGAAGAAAGACAAGGTAACTCGGAAATATAAACTTAGAAGAATGAAAAGTAATGGATCTACAAAGAAAAAAGCCTGCTTTGTCAATATAGAAGACTGATTTTGTATATATGTAATTATACTTGTTTCCTATCATTTCTGTTATTTCAATTAATGTTTTTTGTCATAAAATAAATTAAATAGTATTTATAAATAGTAATAGTATTTTACTTTAATTTCCTTTCAAATGTTGCAGTTTAAGGTTATACTATTACTGGGATTGAAATGCGATCTGACAGATACAGCGCGACTACTTTTGTAGCAAAGCTTGGCGCGACTACTGGAGTGTTAATGTTGACAATAACACAATAATAATAAATCATTCTTCCACGTGACGCATGCTGTCGCATATACAAGCTACTCCTGGGGAGTTTTTTCCTGGTTCCTGCTGGGAGGTAGAGGCCAGAAATAACATACTTAATTTCCCCTGCATGTGCTCCAAGTAATAAGGAAGTCCACCAGAGGCCAAATTCCTGGGGAAACTCCCCTTCATATCCTCCATAGTGTGAATCAGAATGTGAATGTAGCCTGGGTTAAAACCATTTTAGGATAGGATTGTTGTTGATCATTATGGAATAAAAGTAAGAACGGGCTCGATGGATTTCGTACCGGAGTCAGGGGTATCTCAGGAGATTTCCCTTCGGAGAAATAAGCTATTGAGCTTGTATTCATGATGCCATTTTCAAAAGTTCTCCCCCGAGAGGGCGGAGTTCTTCTTATAGCTTGGCGGAACACACCAAAGAGAACTGTTTAAACACACCTAGGATCCCGGACGGATATTGCCGAGAACAAGCTAGACCATCGGTCGGCATCTTTCACCTATTTCATACTTCTTAAAATATGTGATTAACTCTATTTAATTTTACATGTACGTAGTTTTCGCAAATATATATATATATATATATATGCTATGGCTAGCGGTTGCAAGTTTTGTTTGATAGTCACAAAATTCCATATAAAAGCGTTTTATTTAAAAATAATGAACAAGTTCGTTATTGTTGTAAATATTATGGCAGTTTTACATTAAGATAAATAAAAATGTCGAGTTTGTTACAGATCTAACCTACGCTAGAGCGTTGACAGACATGTATAAATAATAATTTTGAACGGACCTCATTTTCTCCTAGGTGGGATCAATGAACATTTGAGGAAATTTTCGAAAAATCTTGTCCTGAGTAGGACCTCTATAACCTTAAGGGAAATCTGCTAAAATCTAGAGAGATGTTGAGATGACCAATTGACCTAGTGCTGCAGTAAACATGAAGAGCTGCTCCATCTACCCTCACCGTATTTATGTAAACAGGAAGTAATCAGGCAACGTGATAAGCATTATCCTATTCCATCATATAACCAAGTGAACTTAGAGAATCAAATCAAACACGCTCAACTGGACTTCAAGTAATAGACACTCTAGAAGAGAAGAAATAGTACTTACACGCCTACGCACAGGACACACTAGATTAACACATTCATATCTAATGAGCAGACAAGATGAACCTATATGTCGCTACTGCAACAGAACGCTGACTGCAAAACACAAACTAACTGACTGCACACAAGTAAAAGCATAGCCATGGCCCACAAATGTATGCCAACTACTAGCCGACAGTAGCCAATTTATAGATGATGTTTTTGAAGAAATAATGGACTATTTGATGAAATATAAAAGCTATTATTTACCATTACGAAAGTTATATATAGCAAGCACTGTACGTGGTATATACGTTATGACTTCTTCCAGTTTAACTATTCATAGTTTTTCTTTTAGCTTTTTTTTGTTTTATTTTTTCCCTCATGTTGTAAATATATCAACAGTTTATATTTAATTTAGCCCATTCTATCTATTTTGAACATTTTTAAAATTTAGCTGTGCAAAAAGTTTAATATTTATTTAATTTTGTGAAACTATACTCTAACATGTTAAAAGATGAATCGGCATTGTAGCGGCATCTCAAATAAATAAATAATATAAATATTCCATATATTCGAGTTGGGCTTCACCGTCCGAGTATTCCGATGTAAGTAAATACTCTTGTATAATGTTAAAACTAAATCAACAGGTTTACAACTAATCTTCAGCATGTTGATCGTTACCAAACTCCATATTTAATCGTATTTGTAAAACTAAAGATCAAGTTCGTCAAAGGCAGAAATCTGATAAGTGGGAGGCGGGATTTGGAGGGGGAAATTTTGCATTTTTTACCAAGATATTTGCATTTTTCAGTTTTAAGCCTTCAGCAGACCTCCACTTCTACTCATGCCATATAAACAATAATCTGTTATATAATAAAGTACTTTATTCCAAGCTTTATTAAAGACTTATTATACGAGATACTTGCAAATACGTTCTGTTGATCCCCCTTCCCCGTCGTTTTTGGACTACGAAAAATTGATTGATTAAGGTAAAAATTATTCTGATTCACTATAAACTAAAATGTACTAGATTTAGTCAATAGTTTTCAATAAAATTAATATTTTTTATTCAGATATATTTCAGTAATTGTTTTTCTTTCCGGTGAAGAATAATTCTATCTATCTGTTAAGCTGTGAGAGGTTGGCAAACCTGTTTGTTTACAATTCAAACGCCTTCCGTTGGGAGGTTATTAAAATTGACTGAAATATTTCTCTTTCCTGTTTGTATTTATTCACGGTGGAGTGTTACGAGTATGTGGATTTATCAATTACAAAACTTAACAAGGGAAATCTGCTTAGTTTACGCAGCCCTGCGTCATGGGTTTTCTAGTTTTCAGTCTTCAATAAATCATCACACTTTATGAATGAACCTCCGAGAGGGGTTGGCTGCCTTGGTTGTTTGTATTTCAGACGCTTTCTGTTTTCGAGGTTATTGACTGAATCATTTCTCATTATCGTTTTTTGTATGTATGCACTTAATATTCACGATGGTATTAAGTGTTACCAGTATGTGCATTTATCTATTACACAACCCCTGCGTGACAGACTTTTTTATTTACATTGGGATTAGTTTGTGCCACTTTCCAGTATTGTATTATAAAACTGTTTAAGTTGCCAGTTAGTGTTGAGTTTAGCAGTTAGGCATTCCGTGCTGTTTATTGGCCATAGCTTACAACTCCTAGAGACAGTGATCTGTCCAATATGGCTTCGGTCTCATCGTTGGCCTCTTACGCTTATTGGATTCTATTCTCTCGCCAATCGCCTATCTTAAGCTTCTCCCAATTTTAGACAATACATCACTAAAACACTTCGGCCCGATTTTCTATTTTGCAACAATTTTACTAATAAATACCTCTAGTGAAAAAGATCTTTTAATGGTAAACAGGAAATGTCCTATACAATTGTTGTATCTCTCTGAAACCTCTCCCCCATCCTTCTACATGAAGCTATGCAGGTCGTTTGTTTGTTTCGTAAAGTTTTAGGGTGAAAAACTCGCCCTGTAAATCATCGCCCTGTAATATCCATAACTCAAATTTTGTCATCCTCATCCATATCGCCATTTTAAAAATATAAACGAGTATACAGGAAACTTGTAATTTAAATTTCTTTGTATAAATTGGTAATTTTCACAAAAATAAACAATTTATCTAGCAGGTGGATTATGTATTCCTTTTATAAATACTACGTACTTAGTTTAAAATGTTGATGTTTTTTAAAAGTAAACCTTTTTTGAAATCATTCAAGAATACCTTTGCATTATTTCGTTTTACCGAAATAAATATTTGTGCATTTTACGGCTAAAGGATGCGTCAAATCGAAATATTCTCTGATAAAAACTCGTTTTAGTATTTGATTTTCTACAAGAATTTGCCATAAAAAGTAGGGCACTCCATTGGAAATTCCAAAATTATGATCGCTGGAGAAGGTTAGGTGGTTCACTATGGACTGGAAGGATTTTTAGGGGCCCAAATTATGGCACACCAAGTCTCAGCCTTGCAATAAAATAATTGGAGATTTCAAAGAGGGGGGCATGGGAAGATGGCGAGATGGGGGGATGGGGGTATGTATATCTTAATATATATATATATATATATATATATATATATATATATATATTATATATTGGACCGATTTAAATGATTTATTTTTGTATGCGTTTGGGTGACGCCCTGGATGGTTTAGATTTACAAATCAATCCGGCAGATGGAGCAGGAGTGGGTGTCGTAAGGGATACCTAAAATTAAAAATAGCGATATTTCGTTTCCTATTGGTTTTTCAGTAAATATGCACAGGATAAAGGTTGTTTATTTTGTTATTTAGATTAACTTTTTTTTAAATTTACTTTTGTCGTATAACAAAATATAAACGAGATATACACAAAAAAAATTAAAGTGGGAGCCAACAATTTTATTGGGCACCAACGATTGAACCGAACTGAACAAAACTCGGTATGTGAATTAGAATTAGTTCTTCCATGGTTATAAGCTATACTAAATTTTTTAGGTTCGAACGGGAGTGGAGGTTATAAGGGAGGCCTGAATAAAAAAAAATCGCGATATTTCATTTTCTATTTGCGTTTAGGCAAACGTACACATAACAAAATTTGTTTTTTTTTTGTGTTGTAAAAAGTAACTTTTGTTTTAAACATTATATTATTAAATTTAATATCCTAATCGCTTGAAATATCATGCAGGACAACGTCTGTTAGGTCCGCTATACTGTTTGTCCCTCGTGAATAGGTTTATAGATTCCTTGCTCCTACTGTTGTTATTAGGCAGATTTCTCTATTGTATAACTTCACGTAGGAAATCTGCTTAGTTTACGCAGCCCCTGTGCGTGACGGACTTTTTTTTTATTTATCTTAATGTAAAACTACAGATCAAGTCGTTAAAGGATGAAATCGGGCAGCTGGGGGTTTAGAGTTGGGAAATTTCGAAAACTCAAAATATCTCATTTATTATACGTCCTATCAAAATATTTTATGGAACCAATATTCTTTCAAAGTTTATGTTCTATAAATGTTATACACATGTTTTCTCTATCATGAATAATAACCGAGGTATATGAATTTTAGCAGATTTCCCAAGCATAAACACACAGACCAATATTATTATCACATACTCCTACACATTTCATATTGATACAAGTGGGGGGGGGGGTGAGTTATTGGACTGTGCAATAAGAAGAACAGTGAAGCTATCAGTCCATACTGTGAGTAGCAGTTAAGAATAATTGACAAAGTGTGTAGTGCATTGTCAAAGAAATTCTGCAATGATAAAAACTCTGAAGCTTTGTGTGTTTAATTTTTCAATCCTTAAAGAACTCTAATAATCAACGTCTATGATTCATTCATCCACAACTCTCTCACTTTTTGTTTTAATATATTTTTGGATTTCTAGGGTATGTTTGGTGTTTAAAGTATGTTAGGGTGGATTTAGGATAATTGGAACAGGGGTTGGTTTAAGGTTAAGTTATTTGAGGGCTTAAATGAGAGGGACAAGAACTATTTAGGTTGTAGCTAGCCGGTAGAGATGGTGGGGATAGAGGCGCTGACTGGTGGCGGGGGCGGGAGACAACCAGTCCCCAGCACTCCCTCGCTATATCATCTGCTCCCCTCCTCTACAACAGCTGTGAGTTAGCAATCTCTTATCAATAAGCCTTATCTGTATACATATATTAGCGCATTTCCCTTCACCTATAGCCTCTGCCATCTGGGGGCGTCTAGACCGTATTGCCTAGACACAAATGTAACACAAACTGCTAGCCGACAGCACCCAATTTATAGATGATGTTTTTAAGTATTTAAGAAATAATGGATTATTTGATGAAATATAAAAGCTATTATTTACCATTATGGTAGTTATATACAGCAAACACTGTACGTGGAATATAAGTTATGCCTCCTTCCTATTTAACTATTTATAGTTTTTCTTTTAATTTTCTCTATTTTCCCCCCTCATATTGAAAATGTACTAACAATTTATATTTAGTATTGTCCATTCTATTTATTTAGCACATTTGTAAAACTTAGCTGTGTAAAAATTTTAATGTTTATTTAATTTTGTAAAATTATATTCAACTATGTTAAAAGATGAATCGCCATTGGAGTGGCATCTCAAACAAATAATATACACAAATATGCTAGTCTGCATTCAGATAATAACTTTTGAACATTTTGTTTTTTATCCAAGAACGATGAAATTCAATGTTTGCCGTTGGAAGTTCGTTAATGAAGTCAATTGCACAAAATGTCTCTCTAACAGTTCCAGCCAGCTTACAAGACAATTTTTTTTCTAAGTGGTACAAAGTTCTAAAACTTAGATCATATAACACTTTTTGATCCTTGGTTTACAATCAGACAGTTCACGAATTTGTTGTATATGGTGGGCAAATTACAACTATTTCACTACTACTTCCTAAAGTTGAAATAACAAATTTTCTTATTAAGTAGTAAATGAGTAATAAATATTTAAATAGTAAAATGTAATAGTTATTATTTTGACTGTTGTGCCGTGCGCCGTAAACAATTTATCCAAGATCTTCCAGCACTTGGCTAACGTTAGTCATATTAACATAGACTTTTCTTGTACTTTTGCTAACCACAAATAGAAAAGGTTCATTTCCGTTTGAGGCTAAGCCTTCCATCTATTAGGTCTTGTTATGAAAATTTCCGAGCTCTGAGACGCAATATCTGCCGAAGTAGTCGAGGAAATGTATGGGAAATAGGTTGTTTAGAATTGCATAAATATAACTATTTTTAGCAGATTTTCCTTAAGGGAAATCGGCTATTGAGGTTGTGCTCATGACGTGGATTTCGAAAAATGTCCACAAATGTCCATCGGTCCTACTTAGGAGATGACGAAAATGAGGTCCGTTCAAAATTTTATATATATATATATATATATATATATATATATATATATGCTTCCGCTCTAGCAGTCGTAATTTTAGTTGAATCGTTACCAAACTCGATATTTAAACGTTTTATGTAAAAAAAAAAACAGATCAAGTTCGTTAATGGCTGAAATTGGACTGGGGGTTTAGAGGGGAGGAATTTCGAAAATTCATAATATCTCCGTTATTATGCGCCTGATCGAAAGTTCGTATATAACTAATCTTATTGTAAATTTAATGTTCTATTTATGTTTTTGCGTAAAGTTTTTCACTATCCTTAATATTAACCGAGATATTTGTATTTTGTTTACGGCCTTGAGTAAACCCCCACCCCTAATCATGTCATGTCAACAATAAGCTGTTATATCATGAAGCAGTTTATTTGAAGCCAAAATAACCAATATTGTTCTCATTGAACTTTTACGTCTTGAGACAAATGCAGATACGTGTGACATTTGGGGAATGTGCTTAGTTAACTAGTGACAGACTTACTATTCTTAGCTTTGGAAGTAATGTTTGTAACATTAATCGTTTCCATTATGAAACGAGTGAGTTATGAAATAAATCATTGTTTACATTTCCTTTCTCTACTTCAATTAAATTAAATTCATTTTTCTTCCATCGCAAATTAGATATATGCTCTGTGGAAGGAGAAGATGCTTTGTTATTCTATTTTAGTGTTTATTTAGTAAATGTAGATCCAAACAGGAAAATGTTACTGCTATGATTCAGTCAGATGTATAACATGATTCGAGCACCAATTATTGTGATTTGAACGGTTTCCAGTTCGCCGAATATTCGTTACGGAGACGAGAATATTTCTTAACACACTCTTACTTAAGTACTTTACTCTTAAATAAAAGCATTATATTTATTTATTAAAATAGTAATTAAATTAAATTTTTTATTAATATTTTTTCTTAATTCAATACGCATTTAAATAGCACAAAGCCTATGTTAATTTATATACAAAAAATGGATGTTTCTGTTCTACCTGCATACGAATTGTTTTCTAAAGTGAATTTTCTCCATTTGTTTCAAACTCTGTTTCTACATTGGTGTTGTTCAGCGAGAGGCGTCTACAATAGCAACCATTCCAACTCTCAATGCCTTTAGGTGCAAGAACAAGGAGAATGAAAATTGTTTCTTATGTTTTTACACATTTTTTACATGAAACTATGCAGGTGGAAAAATGTATTCCTTTTACAAATAATTACTATGTAATTAGTTTTAAATGAATTAATTCTAAAAAAAATATTTTTTTTTTTTTAATTTCAGAATTCATTCCTTCCCACGTTGACTTGTTTCAACGGCAATTTTGTTGAATAAAACTTTTATATTGCAGCTTTTTTCAATAAAATGGGTCGTTTCTGAAATAAATATTTGTGCACCGCTAAAGGGTGCGTCAAATCAAAAAATTCGCCGATACAAACTCGTTTTTGAATTTAATATTCTACAAGAACCCGCTATAAAATGTAGGCCATTTTATTCGAAATTCCCAAGTTATGGTCGCTGTAGAAGTGCTGGAGAAGGTTACGAGGTTGAATATGGACTGAAAGGATTCCTGAGGTGTCACAATGTTGGTACACTACATCTCAGCCTTGTATTCAAATAATAGGAGATTTTAATGGTTGTGGACATTTGAAGAAAAATTTCGAAACACGCGTCATGACTACGACCTCAATAACTGATTTTCCTTAAGGGAAATCTGCTAAAATAGAACGAGAGATGACGTCATATGCGTCTCGGTGATATGTTTAAGCAAGCCCTTCGCGACGGGTTTTTATTTTTATATTAAAAGAAATGTGGCTACGGAGGTCGGATACATTTTATAAATGAATTCTGCCACTAATTTATAATAAAAGCAATCCCGTAATTGAGGTATATTTCGTGTTATACAGTAATTAATATTTCCAAGGTTTTGGCACCATTCTATGCAAAATCTAGTTGATTGTGCTTCTTGCTCTCGACCAGGTCCAAAAACTGTCTTATCAACCACTACCTACTCCTTTCCAAGTTGATGTAAATCTGTCCAGCCTTAACACTCTCCGCTCTCATTCCAAAAATAAATATTCAATCATTCTAGCCTACTATCATGAAGTATGATAAACCTTCTCCGGCTGTCTTCAAAAAACAGCTATACAACATAATAATAAAATAAAAAAATTATAAACCTAAACAATTTGAGATATAACTACATATGTAAGGGAACAAAAGATATTATGGACAAAAATAATGGAAAAAAGAAACCACGAATTACGCAAAAAATAAAAACTGAAACGCACTGAAAACAAGCATGAAACAATTGGAATTTAAATATAAAGAAGTTATGGATTTCGAGTGGTAGTATAGGCTGTCACAAAATACTGTGAATTTTCGAAGGACGTACTGCATTTGTAGTTCGTAGGTTGTGCCGCCATGTACATTTCGAAAATTATTAAGTTCTATAAACTAGACATTCAATGCGAAAAAAAAAAAAAGTTATTTCGTATGCAAGTACAAGTTCACAAATTATTCTATAATGGGGACCTTTGTAGCCATCTTCATGAGATTAACCTACGAAAATAACATTGAAAACATACGGGCACTTATACAGCGGGAAATGCATTCGGGGAATTTGATTTTTTAAATTAATTTTAATTACATCTTATTTTTCAAATATGTTTTGAACATATTTAACATTCAACGTAGCATTATCTTCTTTAGAGCAATAAACACGTTTGTTAATTTGGTTCGTTGATCCGAATTAATATTTAGATAGAATGGTTTCCAACATTGACCGGGCGTCGCATTTAAAAACAAATTTAGAAGTATAAATTTGTTTGGGACCAACGAATTACAATTTTGTCACTAATAATGCTTCTACGTCTAAACTAATTCGTTCAATAATATTTTTGAACAACTTTAGGTTCCTCATTGCCTCTCTGAACTTTATTTGGCTAGTTTCTAAAGGATCTTCCTGAAGCTACCTGTATCACAAGCAGAATGAAAATAGTAAAGTCCGTCACGTAGGGGCTTCCTAATCTAAGCAGATTTCCCTCGTGCTGGTATGACACACTACTAATCTCATATTACCTTATATTCTCTATTTCTAAGTAAAACATATTTGGTATTTAACATTAGAATGAAGTGGTTCAAGTTATAACAGCTTATTGTCAATATGTAGAGAGCAAGAGTGGGGGTTTACTGTTGGCCTAAAACTAAAGAACGCAAATATCTTGGTTATTAATCAAGATACTGAAAAAAAACATATACAGCAAATTTAATTTGAAATAAGATGGATTCTATACAAGTTTTCGATCCGAGGTTTAATAATAACGGAGGTATTTTGAATTTTCTAAATTTCCCCCTCTAAACCTCCTGGGGTAGGATCGAAGGACATATTGGGAAATTTATGAAACTCACGTCTTGAGTACGTCATCAATAGCTGATTATCGTTAAGGGAAGTCTGCTAATATTTAATAATTATAGTAAACTCGAGGCAAATCCAGTTTATTTAACTTAGATTCCGATCCCAAGTTGTCTCATTATAAGTGACTATTATCTTATCTATAAGCTCTACAATTAAACAGACCAGTATATATATATATATATATATATATATATATATATATATATATATATATATATATATATATATATATATATATAAAGCTGAGCAAAATGTGTGAATTTCTCGAGATAAAGCCAATGAGTTAGAATGTGAGTCTAAAAAAATGCTGAATGTTTTGATGATCACGAATGCTGGCTGAATGCCAACGGGAAACTATTTAAATAGAATGACTCCATTACACTGCTTAGCCTAAAATAAACAAAACTTATTGCGCTATACTAAGCAACATCATAATATTAAATTATTATTATTTTATTTTGTTCCTTAGTAAATATTTTATGGATTGTACGTTGGTCGTTTCAGTAAATGTTCTAAGATAAATATCCCAGTAGATAAATGGCTTTAAACGCCCATTGATCTTTGCCAATTGATAACAAAAATAAGGTCCGTTGAATGTGTGTGTGTGTGTCTATATATATATATATATATATATATATATATATATATATATATATATATATATCTGTTAGTGCTCTTCTGGGAGCTATTTTCGTATAATTGTTGCCAAATTCGACATTTAAACGTTCCTTCTTAAACAAAACATGGATTTGTTTAAAAGGGAAAAGTTAATTAGAAGAGTTGGATTTAGATAATAGGTATAGGGAATTTTAAAAATTCAAAATATCTCTTTTATAGTGAGTCGAATTATAAAATGTTATAAATGTTATGATGCTCTACAATGGTTAGGAACTATAGTACACGCTTTCGTAACTGAAGCTAGTTATTTGTACATATTCAGCCTTCAGTATCCCCCCCACCCCAAACACACAAACACAAACCTTTTACTTAACGGTTTTACATCTATTGCTAGACCAGGTGGAGAGGGTTTTTAGAGAAGGAAAATTAGAAATATCTCCATTACTATACGTCGGATCGAAAAAGAATAAGTCCTATTGCACATTAAATTTACTATAAATATTGGTCTATACATTTATTCTCTATCTTGAATATTAACCGAGATATTTGCATTTTTATTAAGTGTGTGTGGATAACAAACGTGTTGAGATTAGCTTTTGTCGGTTGTGTTCGTGAGATTCCGCCGAAAATTAGTTCGACCGTTTCCTTAGCTGTTCCGCTCTCGTGAAATTGGTTTAGGGGCTCTTGTAAGCTTTTACTTTGTGAGATATATGCGAATACGTTCTGTTGATTCACCCCCTTCCTCAGTTTTAGCAGATTTCCCTTGAGGGAAATCAGCTATTGAGGTCGTACTCATGACGCGATTTTCGTAAAATTCCCTCAAATGTCCATCGATCCTACCCAGGAGATGACGAAAATGAGGTCCGTTCAAAACTATATATATATATATATATATATATATATATATATATATATATTTCTGTTAACACTCTAGCGGTCTTTTTTTTTTTTTTTAATCGTCGAGTTGAGATCCACTATCGTCGGTTGTGCCAGTGAGATTCCTCCGAAAATTAGTTCGTCCGTTTCCGTAACTGTTCGGCTCTCGTGAAATTTGTTTGGAGTCTCTTGTAAGCTTTTACTTTGTGAGATATATGCAAATACATTCACCCCCCCCCTTCTTTAGTTCTTGGACTACTAAAATTTGAGTTATTAAAATATAAATTATTCTGATTCATTATAAATTGCGGTACTAGATATATTAAATAGTTTCTAATAAATTTATTATGTTATATTCAGATGTGTGACAGTAATTGTTTTTCTTTCCGGTGAAGAATATGACTATCTATCTGCTCAGTTCTGTGGCTGGCGGACCTATTTGTTTACAATTCAGAAGCTGTTTTCGTTGGGAGCTTATTAAAATTAACTGAAAGATTTCTGGTTACAGTATGTATTTATTCACTGTGGCGAGTGTTGGCAGTATGCAGATTTGTCTATTGTAAAACTTCGCGTGGGAATTCTGCTTAGTTTACGCAACCCCTGCGTGACGGACATGGGCAGATTGTAGTTGGTCATTGTACTGATTGAGCTGTGATATTGAAGGTTATTGTATTTGATAATTGCAGATTGACTCCAGTTTTCTGCTTACTACTTGCTATTTGTTTACAAACAGTAACTGGAGGAAGGCTGTTTATTCATTACAGTCACAATTATTCTATTAGTTGTTAATTTTATTAAATTATACCCTCAAACAAAATTTGTATTATTTTTGACTATGAAATTAGTCTGTCTATGGTAATGATTTTTCATACTATTTTTGTATATTTACGATATTATTAAAAAATTATTCCAATCAATATACGCTATAATTAACGTTCACTTAATAACATATGAAAAAATTGCCTGCGAAATTGTGCAAGCGGTAGGAAAATGGGCATAAAAAAGGAAACTAATTTTTAATTTGAATTTTTATCTTCATATTTGTCAGCAGACCAAAACACTTTATTTAAAAATTATATATTATCATTCAGATACTACACTAATTAACAAACATACATAATGTACTCGTGAAATAAATAGTTTATCTAATCTAATAATGTTGTAAACCTCCCGGTTCAGTGGATAATAACTAAATAATCAATAGATCATAATAAAAACTAAACATTTTACTTTTATTTATCTATAATTCATTTTTAGCAGATTTCCCTTAAGGGGATTCAGCTATTGAGGTCGTGCTCATGACGTGATTTTCTAAACATTTCCTCAAATGTCCATAGATCCTACCGAGGAGATGACGAAAATGAGGTTCATTCAAAATTATATATATATATATATATATATATATATATATATATATATATATATATATATATATAGCGGTCGCAATTTTTGTTTCATCGTTACCAACCTCGATATTTAAAGGTTTTATGTAAAAAGACAGATCAAGTTCCACGGCAGTGTTTGTTGGAAGTGAAGAATGTTTACTTGGTGAGAGAGAAAAAACGTCCAATTCTTCACAATTTGTTTGTTTTTTCTCTCTCTCCAACAGATCAAGTTCGTTAATGGCTGAAATCGGACCAGTGGGGGGGTGGGTTTAGAGGGGGGATTTTCGAAAATTCAAAATATCTCCGTTACTATAAGTCGGATCGAAAAATTGTATAGAGCCAATCTTATTAAAAATTAAATTTACTATTGATGGTGTTATATACGTTTATTCATTATCTTGAATATTAACTGAGATATTTGCATTTATACAATGTGTGTCCACGTAACGAACGGAGATGAGATCGGCTAACTTCGGGCCTAGTCGTGGGTTCCGGCAAAAGCTACTTCGGCTGTTTCAGTAACTGTTTGGCTCTCGTGGAATTTCTATATTATAAAACTTTACCTGGGAAATCTCCTTAGTTTACGGAGCCCCTGCGTGACTGACTATAGTCTTTTTTTAGTTTAATTTCGTCAATTTATTTCATATTACATTTTTCGTTGTAGCTTTTAACTAACTCAGTTTTGGTATTATTTGTTTCATGTAACAAGAAAGATCAAGTTCGTTAAAGTCAGGAATCTGTCCAGTGTGGGGGGCTATAGAAGGGAGAATTTTGGAAATTTGAAATGCCCCCGTCAGATAGTTAAATGGTGCATTAGCAATGTTAGTGCAAATTAAGTTTCCTATATCTGTTGTTATATACATATTTTCTCTGTCAGCCACATCAACTGCAGTGTTTGTTGGTGTATTAGCTAGATTAAGGTTGGGGTATAGTAATGGCTGGAGTGGAAACCGTCCACGCTCCTCCGTCATGGCTATCTCCATCAAATATATATTTCCTTCATTTTTCTTTCTCTTTCTTATTCCCTCAACTCCTCGCCATTTTCTTTTCTTCTTTTTCTTTAGTCTCCCTTCCCATTCTTCCATTAGGTACCACCGGAGCAAAAAGCCAGCAGTCATGTAGCTCTCGGCAACCAAACCATTTATGTAATAGAGTTTTGATATCAGTTTAATACGTCTTTCTGCACACACAAAAAACTAATAGCTCTTCTGTAAACTGTTAGCGGCTAAATAGCCCAAGATGTTTATTGAATTGCTTTGTCTAGAATTAGCAGCTTGATGGATTTCTGCTTTCGAGGCTGTCCTCATGAACTCAGAGCATTCTTCCTAGCTTACACAGCTGTTGAACATACTGCTAGATTTGTATGTATATTCCATGCTTGCATTTACTCAGCAGTGCGGTTACTCAGCTCTCACTATTAATATAATTAGCTAACAACTTTTAAGCTCATCCTTATCAATCAAAACAATTATATTTTTAACAAATTGTATTTATAAGGACCAGTATATTATATTCTATATTTCACTAGCTAAAGTACCTGGCTTCGCCCGGAAAATCATTTGATGCTGAATGATGATGGTATTTTTTTTTTTTAACTTTGAACAATATTTTACCATTTTTCCGTCTAAAAGCTTAGGATTTACACATATAACATTGTTGACCCCTTCTATAGTTTTTCGTGTATACCTCATTTATAATTCAGTATACGGCAAAAGTGAATATAACAAAACAAAGAACTTTTGTTATATGCACGTTTCCCGAAAAATGAATAGACTACGAAATATCGCGATTTCATATTTGATCACTCCCTTATAACCCCCACTCTTCTTTGTAAATCTAAATTTTAATATAGTTTATAAACAGGGAGTTGTTAATACCAAATCACATACTGAGTTTCGTTTAGTTCGGTTGAGTCTTTTGGGCCACATAAAATTGTCGACTCCCACTGAAAGTGTATATTACAAAAGTTACTCTAAATAACAAAATAAACAACTTTTTTTATGTGCATATTTGCACCAACCAAAAGAGACGAAATATCGCTATTTTTAATTTCAGTCCTCCCTTATAACCCCCACTCCTGTTCGTCTCAGAGAATATTAATACAGCCAGAAACCTAACCTGTTTTAGTAGTAATATACATACCACGTTTCATAAAATTCGGTTCAGCCGTTTACGATTCTATAAAAGACATACAGACAAACATATATTTTTCTATTTAAGAGATATTATAATATTAGGATTAATTTTAAAATAGAGTTGATGGCTGTGAGTAGAAGTAGAAGTTTAATTAGTTAAATAGCAGTAGTAAATAGTAATAGTAATAGTAGATAGTAACGTTTATTTAGTGATCAACTCATTAAATATAATCCTTAGTCCCCATAGCAAAGGGTAGTAACCTGTAGATAACCTGCCCAAATCAGTCATACGGCAGAAAATGGATGTCAACAAATAATTTAGATATAAATATGGGATGAGGTAATCTGAAGGCCAGTCAAGTTCAAATCTGTTTGATTTGCGAATCACCTGCCAGCTGTTTTGGAGCTTTCTTTAGAAATGTACTGACTCCTTGGTTTGTACATAAATACCTGGAAGAGGCCATTGTCCTATTTGTTTCTGAATCCACCTCACCAACAATGCTCAGTGTCCAATATTAGCAGAAAGCCACAATGGATTCTAATTATAAATGCTCTATGGGAATTAGGAAGCGACCAATTAGTGGTAATTGTCTACTCGGCTAATTTCAAGCCTATTTTAGTTCCGCCATTATTGGAGATTTTCCTTCAACCAAATACCCTAACTCGGAGTCGTGCCACTGTGGCATTTGTCGAAAGTCCTGCGTAAACTAAGCAGATTTCCCAAGTCCTGGTATAACGCACTTGTGATATCATGTCACCGACTTATATTTTAGTTCTAACTAAAAATAAAAAAAAAATCTGTCACGCAGGGGCTGTGTAAACTAAGCAGATTTCCTTTGTGAAGTTTAACTGTATAAAAAATTATATACTGGTAGCACAACACCACCGTGAATATTAAGTGAATAATTACAAAAAAGAAAATAAGAAACCTCCAGACAGGAAGCGTCTGAAATGTAAACAAACAAGTCTGTACCCTCTCATCAGAAAGAAAAAACAATTGCGGAAATATATCAGAATACAACATGTTAATTTTATTGAAAACTATTTATTATATCTAGTACTGTAATTTATAATGAATCAGAATAACGTTTATCTCTGACAATCAAATGTCGAAAAACAATTACTGTAATATGTCTGAATATAAGGTATTTATTTTATTGAAATCTATTTACTGCATCGATTATGTGTTTTGCCTTCTGAAAGTGTTCGCTCCCTACAGGGCCTACCAACTCAAGCACCAGGCCCCTCCAACTCATTCTAAATCCCATACCTAATTCTATGTTATTGTTCTTCGTTACCAGCAACTTGAATTGTATAGTAGTAGAGAACTATTTACAATATAAATGAATAAGTTGAATTATTTGTCGTGCCATAGTGTACTAGAGGATGGGCTGCTGATTGAATAGTGTGAGTGATTGGGTTTATAAAGGCCGGAAGGAAGTACGCACTCTCTATAACAGTGTGTGTGCAATAGTTGCCTGGGCTGGGTATGGGTGTGCTGGCTGCTGATGGGTGTGGTCTGCAGCATCTCTAGGCGCAGTCATGTATTCTGGGGGACACACATCAAGGCATGAATCACAACACATATGGGTGAGTAGCTAGCTTTGTCTCTCGAGTCACACGCATTTACATTCTACAGCACACATTTTAGCACATTTCCTTTCAGCGACATCACCTAGTTTTACCGATTCGGATTAGTGAGGTTATAAATCTCCGTCGACGTTTCCTCATATATTTATTTCCCAAGAAAATAACTTTGTTACTTATATCCAATAGAAATGTATACTATAAGGCCTTCCCATTATTTAATTTGTATAATGTATTATTTAAACAAAGTCATACTGAATTTGCACAAGGAGTAATAGCGGAAGTAGTAGGGAATCAAACTCTTTGGTTCTGGTAACATATTATCTTACTTCCGATATCTTAATGTTATTGAACCGAATATGTACTATCATAGCAATTAAATTGACATAGACTATTTAGACAAAGATAAACTCTTGCTCTAAATAGTCTGTTTTTTAATAGTTTTAATGTCCTACCTATACTTACTCAATTTAAAAAAAAAAGTCCTTCACGCAGGAGCTGCGTAAACTAAGCAGATTTCCGACGTGAAGTTTTACAACAGAGAAATTTCGCGAGAGCCGAACAGTTCAGGAAACTGCCGACCTAGCTTTTAGCGGGAAACTCACTCATCCGTTAACCACCCAGATTTAATAAAAATTCAAATATCGCGATTAATATTCAAGATAGAGAATAAATGTATACAATAATATTTATTGTAAATTTAATTTGCAATAAGATTGATTCTATACAATTCTTCGATCCGACGTATAGTAACGGAAATATTTCGAATTTTCGAAAATCCTCCCCTCTAAACCCCCCCTCCCCTCTCACCGGTCTGATTTCAACCGTTAGGGCGGTAACATATATATGTATATATATTCAGTTTCAAAGGGACCTCATTTTCGTCATCTACTAGATAGGATCAATGGAAATTTGAAGAAAAATGTCGAAAATGGCGTCATGAGTACGACCTCGATAGCTGATTTCCCTTAAGGGAAATTTACTAAAATTGCCTGTTGATGTATGAAAGGTTTTATGTGTTATTTAGTTCCGAGGAAGATAATTTATCTATTTTACCCTTTATCTAAAATATTTTAATAGAGATTAGTAATTATTGTTTTTGTGTGTCAACAAGGCACTGATGATGCTCTGCATCGAAAGTGCTCTGTCGTTTTAATAAATTGTTACAGTGGAAGCGTAGCCATTTCTTTCCTCTTCCTACACCAAGGATTTTATCCATTGAGCCCGTCGCTATAGCATTAATGCACTCACCTTGAGGCACTAGATTGGGTTGAATTGACTAATTGCACAAGACACATTAGCAAGTGAGCCTTTGTAGATCTAGTTGGGAGTTGCTAGTTGTGCCAGGAATGCCTGATACATCGTCTGATTGCCGTGTTTATGATATGGAGCAGCTGCTACATCTATACAGTGTGCCCAGTTGGCTCAGATCCCTACAGCTTCAGCCTAGAACTTGCAGATGGCTTTCAAATGTATTTTTAGCATCGTAACTATTCCCTGAGTCAACGCTTACATCGTTAACGCTGCCTCAAAGTGTAAAAACTTCTGAAATCCCGTCAAGCACGGCCTGCGTAAAATAACAAGATATCTCACAAGCTGGTATGACATACTGGTCATCTCATCTCACCATCTATTTCCTATGTTTCTCGCCATATGAATCGTGAATAAACTCAGTTACTTATAGTAAAAGTTCGATGAATATAAGTAGGTGTCTCCTGAGGCTGTTATAATAAATAAAGCACCCATCACGCAGGGGCTGCGTAAACTAAGCAGATTTCCCACATGATGGTATAGCACACTAGTCATTTCATTCTTTATTTCTATGCAAAAAAAAACAATGAATAAAAGGATTTTTTTTTGGGGGGGGGGGAAGGGGTTACTAGACTATTGAAAACACAAATTCCACTCCATAATACTTGAGTTAGGAGAAAGTGTATAAAACGACAATTGTAGAGCATCGATAGCTTACATGATTAGTTCAGTAACATTTTACGGTCCGACTCATAACAACGATGGTATTTTGAAATTTTCAAAATTCCTCCCCTTGACCCCCGTGGTCCACCCCCTTATTCCACCCGCGTGGTCCACCCCCTTATTCCACCCCCGTTGTCCACCCCCGTGGTCCACCCCCTTATTCCACCCCCGTGGTCCACCCCCTTATTCCACCCCCGTGGTCCACCCCCTTATTCCACCCCCGTTGTCCACCCCCGTTGTCCACCCCCTTATTCCACCCCCTTAGTCCACCCCCGTTGTCCACCCCCGTGGTCCACCCCCTTATTCCACCCCCGTGGTCCACCCCCTTAGTCCACCCCCGTGGTCCACCCCCTTATTCCACCCCCGTGGTCCACCCCCTTATTCCACCCCCGTGGTCCACCCCCGTGGTCCACCCCCTTATTCCACCCCCGTTGTCCACCCCCTTATTCCACCCCCGTGGTCCACCCCCTTATTCCACCCCCGTGGTCCACCCCCTTATTCCACCCCCGTGGTCCACCCCCTTATTCCACCCCCGTGGTCCACCCCCTTATTCCACCCCCGTGGTCCACCCCCTTATTCCACCCCCGTGGTCCACCCCCTTATTCCACCCCCGTGGTCCACCCCCTTATTCCACCCCCGTGGTCCACCCCCGATTTCAGCTATTAACGAATACTATTTCTAAAGCGGAATGAAACAATTAAATTTTTCGATTCATGACCTCAACATCTTAATTAGTGATGTCATCATACAACGGATTTTCATGCGTGTTACACAGTAAATCTTCAATGGAAACAATATTCGGTATTTAGGCTTGGAATAAAGTGTTTCATGATATAACAACTTATGGTTAATATGATGGCCAGAATGGGGGTTCGCTGAAGGCTTACAACTAATGATGCAAACATTTCCGTTATTATTGAAGGTAGAGAATAAATGTATATAACTGAATTAAATTGGTTTTCAGACTCATAGTAACTGAGATACACCGCTAATTGAAATTTGCGAAAACGATGCCTCCATCCCAATTGGGTCAGGTTAAAAAAAACCCCATCATCATTATTTAGGTAGTATATATTCAGCTGACGAAGTATGTGCCATATCTTCCTAAGTAAAGTAGTTATTTTGGCTAGGATCATCACTGAAAACAGTAGTTTGTTTGGCTTGATACATGAAGAACTCTTACTACATTTGATTTATATATTTATGAACTTCACATCAATGGTGGTTTACCCTGTCAAAAGTAAAACATTGTACAAAGTAAAATAACAAAAGTAAAACAGATAAGATATAATAACAAGTAACAATAACAAATACAAAAAAAAACAAAAAATAACAATGACAAATTAAAGTGAAATAGGTAAGCATTTTATAAGTGACACATAGAAAAAATAAACAAACAAACAACATTGGTGCTGAGCATAGTTGGTGAATGATGAATGAGAAATGAATGGCTGAAAATGGTACTTTTGCTAATGATTGTTGTGATTTCCTCCTTCAAGCTGAACATATACATGTGTACAATCACATGGAATATATTTAATGCATATAATTTGAATCATAGTTGCACACCACAGACTTAATTTGTATGTTAAATTTTGTCGCACGTATGTTTGAATTCTGTGTAGGCTGCCTTCCGTTAAAAGTTCTTGTAAGTCGTTCTTATAAGTCGTAGCATATAATTATCGCTACTAACAAAAAGTTAGCTATATCCTTCATATGGACAGAAAGAGTGTGATTTCTTGGCATGTTTCTCAAGTCACAACGATTTCATTCAATCGTATTTGAAGGCAATGTTATTGGAATAGAACAAGATGGAGGCGAAGAAGGTCATTATTCGGAGAGATCAAACTGCTTATGGATTTGTGTTGGTTTAGTAATATGGATATAACAGCAAGTGAAGAACACCATAGCTGCAACTAGATCGCCGGTGATGTTTGTGAGATATCTTTTCTATTTTGCACGTTGGTAAGTAGTGCAACCCCTGTGGAGGAGTGCATCATTAGTATGCATAAATACAGCAACCAGGGTATTTCCTAAACTTCTTGGATGGGTTCCGAGAATATAGTTGTAAGCCTGACGCAAATGCCGCGGAAATGCTCGGGGATTTCTAGCAGTGTGTCATACCTGTTTATTTATCAACCGTTTTCCTGCCAAGCAAGGTCTTCACCTCAGGGGTCCTGTCTATCTATAACCCACTTCAGGCAAGATTTCCTTCTTAATCTGTATATTATCCTTGAAGGCGCTACACTCCAACCAGGACCTATCGATCTCGGATATCGTATTTACCATTAGAAGCTAATCTCTACGAGGATTTTACAATCAAGACATATACAACCCTCCATCAAAACACGGTCTCCCACTGTTATAGGTTACCCTCACGATTCAAACTACCTCTTATTCGGCAGCCTGCAGGGTGCCATCCAGCCTGTTACAATACAAGCAAAAAAGAGAGGGAGAGAGAGAGAGAGAGAGAGAGAGAGAGAGAGAGAGAGAGAGAGAGAGAGAGAGAGAGAGAGAGAGAGAGAGGGGGAGGAAGGGAGAAGAGAGAGAGGTGATAAGAGAAGAGAGGAAGAGAGAAGAGAGAGAGAGATAAGAGAGAGAGAGAGAGAGATTGTAGAGAGAGAGAGAGAGAGAGAGAGAGAGAGATAGGAGAGAGGGAAAAGGAAGAGAGAGGAAAGAGAGAGATGAGAGAGAGAGAGAGAGAGAGAGAGAGAGAAGAGAGAAGAAGGAGAGAGAAGAGAGAAGAGAGAGAGGAGTAGAGAGAAGAGAGAGAGAGAGAGAGAGAGAGAGAAGGAGGAAAAGTGAGAGGAGAGAGAGAGAGAGAAGAGTGGAGAGAGAGAGGCGAGAGAAGAGAAAGAGAGAGAGAGAGGAGAGAGAGAGATGAGATGAGAAGAGAGATGGGGAGAGAGAAGAAAGAGTAGAGAGAGAGTTAGAGAGAGAGAAGAGAGAGATGAAGAGAAGGAGAGAGAGAGAGAGACGAGGAGAGAGAGAGAGACAGAAGAGAGAGAGAGAGAATGAGAGAGAGAGAGAGAAGAGAGAAGAGAAGAAAGAGAGAAAGAAGGGAGAGAGAGATTGACGAGACTGATGAGAGATGAGAGTAGAGAGTTGTTTGAAGAAATTGATGAAGTGTGAGAGAGATAGAAAGGATATGTGTATTTAGAGTAGAAGAGAGAGAGAGACGAGAGAGAGAGAGAGGAACGAGAGAGATGGAGAGAGATAGAGAGAGGGAGAGAGAGAGAGAGAGAGAGAGAGTACCTGGGGGATACCATACCGTACTAGTGATTACCCAAACAGCAACAGCTGACGGGCATTCGGCTAGAGGATGGACTCTGCAAAGAAAGTAGAGATAATGGCGAGGAGCCGTTACTCGAATCGTGATATAATAACAGAGCTGAATAACAGCATTATTCCAGCAGAGTCCTCCTTCATTTCCTCCATCCATTGTAATTTACAAAGGCAATTGGTCATCTTGCAAGATAATTTCAGAAGAATCCAAGGAGAAACTAGTGACTGTGGATAACACACACACACGTGTAAGATATCTCAGTCAAAATTCTATTCTCTAGAGCTGTGGTGTATGAAACCTATGTACTTAAAATATAAGCAAGGTGTATATGTATAGTGTTGCTATAAGTGATGATTAGAGAGACTGGGGGGGGCGGTAACAGTATAGTCTGTCACGCAGGGGCTGCGTAAACTAAGCAGATTTCCCACGTGCGTCACGTATTTGCATTTATCTCAAGATGTAAAAGTTCAATGAGAACAATATTTGATATTGATATTTGAGGTTTCAAATAAAATGCTTCTTAGCATAATAGCTTATTGTGAACGTGACACGAAGATGAGTGGGGGTTTACTGAAGACCGAAAACTAAACAATGTAAATATCTCGGTTAATACTCAAGTTAGGAAAAAATGAAACCTAGAGTGGCGAGTTCGATTCTCGCCTGGGCAAAGGAAATTATTTAGTGACGAAATTCATTTAATAACATCCTAATATCCCATCCTGGCTAGAAAAGGATGGTAACCTGTAGATAACCCGTCCCGATTAGCCTAAGTTGCAAAAAGTGGACGTTAATAAATAATAATAATAAAAATGAACATAACCATACTTATAGAAGAATACACTTCCAATATGAGTGGTTGTATACAATTTTTCTATCCGACACATAATAACCAGATATTAAGAATTTCCCCCCTCTGAACCCCCCCCTCCTTCTTGTCCGATTTCAGCCATTAACGAATTTGATCTTTCTTTACGAAAAAATCGATTAAAAATCGAGTTTGGTAACGACCAATAGACAAATATATAAAGCTCGTCACGAGTACGACCTCAATAGCTGATTTGCCTCGAGGGAAATCTGCTAAAATGCAAATATCCCCCCCTCTCCCACTGCTCCGATGTCTGCCATTAGCGAACTTAATAGTTCTTAATAGAGGATTAACAATCGAGTTCGGTAACGATCAAATAATAATTTCGACTGCTAGAGTATTAACAGACATTTCTCGAAAATCGCATCATGAGTACGACATCAGTAGCAACCTTATGGGAAATCTGCTATAAAGATGAATAAAACATCAATTTACATTTCCATAATATTATCCCCTTATTAGCCGATCTATATCCCGTTAACCGTATATAAATTTATACATTACTTATTTAAATACATTTATTCATTTCCCCCCTAAAGAAATACATTTATTTATTTCCTTCATAAATGAAATCCATGATTCCTGAGATACCAAAGACCTGCAATAAGTCGGGCACTTAATACTTCCAGTGATTGTCCAGTGACGAATAGTCCTAAACGGTAATCATTATTATTATTATTTACGTCCACTTTATGATACTACGGTTAATCGGGACGGGTTATCTACAGGTTACCACTTTTTGTAGCCAGGGTGGGCCCAATGAGTTTATTTAGTGAGTCCGTTACTAAATAAATTTCCACTGTCCAGGGCAGGGATCGAACCCGCCACTCTAGGTCTACCACGCGAGATTAAGACCAACACCTAAACTCGCACGGCCAACCTGAGCCCCGAAACGGTAATCTTATAGTTACGGATAGAATATGATGTATACAATATTTATTTCTCAAATAAAGATTTATATTGTTAGTGCCTTATGAAATTAGATTTGAATTATTAAGGAGAAAAATTGACATACTTTGAAATTATTTTTTTCAGGTGATGTGGTTACGCTGGTAAGTTCATATTGAAATGAAGTGTTGCAGGCACAAATTTCTCTAAATAAACAAAATATACAACTTTTGTTATGTGCACATTTGCCCGAAACCCCAATAGGAAATCACACACTATTTTTAATTGCTGGCCCTCCTTATAGCCTCCACTCCATGCCCGTCCCTAGAAATAATATGGTTTTAATTATAAGGAAGGCGTTTGTGCCTTAATATCTACACTACATGAGTGTTTTATTTATTTCGTTGAGTCTTTTGTGCCCACAATAAAAATTGGTTGACTCCCGCTATAATTTTTTAGCGCTATAACGCCTTATATACTTCTGTATACGGCCAATAACGAGCATATAAACAAAAGTTAGACCTCTTAAATTATAAAATAAACCAACTTTTGTTACATATCACATTTACTCATTATAATACAATTCACATTAGTGCATATTTGCTCGAAAATGCTAATAGGAAACGAAACTATCGCTCATTTTTAATTTTCAGGCCCCTCCCTTATAACCCCCACTCCTGCCCGTCCCTAGAAATGTTAGTATGGCTTATTAGAAGAAAGGCGTAAGTACTAATTCACATACCGAGTTTGGTTTAGTTCGCTGAGTCTTTTGTGCAAATAAAATTGTTGACTCCCGCTATAATTTTTAGCGTATAACGCCTTTATACTTCCGTATACGGCAAAAGTGCATATAACACTAGTTACTCTCAAGTAAAAAATAAACACCTTTTGTTCTGTGCATATGTGCTGAAAATGCAATAGGAAACGAAATATCGCTATTTTTAATTTCAGGCCTCCCATATAACCCCCACTCCTGTTTGTCTTAGAGAATATTAATATAGCCTAAAGTCTAAGTTGGGCTAGTAGTAATATACATACCAAGTTTCAAAATTTGGTTCAACTGTTTATGCGTGAAAAGGTAACAAACAAACGAACAAATAAATAAACAAACAAACAGACACCGAAGAAACAAAATGCAGTTATGGTGTCTATGACATGTGAAACGAAAAGTTATCGTGTTAATGAATAACTTCATAAATTTTAATTAAATATATTTGTTATTGGTAAAAGATAAATATATATATTTCCAAGAAATATACTTCTTTATGGTGTAAATCGATAGACCTATTTATGTAGAGTTATTCTTCCTGTCAACACGGACCCGTTGTTCTACCCAATCTAGTTCAATTCTCAATGCGTCCTTGAGCCATAGTTTCCCTAATTGTTCTATATTTGGAAACTTATTCTATATGCTCAGGGGAAGACTTTTCTTCTCGAGCTGAAAAACTAAATAAAGTGGCCAGTAACGAGTAAACATTAATTTTGTAAATGATGGGCGTTGGTTGGGTATGGCTAGATTTATTGTGGCCATGTTGGAAAAGCCTGCGAGAAATTGTTCAACGTAATCGCAAATACCGAATGAAATTGATTATATCTTGCATTCTGATATTTAATGGATATTGTTGATCATTCGGAAGAAGGCTTAAACTAAGCAGATTTCCCACGTTATGGTATCATTTGTGGAAGACCCTTGTGATTTCATCCTACCACATATTCTGTATTTATATGTAAAAAAAAAGGTCCGTCACGCAGGGGCTGCGTTAACAAAGCAGATTTCCCAGGTGCGTCATGTATTTGGATTTAACTCAAAACGTAGTCGTTCAATGAGAGCAATACTTGGTATTTAGACTTCAAATAATGTGCTTCATATTATAAGAGCGTTTTGTTAATATCACATGAGTAGAAGTGGGGCTTTGCTGGAGGCCGAAAATTAAAAAAATGCAAATATATGGGTTAATAATCAAGATATTGAAAATCCGTACATAACAGCATTTATAGAACATTAAATATAAAATAACATTGGCTCTATAGAATTTCGATCCGACATATAATTACGGAGATATTAAGAATTCTCAAAATTACCCCCTCTAAACCCTCCCTCCACCTGGTTGGATTTCAGCCGTTAACGAACTTGATCTTCGTTTTTACATAAATATCGAGTTTAGTAACCACCAAACAAAATTGCGGCCGCTAGACCGTTAAGTGACACAATCCCACACACACACACACACACACACACACACACACACATATATATATATATATATATAATTTTGAATGGACCTCATTTGCGTCATCTCCTGAGTAGGATCGATGGGCATTTGAAGATATTTTTAAAAATCACGTCATGAGTAAGACCTCAATAAAGGGTTCCTTAAGGGAAATCTGCTAAAAACCGAATAACTCGCTTAATACTTGAGTTACAAAAAATGGAAGAAACAACACACATGCCATTGAAACGATATCATCAATTGTTGGTCTTGGTGTCCGTTTGTTTGATACCTTTTCACGCCTGAGCTACAGAACCGAATTTTTTGAAACTTGGTACATTACTACTAATCCAAATTAGACTCTGTTCTAATATTCTCAGAGACGAGCAGGAGTGGGGGTTATATGGGAGGTTTGAACTGAAGGATCACTACATTTCGTTCCCTATTGGTTTTTCGGAAAACATGCTCAGAACTTGATTACTTTGTTATTTGGTGTAAATTTGCTGTTGTTATTTTTATCTTTTGGCAATTTCTGGGAAATCTGCTAAAATGATGATTTTGCGCCGATTACGGTTATTAATCGTAGTTGGAGTCATTCACATTGCGGTAATAGCTAGAAAGCATTACCCGAGGAGGCATAGCTGCTACCTGCTACCTGATAGCCGGCCTAACTGCTATTTGATATCTGCTATTGTGCCTCTGAAATGGAATATGTATGTGTTCTATATCAGTGACTGTGAGGGTGGGGCTGGATCACTGTTACTTTCTTCATTCACTCCTCGCCAGTACCAGTCAATGGGACCAGCTCAGGTAAGGTTCTTCCCTCATAATTAGGGTCCGTAGTCTCCATAAACAACCTGTCCGTATAATTACCCTCCCCCTTAAGGGAAATCAGCTATTGAGGTTGTACTCATGTCGCAACTTTCGAAATTTTTCTTCAAATGTCTATCAATCCTATCTAGTACATGACGAAAATGAGGTCCGCTCAAAACTGTGTATATATATATATATATATGTATATATATATACTAGCTCAGATACCCGGCTTCGCCCGGGATTGATTAGAGGCTGGATGGTGTTGGTATTTTTTTGGCAAGACCTTACTTTGCACACTATTTTGACATTTACCCGTCCCAGTGTTTAGGGTTTATGTAAGTCGTCACTGTCCTCCATATTGTCATATTTCCCGTCTCCTGTGCAATAAGCATAGATTTCAGATTTTAAGGACTAACTATTAACGTAGATTTGAATTACTTTTTCCAGGTGAAGTACCTAAAAAAATCAAATTAGAATAAATTGTTGAGCATATCAATATTTCTATGCAAATTACTTGCTCCACACATTGTTCCTGGAGAAATGTATAAAACAAAAGTTAATCTAAATAACAAACTAAACAACTTTTGTTATTTGCATGTTTGTCGAAAAACAGATAGACAATGACATATCGTGAATTTTTATTTCAGGCCTCCGTTATAACCTAAACATTTTAATATTGCTTATAATCATGGAAGAATTAATGCTAATTGACATACCAAGTTTTGCTCATGACGGAATTTTCGAAATTTTTCTTCAAATGTCCTATCAATCCTATTTAGTAGATGACAAAAATGAGGTCCGTTCAAAACTGTGTGTATATATATATATATATATACTAGCTCAGATACCCGGCTTCGCCCGGGAATTCATTTGAGGCTGAATGGTGATGGTATTTTTTAGCAGGCTTTACATTGCACAATATTTTAACATTTACCCATCCCAGTGTTTAGGATTGATACCCGTCGTTGCCGGTGATTTGCTAATAATACAATTATTTGTTCGATAATTCTTCACAGACTTCGATATTTTTATATTTCCCGTCTCTTATACATGTAAATATGGTGAATTAGCAGACTTCCCTTAAGGGAAATCAGCTATTGAGGTCGTACTCATGACGCGAGTTTCGTTTGATCTTTACCAAAATCGTAATTTAATCGTTTTATGTAAAAAGAAAGATCAAGTTCGTTAAAGGCTGAAATCGGACCAGTGGAAGGGGGGGTTTAGAGGGTGGGATTTTTGAAAATACAAAATATCTCAGTTATTATGCGTAGGATCGAAAAAGAATATAGAATAAATCTTATTGCAAATTAAATTTACTATAAATATTGTTTTATACATTTATTCTGTATCTTGAATATTAACCGAGATATTTGCATTCTGCGTGTGGTCACCAGTAGGCTATGTTCGGACTTTTCGCCGAATGCTCTGGCGGCCGTTTCTATAACTATTCGTCCCTCGTGAATAGGTTTAGAGGTTAGGTTAACTGTTTTTTGGGGCTAGAAACTACTGGGTTATTACGCCCTAAATAATGTTTTAGGTTTAGAGGTTTCTTACTACTACAGTTGTTATTAGGCTGATTTCTCTATTGTAAAACTTCACGTGGGAAATCTGCTTAGTTTACGCAGCCCCTGCGTGACGGACTTTTTTATTTCAGGCCTCCCTTATAACCCCCCTCCCGTTCGAACCTAAAAATTTTAATATAAATTATAATCATGGAAGAATTAATGCTAATTGACATACCAAGTTTTGTTAAGTTCGGTTCAGCCGTTAGTGCCCGCTAAAGTTTTAACGTATAACTCATTTATACTTAGGTATACGACTACAGTGTATATAACAATAGTTACTCCAAATAACAAAATAAACAACTTTTGTTATGTTTATATTTGCGGAAAAACCAATAGGAAACGAAATATCGCTATTTTTAATTTCAGGCTTCCCTTATAACCCCCACTCCTGCCCGTCCATAGAAATGTTGGTATGGCTTATTATAATGAAGGTCTCACTGCTAATACACATACCGAGTTTTATTTAGTTCGGTTGAGTCTTTTTTTGCAAATACTATTGTTGACTCCCGCTATAAGTTTTAGCGTATAACGCATTTATACTTCGGTCTACGAGCAAAGTGTGTATAACAAAAGTTACTCTAAATAGCAAAATAAAAAAACTATTGTTATGTGCATATGTACCGAAAAACCAATAGAAAACGAAATATCGCTATTTTTAATTTCATGCTTCCCTTATAACCCCCACTCCTGTTCGTCTCAGAGAAAAATTATATAGCCTAAAGTCTAAGTTGGGTTAGTTGTAATATACATAGTAAGTTTCATAAAATTCGGTTCAGCCGTTTATGCGTGAAAAGGTAAAAAACAAACAAACATACACGAAAGAAACAAAATGCAGATATGGTGTCTATGACATGTGAAACGAAACTTATCGTGAAATATCGCGGAAAAAATCAATGTACAGACAGACGTAACAATTTTATATATATATATATATATATATATATATATATATATATATATATATATTTGTCTGTTACCGCTCTAGCAGTCACCATTTTTGTTTGATCGTTACCAAACTCGATATTTAGTCGTTTTATGCAAAAAGAAATATCAAATTTGCTAATGCCTAAAATCAGACGAGGGGGAGGGGGGGTATAGAGGGGAAGAAATTTGAAAATATGAAATATCTCCGTTACTATAAGTCGGATCAAAACAGTGTATAGAATAAATCTTACTTCAAATTAAATTAACTATAAATATTGCTATCTACATTTATTCTTTATCTTGAATATTAACCGAGATATATACATTTTTCAGTTTTCAGCCTTCAGCAAACCCCCGACTTCTACTCGTGTTAAATAAATAATACTCTGTTATATAATAAATCACTTTATTCGAAGCTTAAAAACCAAATATTGTTTTTAAAGAAACCTTTATTATACGAGATAGATGTAAATTTGTTCTTGTGACTCCTCCCCCTTTCATAAATTCTTGGACTACTAAAATTTGATTGATTGCGATAAAAATTATTCTGACCCATTATAAATTACAGTACTAGATATTGTAAATAGTTTTAATTAAATTAATATGTTATATTCTGATATATTTCAGTAATTGTTTCTCTTTCCGGTGTGAGCCGGGCCGACATGTTTGTTTACATTTCTAATCTAACGCTTCCTGTCGGCAGGTTATTGAAATTGGGTGAAACATTTCTTATTTCCGCTTGTATTTATTCACGGTGGTGTTGTGTTAGAAGTATGTAGATTTATCTATTACTAAACTTCCCCACGGCAATCTGCTTAGTTTACGCAGCCCCTGCGTGACGGACTTTATATATATCAGTCTATCTATCTATATATTTGTCTGTTTCCGCTCTAGCGGTCGCAATTATTATTTAATCGTTACCAAACTCGATATTTAGTCGTTTTATGTAAAAGGAAAGATCAAGTTTGTTAACGGCTGAAATCGGACCAGTGGGAGGGGGGGGTTTAGAGGGGAGGATTTTTGAAAATTCAAAATATCTTCGTTACCGTACGTCGGATCAAAATATTGTATAGAAACAATCTTATTGCAAATTACATTTACTAGAAATATTGTTATATACAGTTATTCTCTATATTGAATATTAACCGAGATATTTGCATTTGCATTGTGTATGTGGTCGGCAGGAGTGGCTATGTTCGGGACATTCCGTGGAGAGCAAGGGCGGCCGTTGTCGTCACTAATCGTCCCTCGTGAATAGGTTTAGAGATTCATTACAATTACTGTTGTTATTAGGCAGATTTATCTATTGTAAATCTTCACGTGGGAAATCTGCTTAGTTTACGCAGCCCCTGCGCAATGGTCCAAAAACCTTTTTTTTTTTAGTTATTAGTTAACTTTTACTCGTTTAGTTTTCACTTAGTGTAAATGAGTAACTAAATATTTCATGCCCAGCATATACATAAAGTTCTATTTACTTAGGCTTCTTATTAGGCCAGATATAGAGATAGTCGTTATCAGCTTGTCATTGTAACTTTAGGGAAATCTGCTTAGTTTACACTGCTCCTGTGGCATGGACATTTTATTGTTTCGTCTACTTCTTGCAAGCTTGGCTAATGGGAATAAGGAATAGGTTCCCACCCTTTCTCAGGCTGATATATATATTTATATTTATTGAACCGGATCGCTACATGAATCCCCGTTGCCGATGGGAATCAAACCCGTGGCTCAAAGTTTCGCAAATAAATTAAGACTAGCAGGTTATAATCGTGCTTGAAGTGCTATTACTAGATGCACTGATGCAGCTAGCCAGCAGACTGCATATGCATCTTCCTGTATGCAGTCAGTACCTGCTGCACATGACCTTTTTCCATCTCCAGCTTGGATCAGATGTCACGTTCGGCTCAAGGCGGTGAACTTTAGCTACTTTTCACTTCATCCAAAGCACAATTACAAGGTCTTCACTTTCCCAACATTCTACCGATATATACAATACCTATTTACAATGGAAAGGTAATATATTATCATTATATTTTTTCGAGATATTAAGAACGACATGAAGCATTTCTCTCTATTTTCTCAATACTTCTTCATCCTTTCACTGTGTCGAGCTAGTCTTTCTTCTGCCCATATGGCTGCTGTACGGGGTTTCATCTCAGATCTAACTTGTCTGTAATAAATATTCTACCGTATTTGGTGTATATTATTGTTATGTTGGCTTTTTCTAGGTCGATTTTGACTTGTTTAGTTCATGTTACCGTGCATTGTCGTCCAGTGTCATCGCGTTCTCCCAGAACATTTCATTCGCTGGTTACCGAGACCACATTGGCTCTCTCAATGTGGGAGAACTTCTGTAACTCTCTGTGTATGTAGTCTATAACATACCTCTCAGGTAAGAAAAAAAAAGGCCTTGTTCCTTCACAGTTGTTTATTCGTTGCGACAGAGCGCTTACGCTCCATCCTGGCAAACATTAACCATAAAAAGCGTTGTATAATATGTCATTTAATTAAAAAAATAAGAAATATATGTACATATTGATGGTCAAGAATTAGAGTTAAAACATAAAACTTTAAGAATAAAAATTAGTGTCCCAGTGAATATGTACAGAAATAAGAAAAATATTTTTTACAGATTAGAATTAAAAACTTGCCAGTCGAATATATAATCAATTTCAATAAATAGTTAAAATAAATAAATAATGATTATTTACAGTTAAAAGGATAAAATAGAATAAATAGTAAAAAGCGAATGGTCCAAGAAAAATTAAAAATAATCAAAAATGAAAGAACAACCACCGGAGAAGAAAAAATACAGAAGCTAGACAATGGCTTACCTCTTCACAGAGATGTTGCTGGAACCTTGGGTTATTTATTTTAACTCTTTATTGTTTTTAATTTTAATCTGTAAAACTATTTTCCTTATATTCACTGGGACACTGATTTGTATTCTTAAAGTTTTATGTTTTAACTTGACCATCAATATGTACATATATTTCTTATTTTTTTAATTAAATGATATATTATACAAGGTTTTTTATGGCAAATGTTTGCCAGGATTCACTGATTATGGAGCTGAAAGCGCTTTGTCGCAACGAATATCCAGCTATGAAGGAACAAGGCCTTTTTTTTCTCTTTTTTTACCTGAGATAATAGTTCCTTCGAGATCCATTACCTCTAAAATGGATATAGCATTCCCCTGTCAGTGTTTGGTTTGTAGATAGATATACTTCTACAGGTGTTTCTAACCTTCAATGCTCCTGATGATGTTGTATGCTCCTAATCCTAATTGCGGCTTCACAATTTAATTTTTTAAACCACCGTAACTTCTAGACATTTTGAGATCTAAAATTTTATATTTAAAATTATTAATGATTTTTACAAATTTATTATAACCATAACATAACATTTTTTATCAAATATATTATATAAACTTTTTGTTTTATTACATATGAAACTAGGAAATAATATATTGTTTTTACATTGCCTTAAAAATCCTATTCTTTTTATTATATGCACTTTGATCTTCACTTTATTCTTCAATTTGAGTAGTTTCTTCACGCCTTCTTCGTCAATTTATCCTTGCCAAGAAGATATGAAGAATATTAAAATCATTTTGAATGGGCCCCATTTCTGGGGTTTTCGAAAATCACGCCATGAGTATAACCTCAATAACTGATTTCCTTTAAGGGAAATCTGCTAAATGGGTGGTAACCTGTAGATAACCCGTCCCAATTAGCATAGAAGCAAAAAGTTAATAAATAATAATAATGAATAAAATGAAATGATTTGATCTAAATACAGGCTAGCGTGCCTGACTGGAGGTTGCATCTAGCCCTTCCTATATTAGCTGAAATGGCTTCCACTTAACCAGTTCATTGCCGCTGTCTATTCTGCTCAGGTTCACTCATGCTTTCAGATCTTTGTCAAAGCCGACTGCAAGACTTCTTAACCATTCACGGCAGGCAAATTATGTCAGGGCTGTTGCAAATGCTAATGTTCCTATTTGAATTTTACGTGGACGACCCCAATTTCGCTAATTATTTCCTGGATCATCCTTCTAAAATTTTACGACGCCATATTTCGGGATCCGTTTGAGATAAATAATTAAAAGTTTCTATTTTTCTTATTATCACTACCTAAGACCAGTATGCAAAATTTTAGGAAATTAAAAAATAATGATGTAAATGGGTGTTTTGAACTGACACGGATTGACCCATTAACGCTTTGTCATGTGCAATAACTTAAGCAAAATCAGTTATTGGGAACATGTCTCTGGAGAAAGCGTTGGCTCAAAACGTGTTAAGATAAAAAGTTTAACTGAACCATAAAATGTTCCAATATGAAGAAAGAGGTCCTTCTATGGTATTTAATAGTGACAGCTGATAAATATATTTATAAATAATAAAAAGTCCGTCAGGCAGAGGCTGCGTAAACTAAGCCGATTTCCCTCGTGAAGTTTAGTAGTAGATAAATCTACTTACTGGTAACACAACGCCACCGTGAATAAATACGAACGGAAATAAAAAATGTTTCATCCAATTTCAATAACCTGCCGACAGGAAGCGTTGGGTTAGAAATGTAAACAAACGGGTCTGCCCTCTTCACATCGGAAATTACTGAAATAGATCAGAATATAACATAATAATTTTATTGAGAACTATTCACTATATCTAGTACTGTAATTAATAATGAGTCAGAATAATTTTTATTTCTATCAATCAAATTTTAATAGTCCAAAACCTTAAGACGGGGGGGGGGGATCACCAGAACATATTTGCATGTATCTCGTATAATAAAGGTCTCTTCAATACAATTTTTGGTATTTAAACTTCTAATGTGATTTATTATGTAGCAGAGTATTGTATATGTAACATGAGTAGAAGTGGCGGTTTGCTGGTGGCTGAAAACTGAAAAATGCATAATATTCAAGGTAGTAAATAAATGTATATAACAATATTTACAGTACATTTAATTTGCAATAAGATTGATTCTATACGACTTTTATGGTATTATGGTAACGGAGATATTTCAAATTTTCGAAAATCCTCCCCTCTAACCCCCCCCCCCTTGCCCGAATTCAGCCCTTAACGAACTTGATCTTTCTTTTTACATAAAACGACTAAATATCCTAAAATGTGTATTAGGGAGGCACAGAGTTTTATGTAAATAGTCACCTGTAACAACTTATATTTTATCTAAACTTTAATTATTTTTAATTTCTTTATTCATTTTATATACCAATTTTATTTTAATTATTGATTTATTTATTTATTCAGTATTTAAATATTTTATTAGTGATTTCCCTCTTGTACAATGTAACTCCATAGTTTCGATATTCAGTTTTGTACATAGCTTTGAATTTTGTCTTTGATTGTTACCTTGTTTATTTATACCGTTTTGTGTTGTGTTCCATTTTTGTTTATTGATTTCCACTCTAGGTTTTTGAATTTCATTTTGTTTTGTGAGTTCCATTTCCGTTTTTGAGTTCCAGTTTCAGTTTCATTCAGTTTTTGTTATTAATTCCGTCTTTTGTGTTCTATTTCTTTCAATCCATATGTTTCGTATTGCCTTTGTCTTTCTTTCCCAATTCTGTTTTGGTTTCATCCCTGTTTTTTGTGTTTTCTCTCTGTTTTGTACTTCTTTTCACGTTTGTGTTCCTTTTACGTTTTGTGATCCTTTTCTGTTTAATTTCCTTTTCTGTTTTGTGTTCTATTTCTGTTTTTGTTTAATTTTGTTAGTTTTTTTTGTTTTGTTATATTTTTTATTTATTTTTACGTCCACTTTATGCTACTAGGCTAATCGGGACGGGTTATCAACAGGTTACCATCCTTTTCTAGCCAGGGTGGGAATAAGGAGTTTATTTAATGAGTCCGTCATTAAATAAATTTCTACTGCCCAGGGATTCGAACCCGCCACTCTAGGTCGGTCATGAGAGATTAGGACCGACGACCTAACCCGCACGGCCAACCCGAGCCCCATATTTGTTTTTATTTTGGTTTGTTTGTTAAGTTATGAAGCTTTTATCTTGAGCAACATCGCCAAAGCTGCGAGGCTTATAAATAAATAAATATATTTGTATATACAAATATTCCCACGGTCAAAGATTATTTATTTATTTTATTTTATTTATTATTTATTATTATGTATTATCCTAAGATTAATGCTAAAATGGCAGACGACAAGGTTTTTGATTTAATTTTTAATATAATTTCTGTTGTTGTATTTGTTGCAGTTGAGAGGGGAAGCGTAGTGCAGGGGCCGAGGTATGGATCCCGCAACGCAGGCCTGCAACTCCCAGCCAACACGGTAAGGGGTTACAAAGATTCACTTTAGAACTCCACTTGCAACTAACTTGAAGAATTACATTTGTATGTGTCTCTCTGTGTGTGAGTGTGTGTGTTTTTATGAGTGATATTTTTCATTATGTGAAATTATATATAATTGTGCATTTAATTGTGTATTATTTTAATTTCATTCTAGTCCATATTTTTGAAGAGATGAAAAATATCAATTAATACCCTCCATGTGTACAGAAATATTTTGTCAAAATTTCAGTGAGTTTATTTTATTTATTTATTGGAGCTTCGAAGCTGTGGCAATGTTGCTCAAAACAAAAGCTTCATAAATTAAAAAACAAAGAAAGAAAAAAAAAGGAAACTAACCAAATAAAACATATACATAAAAGGAACAAAAAAATTAAGTTGAACACAAATAGAAAGAAAATAAAAAATCAGAAATGGAACTAAATACAGAAATGGAAAACATAAATAGAAACGGAACACAAAAAACAAATGGAAGACATAAATAGAAATAGAATACAAAACCGAAACGTAAAACAAAAAGTCCGCCACGCAGGGGCTGCGTAAACTAAACAGATTTCCCACCTGAAGTTTTACAGTAGAGAAATCTCCATACGAGAGCAGAACAGTTACGGAAACAGCCGAACCAGCTTTCGGGGGATACTCACGAATAGATCCGACATCAGCCGATCTCATCTTGTCCGTTATCCGCAAACACCTAATAAAAATGCAAATATCACGTTACGTTTTCCAATAGAGAAATCTGCATACTAGTAACAGTAGTAGTAACGAGCCGCGAAACCAATTTCACGAGAGCCGAACAGTTAGGGAAAAGGCCGAACTGGCTTTCGGCGGATACTCACGTATAGATCCGACATGAGCCGATCTCATCTCGCCCGCTATCCGCAAACACTTAATAAAAATGCAAATATCTCGGTTAATATCCAAGATAGAGAATAAGTGTATATAACAGTATTTATAGTAAATTTAATTTGCAATACGATTGAGTTATACAAGTTTTCGATTGGACGTATAGTAACGGAGATATTTCGAACTCGATCTTTCTTTTTGCATAATTTATTTATTTATTTATTTGGAGCTTCGCAGCTGTGGCGATGTTGCTCTGGGGAAAAAACTGTATAAAATTAAAAAAACAACAACATAAAAACAAAAAAAAACGAAACGAAACAAAATTAATTTAAACGAAACATAAAACAACATAACAGAAATGTAACATGAAACATAGAATAGTAACACAAAACAGAAATGGAACACAAAAACAGGAGTGGAACGGAAAACAGAAACAGACAAACAGAACTGAAACGAAAAACAGGACTGGAATGGATCACAATACCAAATGGAAAAACAAAACACAGAAATGGAAATCAAAAACAAAATAGAAAACAAAAACCAGAAATGGAACAGAAAAACAAAATGGAAAAACAAAACACAGAAATAGAAATAAAAAACAAAATGGAAAACAAAAACCAGAAATGGAACACAAAAACAAAATGGAAAAACAAAACACAGAAATAGAAATAAAAAACAAAATGGAAAACAAAAACCAGAAATGGAACACAAAAACAAAATGGAAAAACAAAACACAGAAATAGAAATAAAAAACAAAATGGAAAACAAAAACCAGAAATGGAACACAAAAACAAAGACAGAAATGGAACATAAAAACAAAATACAGAAATGGAACACAAAACCAAAATGGGAAACAAAAACAGAAATGGAACACAAAAATAGAAATAAAACAAAAACAGAAATGGAACACAAAACCAAAATGGGAAATAAAAACGGAAATGGAACACAAAATAGAAATAGAACAAAAACAGAAATGGAACACAAAATAGAAATAGAACAAAAACAGAAATGGAACACAAAAAGAAAATGGGAAATAAAAACAGAAATGGAACACAAAATAGAAATAGAACAAAAACAGAAATGGAACACAAAATAGAAATAGAACAAAAACAGAAATGGAACACAAAAACAAAATGGGAAATAAAAACAGAAATGGAACACAAAATAGAAATAGAACAAAAACAGAAATGGAACACAAAAAGAAAAAAAAAAAACTAAAAAGTGAGAATTGAAAAAATAAACTTGGATAATAGGAAATAAAAAAAAATATTAAACAAAATATAATAAAATATATAAATTGTTGAATAAAATAGAAAAAAAAAACTTCTCCCTTATTCAAACTCGTGTATCAGCGGAGTTGCATACTCAATGTGAGTTACTGACAACGAAAGTCATGAATTGCATTATGGCGGGAAGGGGGAAAACCTTCAGTTTTGCTAGACAAAAAAAAACGATGAAATATTTACTTTACATATATTAAAAGAGTTTATAAAGAGCTCAGCAAACATACAAGCACACACACACACACACACACACACACACACACACACACACACACACACACACACACACACACACACACACGCTCGCACACGCACACAAAACATTCACACAAAGACTAGAATCGCTGCATACATTTATTAGAAAATTATAAAATCTCTTTTAAAATGCAAGTATTAATTTTGGGTATTGTATATTCAAATTTTTGTGTATATGTTAATGTCTTTTAGATGTTGTAGTATAGTGGGTATGTATGGGCTACCTTCAGTGAGTAAGTCATGTAGGTCGTGGGGTATCTGTAAATGATCTCGTCTCTTGCAGTCTGTCAGTATGTGTTTTATTGTAAGAGTCAAATTGCATACATGGCATTTGGGCTGCTCTCTTTTTTTCATTAAAAAGCTATGAGTAAGGAGAGAGTGGCCAATGCGGAGCCTTGTTAAAATCACTTCTTCCCTCCGTGTATAAGTTGAATTTTTACTAGTCCGTGTGAATACTGTAGATTTAATTTGTCGTAATTTATTGTCTGTTTGTTGCCATTTTTGTTCCCAGTCTAGTAGTACGTTAGATTTTGCAGAATGTACTAAGTCGTCTATTGTAAGTTCATTTGAGTCTACACCATGTTTCTGAGTCGCTAATTTTGCTTGTTCATCAACTTCAGCACTTCGTCCAATATTTTTGTGTCCTGGTAGCCATACTAGTGTAATATTGTTTCGAAGATGAATGGAGTGTTCTAAGATGTGGGTTATAATAGGATGAGTACTGTAAATGTTCTCCAAGGAGAATAGAGAACTTAAAGAGTCTGTAAATAAGAAAATCTGGGAATTTTGAAAATCATGAAATTTTGAAAAGGCAATATTTATAGCTTGTAACTCAGCTGTATAAATGCTTGCATTGTTGTTAAGTTTCGTTGTGTATATGTCATTGTTAATGATTGCTGCAGCTGCTGTCCCAAAGTCAGTCTTGGATCCGTCAGTAAAAGTGTGAAGTGAGTTTGTGTTATTTGCTACAATTGAGTTATAAGCTATTCTGTAAAATTTAGAAGATAATGGATTTCTTTTATTAAATTTTGTTAAAGTTAAATTAATGCTTAAGTTATTTATTCTCCATGGAATAATTTTAAACAACATTATTTATTCTCTCTTTTTGCATAAAACGAGACCGGTATCACACTTAATAAAAATGCAAATATCTCGGATAATATTCTATATAGAGAATAAATGTATATAACAATATTTATAGTAAATGTATTTTGCAATAAGGTTGGTTCTATAATAGTTCTTGATCCGACGTACAGTAACGGAGATATTTTGAATTTTCAAAAATCCCCCCTCTTAACCCCCCTCCCACTTGTCCGATTTCAGCCATTAACAAACTTCATCTTTCTTTTAGCATAAAACGAGTAAATACCGAGTTTGGTAACGATCAAACAAAAATTACGACTGCTAGTGTGTTAAAAGTCAAATATATATAATTTTTTGAACGGACCATATTTTCGTCATCTACTAGGTAGGATCGATGGGCATTTGAAGAAATTTTTCGAAAATCGCGTCATGAGTACGACCGCAATAGCTGATTTCCTTTAAGGGAAATCTGTTAATACAGGGAGGGAACACAAAAACTGGAATTGAAAACAAAAACGGAAATGGGACACAATAAATAAGAAAGTACATAACAAGGGGACATACATGAAGACAAAATTAGGGGAACCACTCATAAAATACTTAAATAAAGAATAAATATACAAATAATTAAAATAAAATAGGTATCTAAAAAATAATTAAGGTTTAGTTGTAAGTTGTTATTGGGGACTATTTACTTAAATCTCTGTTTTTCCCTAATATACACTCAAGTAAGTAAATTCTCATATACGAAACACTAATAGCTTTACGCAGATAATTATTTGTCTTATATATTCCAATGGAGGTTCTGCCTCTTCGACACAGAGGCTATCTACTGGGCTTGGTCTGAAGGCTCCAGTTGCTATCCTCAGTCCTGTGTTGTGTATTGTGTCTAACATTTTAAGTGTATTCGGACTGGCTGATGAATATGCTATACAGCCATAATCCAGCAATGACCTGGTATAAGCACGATAAAAATTAAGCATAGAACATCTGTCAGCTCGCCATGCAGAATTGCTAAGTACCCTTAATAAGTCCAAGCTTTTCTTGCACTTACTAATGAAGTCCTTTAAATGGGGAACCCATGTGAGTTTTCTTTCAAAGGCAACTCCTAAAAATGCAGGTTGGCCGTCTTATTTATACAACGGTTATAGTGACTTACCGAAACATACATGCCATCAATCCTGTCTGTCTTTTTAAAAAGATTATTCTTAATTTCCTCGTTCTACTTCTGATGTTTGCGATTTCCTTCAGTTTTATTTATTTGTCCAAGATCTTCAGTTTTCAATGAACACGTCAGTGAATTTCTTTTCTCATTATAGCAGATTTCCCATAACGGAAATCAGCTATTGAGGTTGTACTCATGACGCGATTTTCGAAACATTTCTTCAAATGTCCATCGATCTTACCCAGAAGAGGACGAAAATGTGGTCCGTTCAGATATATATATATATATATATATATATATATATATATATATATATATATATATATATATATATATATATATTGGTCTGTTAACGCTCTAGTGGTGGCAATGTTTGTTTGATCGTTACCAAACTCGATATTTAAACGTTCTATGTAAAAAGAAAGATCAAGTTATTTAACGGCTCAAATCGGACAAGATTGAGGGGGTGGCTAGAAGGGAGGATTTTCGAAAATTCGAAATATCTTCGTTACTATAAATCGGATCGAAAAATTGTATAGAACCACTGTTATTGAAAATAAAATTACTATAAATATTGTTATATACATTTATTCTCTATCTTGAATATTAGCCGAGATATTTGCATTATTCAGTTTTCAACCTTCAGTAAACCCCCACTTCTTCTCATGTTACATAAACAATAATCTGTTATGTAAGAAACAACATTATTCGGAGCTTACATACCATAATTTGTTTTCAAGTGACCTTTATTATACGAGGTAATGCAAATACGTTATCGTGACCCCCCTCTTCTTAAGTTCTTGGACAACTAAAATTTGATTGATTGAGGTAAAAATTATTCTGATTCATTATAAATTAAAGTACTAGATATAGTAAGTAGTTTTCAATAACATTAATATGTTACATTTTAATATATTTCCGTAATTGTTTTTCTTTCCGGTAAAAGGTTGGCAAGCCGTTGTTTTACGTTGCAGATGTTTTCCCACCGTCAGAAGGTTTCTTATTATTGTTTGGATTTATTCAGATGATGTTGACGGTGCTCTTTTGTTTCCAGTATGTAGATTTATCTATTGTAAAACTTCACGAGGGAACTCTGCTTAGTTTACGCAGCCCCTGCGTGGCGGACTTTTTCATGTTTATTTTTTCCTTAAAACGGCACCAGTAACTGTTGCCCATTTGTATTCTAACCTAATAATTGTTTGTTTATATTGTGAATGTGTAGCCTAGCCTTGAACACAACCACCGAAATCAATTACATAATCAATAAATTTTGAGGTTTCACTTTTGCTTAATGACGACAGAGAAAGGCAGCCATGATGACAATGGGGTATTATCCTGAACCTTGATTGATTCTTGCGCCAAACATGGCCATCACGCTAGAATAGAAAATGACGTTATTAAAACTTACTTCATCATAAAAGAAGAATTCATGTTTATTACTATAGATAAAGACGTGTTGCCTACGAGGCAGTGCACACTATTTCAAAACATCATTTTCAACAGTTATGTCCTCGGGAAGTTGTCATTTTAGATTGTAGTTTCTCCTTTTTATGGTTATGAGGCCTTCTCTCAATACTCTTAAGTAATGCTTTCTTGCTAGCAAAACCATTCAACTTTTCAATAGTATAAACTCTTCAATTGGAAGTATTTGTTTATTTAGGTACACGGTGTTGGCAAGAAATATCCTTTAGCATAAACATACTTATCACTCTGTTTGAGAGTATAAGTGCTACATGATGGCATTACAGACCGAAGATTGGTTCTTCATTATTGAAGTAGCATCACATTAGCCTCACGGTGGTGAGTGAGTAGCTGAGGATGTAAAATGTAAATTGGAATACTCAGTTCTGAGTCCAGCACGATGCATCAGTGTGGGCTCTCCACTATTATAAATCAAAGCATTTATCACAATCTTTTTATTACATTACAAAATATTATGTAATTGTAGTGAATACAGAAATCACTGCCGAGGTATTCTCTGAATAAGGCGTCGCATATTTCCAAAAGTACATTTATTAACAATTTCTATGGAACCCTTCAGATTTTCGTTCAGTTCTGATTTTGTTAAGTTTATTTAGCTGTTTTGTTTATCGATAGTTCAATTTTAAGAGCTGAGATAATTTAAACGATTGGGAGTTTAAGACCAAAACAATGATAGGGCGGGGGTCGACAACAATTCTAGAAGAGGGAGGGGGGGGGGGGGGTAAATCACAACGCTAGGGGTATGGAGAGGATTGAAAACAATGCTAGAAGTGTGAGAGGTGGGTGGGAGGTTGAGATGAAAGCTAGACGCGAGAGGAGGGTTGAGAACAATGCTAGAAGTAGGAGGGGAGTTGAGAACAATTCTAGAAGTGGAAGGGAGAGAGAGAGGGGAGAGATCACACTACTAGGAGTATGGAAAAGATCGAAAACCATGACAGAAGCTAGAGGGGTTGGTGGTTGACAACAATGCTAAATCCAAGTAGGGGATTGCGAACATTTGATAGGTGTGGAAGGGGGTTGAGAACAATGCTAGAAGCGAGTTGGAGGTTGCGAACATTTGCTAGGTGTGGGAGGGGGTAGAGCACAATGGCAGAAGGGAGTTGGAGGTTGCGAACATTTGCTAGGTGTGGGAGGGGGTAGAGCACAATGGCAGAAGGGAGTTGGAGGTTGCGAACATTTGCTAGGTGTGGGAGGGGGTAGAGCACAATGGCAGAAGGGAGTTGGGGGTTGCGAACATTTGCTAGGTGTGGGAGGGGGTAGAGCACAATGGCAGAAGGGAGTTGGGGGTTGCGAACATTTGCCAGGTGTGGGAGGGGGTATAGAAGAATGCTAGAAGCGAGTTGGGAGTTGCGAAAGTTGCTAGGTGTGGGAGGGGGTAGAGCACAATGGCAGAAGGGAGTTGGAGGTTGCGAACATTTGCTAGGTGTGGGAGGGGGTAGAGAAGAATGCTAGAAGCGAGTTGGTTGAAAGGAGGGTGTGATGAGTGCCTCCTATCTAGGGTCGGTTGATAGGAGGGTGTGATGAGTGCATCCTACCTAGGGTTGGTTGAAAGGAGGGTGTGATGAGTGCCTCCTATCTAGGGTCGGTTGAAAGGAGGGTGTGATGAGTGCAGCCTATCTAGGGTATGTTGAAAGGAGGGTGTGATGAGTGCAGCCTATCTAGGGTTGGTTGAAAGGAGGGTGTGATGAGTGCAGCCTATCTAGGGTTGGTTGAAAGGAGGGTGTGATGAGTGCCTCCTATCTAGGGTCGGTTGAAAGGAGGGTGTGATGAGTGCAGCCTATCTAGGGTTGGTTGAAAGGAGGGTGTGATGAGTGCAGCCTATCTAGGGTTGGTTGAAAGGAGGATGTGATGAGTGCAGCCTATATAGGATTGGTTGAAAGGAGGGTGTGATGAGTGCAGCTATCTAGGGTTGGTTGAAAGGAGGGTGTGATGAGTGCATCCTTTCTAGGGTTGGTTGAAAGGAGGGTGCGATGAGTGCAGCTATCTAGGGTTGGTTGATAGGAGGGTGTGATGAGTGCAGCCTATCTAGGGTTGTTTAAAAGGAGGGTGTGATGAGTGCAGCCTATCTAGGGTCGGGTGAAAGGAGGGTGTGATGAGTGCCTCCTATCTAGGGGTGGTTGAAGGGAGGGTGTGATGAGTGCAGCCTATCTAGGGTTGGTTGAATGGAGGGTGTGATGAGTGCAGCCTATCTAGGGTTGGTTGAAAGGAGGGTGTGATGAGTGCAGCTATCTAGGGTTGGTTGATAGGAGGGTGTGGTGAGTGCAGCCTATCTAGGGTTGGTTGAAAGGAGGGTGTGATGAGTGCAGCCTATCTAGGGTTGGTTGAAAGGAGGGTGTGATGAGTGCAGCTATCTAGGGTTGGTTGAAAGGAGGATGTGATGAGTGCAGCCTATCTAGGGTTGGTTGAAAGGAGGGTGTGATGAGTGCAGCTATCTAGGGTTGGTTGAAAGGAGGATGTGATGAGTGCAGCTATCTAGGGTTGGTTGAAAGGAGGGTGTGATGAGTGCAGCTATCTAGGGTTGGTTGAAAGGAGGGTGTGATGAGTGCAGCCTATCTAGGGTTGGTTGAAAGGAGGGTGTGATGAGTGCAGCTATCTAGGGTTGGTTGAATGGAGGGTGTGATGAGTGCAGCCTATCTAGGGTTGGTTGAATGGAGGGTGTGATGAGTGCAGCCTATCTAGGGTTGGTTGAAAGGAGGGTGTGATGAGTGCAGCTATCTAGGGTTGGTTGAAAGGAGGGTGTGATGAGTGCAGCTATCTAGGGTTGGTATATTGCCTTGCTTCGCTATTTTCTGCCTTAATAGTTTCGACTAATTCTAAAACCACCAACTCCCCATTAGACCATAATTTGCTTTAATTAACTCCATCTGGGAGGTCCCTCTATGGTCTACAGTACCATTTCCTTTCCATGTGGTTTCCAGTTTCTCCACAGCTGTATCTCAGCACGCACATACAAATCTTATTCCAGTAGCAACTCTGCCAAATACATTCTCTCGAGAAATCATTTTCTGTGGTTAGGACAGTTTTCCTCAGTATGACTGTAATGTATTATGTACAGGCTCACTCGTATATTACAATCGGTTTTATATCCTTTAGATTTCTGAATCTCGGTATTTTTGTTTTCCCATCTGAATTAAATATTTGAGAAAAAGTTCGTCACGCTTTAGCTGCGCAAGTAAACAGATTTCGAACTACGGTATATGATCTATTTCACTGATCATGGCTGTGTTTGTAAAATATTTTTTACATTGCTATCCCAGCTGGATATGAGATCTTTTGTGCCTCCGTTGCTTGAAGTGAACATCTCCAGAGAAGCGGGGGGTTTCCTGTGTCTAGTTAGAAGAAATCTCCGAAGAGTTTGCGTAGTTATAACCCCCGTCACGCAGGGTATGCGTAAACTAAGCAGATTTCCCTCGTTCGTGTATGACAAAGTAGTGTTCTTCCCTCGCCACATATTAGGACTAAAAACCAGAGAGTACGAGTTTCACGCTTGATATTTTAGTTACGAAAATATCAATACATCAATAGTTGTAGAGCATCAATGTTCAAAGATCTTTAACATTTTTTAATTTGACTCACAATAACGCAGATATTTTGAATTTTGAATCCCCTTTTTACCCCCCCCCCCTTCTACCCCTTTGCTAGTCCGATTTCTACCAATAACAAATTGACCTTTACAGTTGCCTGAAACGAGTTGAAGTATCGAGTTCAGTACAGATCAAATAAATATTTTCCTGATAATAACGTGAACCTTTAATTGATAACATCATTTACTGAAGGGTGGAAACTAAAGAATCCATACATCTCAGTTCATATTAATATTAAATGTAATATGTATATAATAAAATTTATAGGCAATTAAATTTACAATAGGATTGGTTAATGTTACAATTATTTGATCCGGTATATTATAACGGAGATACTCCGAATTTCTTAATTTCTCCTTAATTTAGAACAACAAATATATATAACCTAATTATCAGAACAAGAAATATATATATATATACTAATTATCAGAACAACAAATATATATATAAACTAATTATCAGAACAAGAAATATATATAACCTAATTATCAGAACAACAAATATATATAACCTAATTATCAGAACAACAAATATATATAACCTAATTATCAGAACAACAAATATATATATAACCTAATTATCAGAACAACAAATATATATAAACTAATTATCAGAACAACAAATATATATAACCTAATTATCAGAACAACAAATATATATATAAACTAATTATCAGAACAACAAATATATATAACCTAATTATCAGAACAACAAATATATATAACCTAATTATCAGAACAACAAATATATATAACCTAATTATCAGAACAACAAATATATATAACCTAATTATCAGAACAACAAATATATATAACCTAATTATCAGAACAACAAATATATATAACCTAATTATCAGAACAACAAATATATATAACCTAATTATCAGAACAACAAATATATATAACCTAATTATCAGAACAACAAATATATATAATCTAATTATCAGAACAACAAATATATATATATATACTAATTATCAGAACAACAAATTTATATATATCTATATATATATATATATATATATATAAAATTGTAACCTCTGTCTGTACATTGATTTTTTCGCGAAATTTCACGATAACTTTTCGTTTCACATGTCATAGACACCATAACTGCATTTTGTTTCTTTGGTGTCTGTTTGTTTGTTTGTTTATTTGTTTGTTTGTTTGTTACCTTTTCACGCATAAACGGCTGAACCGAATTTTATGAAACTTAGTTTGTATATTACTACTATCGCAATTTAGAGTTTAGGCTATATTAATATTCTCTGTGACGAACAGGAGTGGGGGTTATAAGGGAAGCCATAAATTAAAAATAGCGATATTTCGTTTCCTATTGGGTTTTCGGGCAAATATGAAAATAACAAAAGTTGTTTATTTAGTTATTTAGAGTAACTTTGGTTATATACACTTTTTTCTTATAACGAATAAACGAGATATACGCTAAAACCTAAAGCGGGAGTCATCTATTTTATTGGGTGCTACCGAATAAAACCAAACTTAACAAAACTCGGTATGTCAATTAGCATTAATTCTTCCATGATTATAAGCTATATTAAAATGTTTAGGTTAGAACGGGAGTGGTGGTTATAAGGGAGACATTCATTGTCTTTTTGTTTTTCGACAAACATGCACATAACAAAAGTTGTTTACTTTGTTATTTAGATTAACTTTTTTTTTTATTTTATACGTTTCTCCAGGAACAATGTGTGGAGCAAGTAATTTGCGTAGAAATATTGATATGCTCAACAATTCATTCCTATTTGAACTATCAGGTACCTCAGCTGGAAAAATTAATTCAAATCAATGTTAATATTTTGTCCTTAATAGCTGAAATCTATGCATAATGCACAGGAGACGGGAAATATGACAATTTGGGGGACAGTGAAGAGATACGTAAAAAAATTAATTTTATTATTAACAAATGCCAACGACGGGTATTAACCCTAAACACTGGGACGGGTAAATGTCAAAATATTGCACTAAGTAAAGCCTTGCCAAAAAAATACCATCACCATTCAGCCTCAAATCAATTCCCGGGCGAAGCCGGGTATCTGAGCTAGTATATATATAATTGTAACCTCTGTCTGTACATTGATTTTTTCCTCTGAATTTCACGATACTATTTCGTTTCACATGTCATAGGTTCCATAACTGCATTTTGTTTTTTTGGTGTTTGTTTGTTTATTTGTTACCTTTTCACGCATAAACGGCTGAACCGAATTTTATGAAACTTGGTATGTATATTACTACTAACCTAACTTAGACTTTAGGCTATATTAATTTGTGTTGAAATTGATATGTGTGTAAGGCACCGACGCCTTAATTACCATGAACCATACCAATATTTCTAGGGACAGGCAGGAGTGGGGGTTGTAAGGTAGGCCTGAAATTAAAAATAACGCTATTTCGTTTTCTACTGTTTTTTTCTGCAAATATGCACATGACAAAAGTTGTTTATTTTGTTATTTGAGCAACTTTTGTTATATTCACTTTTGTCGTATAACGAAATATAAACGAGGTATACACTAAAAACTAAAGCGGGAGCCGACAATGTTATTGGGCACTAACGATTGAACCGAACTTAACAAAACTCGGTATGTGAATTAGCATTAGTTCTTCCATGATTATAAGCTATATTAATATCCAAACGGGAGAGGGGGTTACGAGGGAGGCCTGAAATGAAAAATTGTTATATTTCGCTTCTTATTAGATTCCCCTGCAAACATGCACCTGACAATAGTTGTTTATTTTGTTATTTAGAGTAACTTTTTTTGCATTCTCTTTTGTCGTAAAATGAAGTAAACATGGGATATACGCTAAACCATATACGCGGGAGTCATTCATTTTATTAGTACTTATTTAAGTGTTTTTAATGAATGTATATTATGACAAATGATTTTATGTTTTAGTCACATATGGCAACTCTAAATATGATTCGAATTAGTGAGTTTATATATCTCCTGATCTTATATATATATATTATTTATTTATTTTTCCTAGAAAAGAACTTTTTTATTTATTTCCAATAGAAATGTAAACTATAAGAGCATTTCCGTTATTTAATTTGTATCATGTATTATTTAAACTAAGTCATGCTGAATTGGCACAAAGAGTGATAGCAGAAGTTATAGGGATCAAACACTTTGGTTCTGCTAATATATTATCTTATTTCCGATATCTTGATGTTATTGAAACAAATATGTACTGTCATGCGATGAGGTAATTCATTTGGAAATGAATATTACCCTCTCACTATTTAGGTTTATGCAAGTACTGGTGGACTGTATAATTGTGGTTAGATGGTGATAGAACAAATAAGTCTATGGAAAATGTTGCTTAATAATATAATAATATGCAATGAAAATATTGATTAAAAGTTACAATATTGAATGCTGATGATCTGTTGAGTTATTGTGCCTGGCTTCCTGGTGTGTGGTTTTTCCTTCTGCTGGTTATTCATTCCCCCTTTCCTCCTCATTTCTTCCATTTCTCTCTCCATCCATATCCTCTCCCCTTCCACCCGCCTTGGCTTGAATGCTAGTTAATTAGCCATGGTTGTGAGGCATATTAACAATAAAAAAAATACTTTTTTTATGAAGGTGTGCTCTTTCTCAAGAAGAAGTAGACTGACTTCTTTTTTTTTTTGCTTCCACTGCATTTTGTTCTCTTCTAACAGCTGGGTCTTGGTAGTTCCCAGGACTGACACATAGATGGCAGAACCATGCGGGGGCCTCTTGAAAGGTAGAGAACGTGTATTTTCTTTCGTCTGTTTCATTGAAGATGGAAAATGTACCATCATAACAATTAGACGTTAATGGCAAAGTTGTTATGAAAAAAGACAATATCCGTTTAATCTTGATATGATTTAAAGTATTACTTATTTTGCTAGGAGGGGTACGATCTTTTCCCATCACCTATTTTTTGAATATTAATGAAATTATTTTTAGGGTAATACTGTTATTTAATTCCATCAGGTAGATAAAATATTAAAATAATATTTTGAATCAATAATTTAAGGAAAACAACATGGTTATAGCCCTCATGCTGCAGCGGAATCTGATCGGAGGCTAAAACAGTTAATTGAGTTAACTTATTTCCTGTGAAATGCTGGCATTACTGGAAGTGATTTCCACTGAGATTTACTATTACTAATATAATCTAACGTACAAAACTATGCTTAAACTATATGTGCTGGGATTGGCTTTTCACAGGAAATAAGTTTCATTATAGATGACATTTAACTTTAATAAATGCTATCCATGATTATGGTTTCAAGTATTCAAAAAAGTGAGTCAATAAGTGTAGAGGGATAGATTAGGAACACGTTTTTATTTATTCTTCAAAACTAAAATTCCTATTCTACTACTACCCAAAAGACACCCTTTAGGATTGGCTATTTCGGAAAAAAAACAAAATGTGGGTTGTTGGTGAGGGAAATGTAATTGGACACCTCTAAGTCTTGATATAAAAATGCCATCATTGGTCAGTGAACAATGATTTCCTGGGCATCACTGGGTACTTTAGCTAGTATATATATATATATATATATATATATATATATATATATATATGTATGTCATATTAACAATAAGATGTCATATTGTGAAGCAGATTATCCGATATGTAAATACTTAATATATTGTTTTCATTGAACTTATACGGTGTGAAGTGTAGCGAGATATCAGCTGAGTGTGTGAGTATGTATATATGAGGAAATTGAATGTTGATGTTTGTCTGGTTGTAGGGGGAGCCAAGACGATGCGCTGCGAGGAAGCGACAATACGAAGAGAAACGACAATACGAACCGGAAGGGGAAGCTCAAACTCAGGATACACGTAAGCAGGACATTCATGTTATTTACTTATTCTACATGTTAGACTAGACAAACAAAGAATCTTAAACATATATGTGTAGAGTAACGTGGGGGGTGGGATATTTAAACTACCTATCCAAGATGCAGGAATGACATAATATATATATATCTATCTATATACCTATTTATCTATATATGCATGTGAATTCGATCAATACTTGTTCAATGTTTTCATTTAAAAGTCATAATAAAACAAGTATTTATGATTTTACTTTTGTAATGTAATGTCATCGTAGAGGGTAAAGGAGTTGAGGTTTGACGGCTAGGTAACCCCATCTTCTTGCTGAGTGCACAATGTAATGTTGGGAATGACAATTATCCGATGTGGTCTGGTTTAGTTCTTTAGATAAGCAGATTTCAGCCGGTAGACGGATGAGTTGGGTGTGGCAGGGGAAACATCACGGTATGGCAGGGACTGGGGTGAGAACAGTAGGGACTATGGAACGTAGGGAATCAGTTAGCTCAGAAACCGATGACTGGTGTGAGCATCCACTTTTGGATTGCCAGTCACAGCCTATGTCACCACATCAACAGTTCATCCGTGTACAGGAAGTGCTGGATTCACCACATCAACAGTTCATCCGTGAACAGGAAGTGCTGGATTTACCACACCAACAGTTCATCCGTGTACAGGAAGTGCTGGATTCACCACATCAACAGTTCATCCGTGAACAGGAAGTGCTGGATTCACCACATCAACAGTTCATCCGTGAACAGGAAGTGCTGGATTCACCACATCAACAGTTCATCCGTGTACAGGAAGTGCTGGATTCACCACATCAACAGTTCATCCGTGTTGAGGAAGTGCTGGATTCACCACATCAACAGTTCATCCGTGTACAGGAAGTGCTGGATTCACCACATCAATAGTTCATCCGTGTACAGGAAGTGCTGGATTCACCACATCAACAGTTCATCCGTGAACAGGAAGTGCTGGATTCACCACATCAACAGTTCATCCGTGAACAGGAAGTGCTGGATTCACCACATCAACAGTTCATCCGTGTACAGGAAGTGCTGGATTCACCACATCAACAGTTCATCCGTGTAGAGGAAGTGCTGGATTCACCACATCAACAGTTCATCCGTGTACATGTAGTTCTGGATTCACCACATCAACAGTTCATCCGTGTACATGTAGTGCTGGATTCACCACATCAACAGTTCATCCGTGTACACGAAGTGCTGGATTCACCACATCAACAGTTCATCCGTGTAGAGGAAGTGCTGGATTCACCACATCAACAGTTCATCCGTGTAGAGGAAGTGCTGGATTCACCACATCAACAGTTCATCCGTGTACATGAAGTGCTGGATTCACCACATCAACAGTTCATCCGTGTAGAGGAAGTGCTGGATTCACCACATCAACAGTTCATCCGTGTAGAGGAAGTGCTGGATTCACCACATCAACAGTTCATCCGTGTAGAGGAAGTGCTGGATTCACCACATCAACAGTTGATCCGTGTAGAGGAAGTGGTGGATTCACCACATCAACAGTTCATCCGTGTATAGGAAGTGCTGGATTCACCACATCAACAGTTCATCCGTGTATAGGAAGTGCTGGATTCACCACATCAACAGTTCATCCGTGTAGAAGTGCTGGATTCACCACATCAACAGTTCATCCGTGTAGAGGAAGTGCTGGATTCACCACATCAACAGTTCATCCGTGTAGAGGAAGTGCTGGATTCACCACATCAACAGTTCATCCGTGTAGAGGAAGTGCTGGATTCACCACATCAACAGTTCATCCGTGTAGAGGAAGTGCTGGATTCACCACATCAACAGTTCATCCGTGTAGAGGAAGTAGGAAGTGCTGGATTCACCACATCAACAGTTCATCTTTGTAGAGGAAGTGCTGGATTCACCACATCAACAGTTCATCCGTGTAGAGGAAGTGCTGGATACACCACATCAACAGTTCAACCGTGTCCAGGAAGTGATGGAATCACCACATCAACAGTTCATCCGTGTAGGAAGTGCTGGATTCACCACATCAACAGTTCATCCGTGTAGAGAAGTGCTGGATTCACCACATCAACAGTTCATCCGTGTAGAGGAAGTGCTGGATTCACCACATCAACAGTTCATCCGTGTAGAGGAAGTGCTGGATTCACAACAGTTCATCATCAACAGTGCTGGATTCACCACATCAACAGTTCACAGTGCTGGATTCACCACATCAAAGTTCAATCCGTGTCCGTGGCTCTGGATTCACCACATCAACAGTTCATCCGTGTAGAGGAAGTGCTGGATTCACCACATCAACAGTTCATCCGTGTAGAGGAAGTGCTGGATTCACCACATCAACAGTTCATCCGTGTACATGGAGTGCTCTGGATTCACCACATCAACAGTTCATCCGTGTACATGGAGTGCTCTGGATTCACCACATCAACAGTTCATCCGTGTAGAGGAAGTGCTGGATTCACCACATCAACAGTTCATCCGTGTAGAGGAAGTGCTGGATTCACCACATCAACAGTTCATCAGTGTAGATGAAGTGCTTGATTCACCACATCAACAGTTCATCCGTGTAGAGGAAGTGCTGTATTCTCCACTTCAACAGTTCTTCCGTGTACATGAAGTGCTGGATTCACCACATCAACAGTTGATCCGTGTAGAGGAAGTGCTGGATTCACCACAACAACAGTTCATCCGTGTAAGGAAGTGCTGGATACACCACATCACCCTTTCATCCGTGTCGAGGCAGTGCTGGATTCACCACATCAACAGTTCATCCGTGTAGAGGAAGTGCTGGATTCACCACATCAACAGTTCATCCGTGTACATGGAGTGCTCTGGATTCACCACATCAACAGTTCATCCGTGTAGAGGAAGTGCTGGATTCACCACATCAACAGTTCATCCGTGTACATGGAGTGCTCTGGATTCACCACATCAACAGTTCATCCGTGTAGAGGAAGTGCTGGATTCACCACATCAACAGTTCATCCGTGTAGAGGAAGTGCTGGATTCACCACATCAACAGTTCATCCGTGTAGAGGAAGTGCTGGATTCACCACATCAACAGTTCATCCGTGTAGAGGAAGTGCTGGATTCACCACATCAACAGTTCATCCGTGTAGAGGAAGTGCTGGATTCACCACATCAACAGTTCATCCGTGTAGAGGAAGTGCTGGATTCACCACATCAACAGTTCATCCGTGTAGAGGAAGTGCTGGATTCACCACATCAACAGTTCATCCGTGTAGAGGAAGTGCTGGATTCACCACATCAACAGTTCATCCGTGTAGAGGAAGTGCTGGATTCACCACATCAACAGTTCATCCGTGTAGAGGAAGTGCTGGATTCACCACATCAACAGTTCATCCGTGTAGAGGAAGTGCTGGATTCACCACATCAACAGTTCATCCGTGTAGAGGAAGTGCTGGATTCACCACATCAACAGTTCATCCGTGTACATGGAGTGCTCTGGATTCACCACATCAACAGTTCATCCGTGTAGAGGAAGTGCTGGATTCACCACATCAACAGTTCATCCGTGTAGAGGAAGTGCTGGATTCACCACATCAACAGTTCATCCGTGTAGAGGAAGTGCTGGATTCACCACATCAACAGTTCATCCGTGTAGAGGAAGTGCTGGATTCACCACATCAACAGTTCATCCGTGTAGAGGAAGTGCTGGATTCACCACATCAACAGTTCATCCGTGTAGAGGAAGTGCTGGATTCACCACATCAACAGTTCATCCGTGTAGAGGAAGTGCTGGATTCACCACATCAACAGTTCATCCGTGTAGAGGAAGTGCTGGATTCACCACATCAACAGTTCATCCGTGTAGAGGAAGTGCTGGATTCACCACATCAACAGTTCATCCGTGTACAGGAAGTGCTGGATTCACCACATCAACAGTTCATCCGTGTAGAGGAAGTGCTGGATTCACCACATCAACAGTTCATCCGTGTAGAGGAAGTGCTGGATTCACCACATCAACAGTTCATCCGTGTAGAGGAAGTGCTGGATTCACCACATCAACAGTTCATCCGTGTAGAGGAAGTGCTGGATTCACCACATCAACAGTTCATCCGTGTAGAGGAAGTGCTGGATTCACCACATCAACAGTTCATCCGTGTAGAGGAAGTGCTGGATTCACCACATCAACAGTTCATCAGTGTACAGGAAGTGCTGGATTCACCACATCAACAGTTCATCCGTGTAGAGGAAGTGCTGGATTCACCACATCAACTGTTCATCCGTGTAGAGGAAGTGCTGGATTCACCACATCAACAGTTCATCCGTGTAGAGGAAGTGCTGTATTCACCACATCAACAGTTCATCCGTGTACATGAAGTGCTGGATTCACCACATCAACAGTTCATCCGTGTACAGGAAGTGCTGGATTCACCACATCAACAGTTCATCCGTGTAGAGGAAGTGCTGGATTCACCACATCAACAGTTCATCCGTGTACAGGAAGTGCCGGATTCACCACATCAACAGTTCATCCGTGTATAGGAAGTGCTGGATTCACCACATCAACAGTTCATCCGTGTAGAGGAAGTGCTGGATTCACCACATCAACAGTTCATCCGTGTAGAGCAAGTGCTGGATTCACCACATCAACAGTTCATCCGTGTACAGGAAGTGCTGGATTCACCACAACAACAGTTCATCCGTGTACATGGAGTGCTCTGGATTCACCACATCAACAGTTCATCCGTGTAGAGGAAGTGCTGGATTCACGACATCAACAGTGCATCCGGGTACAGGAAGTGCTGGATTCACCACATCAACAGTTCATCCTTGTAGAGGAAGTGCTGGATTCACCACATCAACAGTTCATCCGTGTAGAGGAAGTGCTGGATTCACCACATCAACAGTTCATCCGTGTAGAGGAAGTGCTGGATTCACCACATCAACAGTTCATCCGTGTAGAGGAAGTGCTGGATTCACCACATCAACAGTTCATCCGTGTAGAGGAAGTGCTGGATTCACCACATCAACAGTTCATCATTGTAGAGGAAGTGCTGGATTCACCACAACAACAGTTCATCCATGTACATGGAGTGCTCTGGATTCACCAAACAACAGTTCATCCGTGTACAGGAAGTGCTGGATTCACCATATCAACAGTTCATCAGTGTACAGGAAGTGCTGGATTCACCACATCAACAGTTCATCCGTGTAGAGGAAGTGCTGGATTCACCACATCAACAGTTCATCCGTGTAGAGGAAGTGCTGGATTCACCACATCAACAGTTCATCTTTGTAGAGGAAGTGCTGGATTCACCACATCAACAGTTCATCCGTGTAGAGGAAGTGCTGGATTCACCACATCAACAGTTCATCCGTGTAGAGGAAGTGCTGGATTCACCACATCAACAGTTCATCCGTGTAGAGGAAGTGCTGGATTCACCACATCAACAGTTCATCCGTGTACATGGAGTGCTCTGGATTCACCACATCAACAGTTCATCCGTGTACATGGAGTGCTCTGGATTCACCACATCAACAGTTCATCCGTGTATAG
>CM032232.1:151312500-151435000 GCA_019009955.1 Riptortus pedestris | reverse complement strand
CTAAAACTGTTTGTTCAAATAATTTTTGCGTTTTAATTAAATAAAGTATTAAATACACTTCAGGGCAAACTGGCGTTTCTCATGAATTAATGTTCGGAGAAGAGAAGGGGGGGGGCAGTATACTTTACTTGGTGCAATCTGTTAATGGCATTAAAAAAAATAACATAAATTTGAATTATTAAGGACAAAATATTAACGTAGATTTGAATTAATTAATTCAGGTGTGATACCTGGTAGGTCATATTGGAAAGAATTGTTGAGCATATCAATATTTCTACGCAAATTACTTACTTCATAATTATACGAAAAATTGTGTAAAACAAAACAAAGTAAACAACTTTTGTTATGTGTACGTTTGCAGAAAAACAAACAGAACCAACAAAAATTCCTTTCAATCACTTATGTCAGAGGCCTATCCGAAAAATTAGCAAACGTACTGGCCAATAATAACATAAAAATTCCAAACTCAAATCAAAAATATCCCCAAATAAAAAGAGCAATGTTATCTACAAATACCCTGCAAAACCTGTATGTGTTAATTACATTACATTATAGAGTACTTAACCATAAACAATCAACCAATCAATAAAAGATTAAAGGCTAGAAACTCATGATGAACATGAAAAGCAAGAAAAATAACCTCAAGTTAAAGTAGCTATGAAATACGTCTGGGTTGAAACTGTGAGTTGGAGATGGATTGACATGGAAAGTACATTGGTAGATTAAACAGAAGTATAAATTTTTACCATTTGGTTGTGCGATAAAGGGTGTAAATCGCTAAACTTGCGTGACACCAAACAAACAAACAAATAAATAAATAGAAGTTAGCCCACAACAGTACATAGCTTCCATCCATAAGAGTTCTGCAGAGAACTGCATGTTGATGAGGATATTACATTTCTAGGTTGGCTGGCAGGCAACTAAGAGAGGATTTGGTTAGTTCTTGACAAATTAATGCTAAAATAATGATAAAACAAATATCCAGTATAGGTTTGCAGCCTGTTGGTGAATAAGTTGTATCGTTGGGCGAGGAGATGGTGGGAGGCGGACGAGGAACAGAGAACAAGAAGAAGCGGAACCAATCGGGCCGGACAAATTAAATTAGTTCTGAGAGTGCCGGCTGGCTCTAGCTGCACAACCCAACAAACTAGCTACCCATACAACCCAACAGACTAGCTAAACATATCCCAACAGACTAGCTGCACACAACCCAACAGACTAGCTACCCATACAACCCAACAGACTAGCTAAACATATCCCAACAGACTAGCTAAACATATCCCAACAGACTAGCTGCACAACCCAACAGGCTAGCTACACACAACCCAACAGACTAGCTACCCATACAACCCAACAGACTAGCTAGTCACAAACCCAACAGGCTAGCTACACACAACCCAACAGGCTAGCTACACACAACCCAACAGACTAGCTACACACAACCCAACAGTCTAGCTACAAACAACCCAACAGACTAGCTACACACAACCCAACAGCCAACAGGCTAGCTACACACAACCCAACAGCCAACAGGCTAGCTACACACAACCCAACAGCCAACAGGCTAGCTACACACAACCCAACAGACTAGCTAAACATATCCCAACAGACTAGCTGCACACAACCCAACAAACTAGCTACCCATACAACCCAACAGACTAGCTACTCATGCAACCCAACATAGTAGTTACATATATCCCAGCAGTCTAGCCTTACAACCTAACAGACTAGCTGCGCACAACCCAACAGGCTAGCTACACACAACCCAACAGGCTAGCTACACACAACCCAACATGCTAGCTACACACAACCCAACAGTCTAGGTACACAACCCAAGAACATAAATCCACAACCCAGCAGCTTAACCATACAACCCTACAAACTAGCTATACAGATCCCAGCAGTCTATCTTCACAACAAAACAGTTTAGCTGCACAGTGTCTTGCAGTCTATTTTCACTACCCAACAGTCTTGCTACACACAACGCAACAGCATAAAACAGAACCTAGCAGCCTACCCATACAACCTAGCAGCCTACCCATACAACCCAACAGCCTAGCTACACACAACCCAACAGTCTAGCTTCATAACCCAGTAACCCAACTACATAACCCAGAAGCCTATAAACGCATCCCAGCAGCCTTGCCATACAACACATCAGTCTTGCTACACACAACCCAGCACCACGCCCAGCCAACAACCTAAGAAAAGCATAGTTCCAATCTTTGTCTCACAGTCTACCGTGTATTTCTCATTAACAACCCCGGCATACGGCACTTGCAATCCAATGTATGCATGAGATTTTTAGTAATGTCTATGACTTGAAGTAAAAAAAGTCCGTCACGCAGGGGCTGCGTAAAATAAGCAGATTTCCCACATGAAGTTATACAGTAGAGAAATCTGACCAATAACAACAGTAGTAGTAAGGTATATCTATTCACGAGGGACGAATAGTTACCGAAATGGCCGCCCTAGCTCTCGGGCGGAATGTCCCGAACATAGCCGACTCCCTATAGAGACTACGTAGAAATGTAATTCTAGGTAATACTTTATAAACAAGATTGGTTGCAGAATATTTTCCCATTCTACTGTGGTTAATAACCTATGATTTTATATTTAACCTGTTCACAAAACTTGCACTCATTTTTCTGCACGATGCTCTCTATTTACGAAATGTTATTTAGCTTATCATCTTATATCAAGATTGAATTTCTATTGACGTTTCGATAGAGTTCTGACTCTGGGAAAAATAGAGAATATAATGACATTCCTGTGAGACTTACAATCGATGGGGGGTCTGATTAGTTTCCGAGGTGGTGACGTGATTTGATTAGTATAATAGATTCTCAGGGTCGATAAGGATGGATAATTGATCATTTTTATTCGGACAATAAAGTGTAAGATGTTTCTTGATGAAAGACGCTCTTGACGTTGTTTGTGTTCTGGTTGTATGAGTGGCCGCAACCAATCAGCCTGCTTTCACTCCACCGTATTCCCAGGATAAGATATGCAGTTATTCCCTCCAGTCTGCTCACCTTTTCAAATTCCTCCACTTGGGCTTTCACTTGTCGACCACTTACAATCCTATTCAACTTAAGACCTCTGCAAAAGGGGTTTAGCTGCTCAAAAGCAAAACTAAAGTCACTCCTGAAAGGCCTCTTAGCCAGCCCGTCACGCAGGGGATGCGTAAATAAAACTCCAATCTTCCTATTCCCTTCGTTAGAAGAATCCCATGTCATGAGAGCAATGTTGAAAAAGGTTACATACACATTAGGGAAAGAAGGATGAGAATATAAATAAATAAAGCTAACACCATTTCTGCTGTCAGATTGTTAGCAAGGGAAAGCTTAAAGTTGGCTGCACCTAAAGACCATTCGAAGGTAACCTAGAAATCTGCCAGTTGGATGTACCTATAGACCACTCTAAGGTAACTTAAAAGTCTGCCAGTTGGGTGTGCCTATAGACCACTCTAAGGTAACTTAAAAATCTGCCAGTTGGATGTACCTATAGACCACTCTAAGGTAACTTAAAAATCTGCCAGTTAGATGTGCCTATAGACCACTCTAAGGTAACTTAAAAATCTGCCAGTTAGATGTACCTATAGACCACTCTAAGGTAACTTAAAAATCTGCCAGTTGGATGTACCTATAGACCACTCTAAGGTAACTTAAAAATCTGCCAGTTAGATGTACCTATAGACCACTCTAAGGTAACTTAAAAATCTGCCAGTTAGATGTGCCTATAGACCACTCTAAGGTAACTTAAAAATCTGCCAGTTGGATGTGCCTATAGACCACTCTAAGGTAACTTAAAAATCTGCCAGTTGGTTGTGCCTAAAGGCCACTCTAAGGTAACTTAAAAGTCTGCCAGTTGGGTGTGCCTATAGACCACTCTAAGGTAACTTAAAAATCTGCCAGTTGGATGTACCTATAGACCACTCTAAGGTAACTTAAAAATCTGCCAGTTAGATGTACCTATAGACCACTCTAAGGTAACTTAAAAATCTGCCAGTTGGATGTACCTATAGACCACTCTAAGGTAACTTAAAAATCTGCCACTTATATGAACCTATAGACAACTCTAAGGTAACTTAAAAATCTGCCAGTTGGATGTACCTATAGACCACTCTAAGGTAACTTAAAAATCTGCCAGTTAGATGTACCTATAGACCACTCTAAGGTAACTTAAAAATCTGCCAGTTAGATGTGCCAATAGACCACTCTAAGGTAACTTAAAAATCTGCCAGTTGGATGTGCCTATAGACCACTCTAAGGTAACTTAAAAATCTGCCAGTTGGATGTACCTATAGACCACTCTAAGGTAACTTAAAAGTCCGTCACGCAGGGGCTTCGTAGACTAAGCAGATTTCCCACGTGAAGTTATAAAATAGAGAAATCTCCATACGAGAGCCGAACAGTTACGGCAAATGGCCGAACTAGCTTTTGGCGGGAAATTCAGTCTTCCGTTACCGGTCCAAATTTAATAGAAATGCACATATCTTTAATATTCAAGACAGAGAATAAATGTATATAACAATATTTATAGTAAATTTAATTTACAATAAGATTGATTCTATACAATATTTTGATCCGACGTATGGTAACGGAGATATTTTGAATTTTCGAAAATCCACCCTCTAAACCCCCCCTCCCACTGGTCCGATTTCAGCCATTAACGAACTTGATCTGTCTTTTTGCATAAAACGGCTAAATATCGAGTTTCGTAACGATCAAACAAAAATTGCAACCGCTAGGGCGTTAACAGACAAATATATATATATATATATATATATATATATATATATATATTTAATTTTGAACGGACCTCATTTTCGTCATCTCCTGGGTAGGATCGATGGACATTTGAAGAAATCTTTCATGAGTCATGAGTACGACCTCAATAGCTGATTTCCCTTGAGGGAAATCTGTTAATATGAAAATAGCTAATTCTCCTGAAGGAAAATGCTTATTAATTTGCAGTGGGGGGGGGGCTGATTTAATAGAGAACCAGATGTGCAACAGCTGCTAGAATAGTTAGCAACCTGCTAGCCCTGCAATTGGCTGCACTGTCATACTTAGCAACCAGTTCTAGGCCGGCTTTTTGTCTAAATAGATTCTGCTCCTAGTTAAGTTGCAAATTAATTAAATATTTACAAGGCGATAGTTTATTCAAATGGGTTACAACTGCTTTCTCTTGTGTCTCATTTAAATAATTATATTGGAGGCAAGTCTGATTCTATCGATGCAAAAGCTGCTGTGTTTTAGGGTACATCCTCTTGGCGAAAACTATTCTATCAATATAGACCAAAAAGTCCGTCACTCAGGGGCTGCGTTAACTACGCAGATTTCCCAAGTGCATCATTTATTTGCATTTATCTCAAAAAGTAAATGTTCAATAAGAAATATATTTGGTATTTAGGCAAATAAAGTGCTTCATAATATAACTGCTTATTGTTTATATGACATGAGTTGGAGTGGGGGTTTTCTCAAGGTGGAAAACTAATAAATACACATATCTCAGTTAATAATGAAGATAATGAAAACATGTACATAACAACATTTATAGAACCTTACATTTGCAATAAGATTGGTTAATTCTATATAATGTTTCAATCATACCCATGATAATGGATATATTAGGAATTTTTGAAAGTCTCCCCCTCTAAACCCCCCTCCCCCTGGTCCGATTTTAGCCATTAACGAACTTGATCTTTCTTTTTGTATAAAACGATTATATATCAAGTTTGGTAACGATAAGACAAAAATTGCGACCGCTAGAGCGGTAACAGACAAATATATATATATATATATATATATATATATATATATATATAGAGAGAGAGAGAGAGAGAGAGAGAGAGAGAGAGAGAGTTAGTTAGATAGATAGATATATAGTTTTGACGGACCTCATTTTCGTCATCTCCTGGTAGGATCGATGGACCATTTGAAGAAAACTTTCCGAAATTCGCGTTATGAGTACGACCTCAATAGCTGATTTCCCTCAAGGGAAATCTGCTAAAACATATATAAATACATTTACAGGTCATTTAATTTTCAATGGGATTTGTTCTGAATACTTTTCGGATCTTACGTTTAATAACGGAGATATATCGAATTTTCGAACCCAACCCCTGTCCGACTCCAGCCGTTAAAAAACTTGATCTTTATTCTCGCATAAAATGTTTAAATATCCATTTTGGTAACTATTAAACAAAAAGTACGACTACTAGAGCGTTGATCATCATCTTGAAGGTAGGATTGATGGACATTTGAGAACATTTTTCAAAAGTCGTTTCATGATTTATAAACTAAAATATGAAATGCTGAAATATTTAATAGATCTAGTATTGAATGTGTTCGAAATATTTGTAAACTCGGTCCTTAATCTATATCACAAATCCTAGAGACAATCAACATTATTTATTTATTAATGAGCATTTGCTGCGAGGCGATATCGCCTCATCAAAAAAACAGTGTATATAAACAAAATAAAAATGAAAACAGTAACAGAAAAAAATAAACAATTTTATTAGAACAGAAACAAACTAAGAACGTAACCAAAAAACAAAACGTAACTAAATAACACAACGCAACCAAATAACAAAATCCAACTAAATAACAAAACCCAACCAAAGAGACAAAAAAAGCACGAATCGACAAATAAAAAAAAGCCGAAAACGAAACATTAAATTTTAAAACAAAAAAAAAAAGAAACTAGTAATAAAATATAATAAAACATCTAAATAGAGTAAAAGAAATTTAAAATGATTGAGGTTTAGATAAAATATTTATTTTTTCATCCAAAAATTTAAAAATAAAAATGAAAAAATTAAATTAAAAATATATCAGAGTTTTTAATAAATGTGTATAGTTTTTAAATGCTCGAGATTAGTCTTTATGTATTGACTCCCCCTTGTCAGTAGTTCATTTTCATAATTTTGTGGTGAAATGTCCAACTCTGCACAGATCCAATAAGCTCATTACGAAACATTTACAATTCACATCCTGTAATCAAAAATTTCCTCTTACACTAACAAACTTAAACATATAAACATAATTATTTTATGGATTCCCGAACACGAACACATTAAACAGGATACTATAGTAAACAAGTATGCAAAGCTAGCCACAAGGAAATTAGTGTTTTTCCTTGTTGGTAGTTTACACGAACTTACTAACTACACAGGATTCATGCAAAGTAACAAAGACAGAAATACTTCACATATGGCCAGGTGGCTGGCTGAACTCGACAGTAAGTTTAGAAAAATTAAACATTCAGGGAAGCCGTGGCCTTACGACTTTAAACCAAGAAGAGATGGAGTAATACTTCCTCGGTTACGATTTGGACACACTTTACTAATACACAGCTACTAACAAACAAGACAATCAACATTAGGTATGGTGAATTAAAACTAGAGGTAAAATACTTGACGGAACCCTTAAATATAGCAAAATGTCTTTATGTGCATTCATTATTAGCAATCTTAATACGATTACGATGTAAGAGCCACTTCTTACTTAACAAATATAATAATAGAAGAGATATGAATAATAGAAAAAAATGAATGGGAGATGTGATACAATTGGTCAGGTTTGATAGAAGAGTCTCATATACTTTTCGGTATCGAAGCTATTGCGGTATTTTGTTTTCGCGGCTGCATAGGTTGGCAATCCTGTTTTGCACAAGTATGTTGTTGGGAATGGGAGAACATTGAGGGCCATTGTAGCAAGCATTGGATGTTCATCATGGATTCTGCACCAAAAATCGTTGAGAGGCCTCGGTTTGAGCAGTGAGTCCTTGTGTCTGATGACATTTCTAAAAATGATTAACATATCTCGTTGGCTGTACGTGGTCGCTTTTGAAGTCCTAGCTTCGATCTCGAACATTCTCAACGATATTCGAGTTCTTTGATTAATAAATAAACCGAAATAAAAATATAAATACAAATTGGCAACAATTGTTGACTGTATGTCATAGCATTAGAGCCGGAAGAAATTTGTCCACGACTGTAGCGCCCAACCTCAGAGGTGGCTTTCATCAAAGGGGATGTGAGCACACAAGTAGATACCTATCGGCGGCATAGTACGATGGTACTGTGGTGACAACTAATGGAGCTGCGCCTCGTGATAAGTCGCGTCAAAGAGTCACCTGAACGCACTTATAACAGTCGACCAGAGAGGGGGTTAGGAATCTATCTATATATATATAAAATTGTAACCTCTGTCTGTACATTGATTTTTTTCGCGAAATTTCACGATAACTTTGCGTTTCATATGTCATAGACACCATAACTGCATTTTGTTTCATTGGTGTCTGTTTGTTTGTTTGTTTATTTGTTTGTTACCTTTTCACGCATAAACGGCTGGAAACCAATTTTATGAAACTTGGTATGTTTATTACTCTAACCCAACTTAGACTTTGGGCTATGTTAATATTCTCTGAGACGAACATGAGTGGGAGTATAAGGGGAACCTGAAACTAAAAATAGCGATATTTCGTTTCCTATTGGGGTTTCGGCAAATATGTACATAACAAAAGTTGTTTAATTTGTTATTTAGAGTAACTTTTGTTATATACACTTTTGTCGTATACCTAAGTATAAAGGCGTTATACGCTAAACATTATAGCGGAAGTCAACAATTTTATTTGGCACAAAAGACTCAACCGAACTAAACCAAACTGGGTATGTGAATTAGCACTAACGTCTTCCTTATAATAAGCCATTCTAACATTTCTAGGGACGGGCAGGAGTGGGGGTTATAAGGGAGGCCTGAAATTAAAAATAGTGATATTTCGTTTCCTATTGGGGTTTTGGCAAATATGCACATAACAAAAGTTGTTTATTTTGTTATTTAGAGAAAATTTTGTCATATACACTTTTGTCGTATACCTAATTATAAAGGCGTTATACGCCAAATAGTGGTAGCAGAAGTCAACAATTTTATTTGGCACAAAAGACTCAACCGAACTAAACCAAACTCGGTATGTAAATTAGCATTAACGTTTTCCTTATAATAAGCCATTCTAACATTTCTAGGGAAAGCAGGAGTGGGGGTTATAAGGAAGACCTGAAATTATAAATAGTGATATTTCGTTTCCTATTTGGTTTTCGGCAAATATGTACATAACAAAAGTTGTTTATTTTATTATTTAGTGAAATTTGCTCAACAATTCTTTGGAACTACAACGTACCTCACCGGGAAAAACTAATTCAAATGTATCTTTAATACAGGGTTGTGCAGAGGAAACGCATGTTTTTCAATATTGAATTACTGGGATACAATGGGTTGAAAATAATAAAAACAAGTATTAAATGATAGGTTTTTTAATGCAGTTTTTGAAATTACATACCATATTTAGGTTCGGAAAATAATGTCTTTGAGATGACGTCCTTCTTGCTGCATACAAATTTGGATCCTCTTCTGAAAATTACGGACTGAATTCTCCAACATTTCATTTGGCACAGCTTCAATTTCCTGACGAATGGAATTCTTAAGGTCATCGAGTGTGCGAGGCTTGTTGATGTACACTCTTGATTTTAAATATCCCCACAAAAAGAAGTCACATATTGACAGGTCTGGTGAGCGAGGGGGCCAGTGAACATCACCAAATCTGGAAATCACATGTCCTGGGAACATTTCTCGGGGTCTGAACAGGGAAGACCAGGTGGTTTCTTTTTCATCACAGAACCAGTACTTCTGAACGCTGCAACCCATTGGAGTACGGTATTTCGATCAGGCACTGCACCTCGACGTCCAACTCTAAAATATTGACGGAAAAGACGTTGCACTGTGACTACAGAGTCATTGTTTCTGAAAAACTGCTCTACAACGAACACACGATGTTGTACGCTCCATAGCGACTGAAACGGCATTGTTGTAGCCGTCTACCAACATTTGTTCAAGGTCAATGCCCCCTACCGTTGCCGCGTACTAGCAGTTCGAAAAACATGCGTTTCCTCTGCACAACCCTGTATTTTGTGCTTAATAATTCAAATCTATGCATAATGCACAGGAAACAAGAAATATGACAAAATGGAGAACAGTGAAGTCTTACATAAAAAATAATTTTATTATTAACAAATCCACAGAAACGGCGGGTATTAAAACTAAACACTGGGACGGGTAAATGTCAAAATATTGTGCAAAGTAAAAGCCTTGCCAAAAAAATATCACCATTTAGCTTCAAATGAATTCCCGAGCGAAGCCGGGTATCTGAGCTAGTATATATATAAAATTGTAACCTCTGTCTGTACATTGATTTTTTTCGCGAAATTTCACGATAACTTTTCGTTTCACATGTCATAGACACCATAACTGCATTTTGTTTCTTTCGTGTATGTTTGTTTGTTTGTTTGTTACCTTTTCACGCATAAACGGCTGAACCGAATTTTATGAAACTTGGTATGTATATTACTACTAGCCCAACTTAGACTTTAGGCTATATTATTATTCTCTAAGACAAACAGGAGTGGGGGTTATAAGGGAGGCCTGAAATTAAAAATAGCGATATTTCGTTTCCTATTGGTTTTTTGGCAAATATAAACATAACAAAAAGTTATTTTACTTTGTTATTTAGAGTAACTTTTGTTATATACACTTTTGTCGTATACCGAAGTTTAAATGCGTTATACGCTAAAAATTATAGCGGGAGTCAACAATTTTATTTGGCACAAAACACTCAACCGAACTAAGTAAAACTCGGTATATCTATTAGCACTAACGGTTTCATTATAACAAGCCATACCAACATTTCTAGGGACGGGCAGGAGTGGGGGTTATAAGGGAAGCCAGAAATTAAAAATAGCGATATTTCGTTTCCTATTGGTTTTTCGGTAAATATGAACATAACAAAAGTTGTTTACTTTGTTATTTAGAGTAACATTTGTTATATACACTTTTTTTCGTATACCGAATAATAAACGAGATATACGCTAAAATCTATAGCGGAAGTGAACAATTTTATTTGGGACAATAGACCCAACCGAAATAAATAAAACTCGGTATGTCGATTAGCACTAACGCTTTCATTATAACAAACCATATCAACATTTCTAGGCACGGGCTGGAGTGGGGGTTATAAGGGTAGCCTGAAATTAAATATAGCGATATTTCGTTTCCTATTGGTTTTTCGGCAAATATGAACATGACGATTAACAAGAACATTTCAATTGTATGAAGCATTTTAAAAACAAGTAGCTGTTTCATGAGGAGCAAAGTATATTACTCCCCCCCCCCTTCCTCTGTCTTTCACTGGAACATTAATTAATCGGAAGTAAGTAATTTCATCCTTTAATGTGTTTAAAACATCAATTAATTCACAAAAAACGAAAGTATTTAAACATACATAATTAGAATTGAAAATAGAATCTGAATATAAGGTAATATTAGCAGAATTAAGAGTTAGCCATTAGTCATGTTCTGTTGGTTAACCTGGAGCGTCAGGGACGGGTGGGGAGACCTTCCTGTAATCTAGAACCTTTCTCACTCCCTCTTTCTTTCCTCAGTTGTTTTACACACTTTTTTCGTATACCGTATTATAAACGAGATATACGCTAAAACCTATAGAGGAAATTTTTTTTTATTATTTAGAGTAAATTTTGTTATATACACTTTTTTAGTATACCGAATTACAAACGAGATATATGCTAAAACCTATAGCGGACGTGAACAATTTTATTTGGGACAAAAGACCCAGCCGAAATAAATAAAAGGGAAATCTGCTAAAACTCGGTATGTGTATTAGCACTAACGCTTTCATTATAACAAGCCATACTAACATTTCTAGGGACGGGCAGGAGTGGGGGTTATAAGGGAGGCCTGAAATTAATAATGGTGATATTTCGTTTCACCACAATATTTTGTGCTTAATAACTGAGATCTATGCATAATGCATAGGAGACGGGAAATATGACAATATGCAGGACAGTGAAGTCTTACATAAAAAAATAATTTTATTATTAACAAATGCCAACAACGGGTGTTTATCCTAAATAGTGGGACGGGTAAAGGTGAAAATATTGTGCAAACTAAAGCCTTGCCATAAAAATACCATCACCATTCAGCCTCAAATGAATTCCCGAGCGAAGCCAGGGTATCTGAGCTAGTCTTTTTCTAAAGTCATGCGGAGCTCCCCAAGGAGTTTCACGGGACCCTAGGATTCCGCGGAGCACACTTTGATTATGGCTGAATTAGACAATAAACGGCGTATGTTTACACTCGTCCGTATGTAGATCTCCTAGAGGAGTATGGCGAGAGATAATCCTATCCATTCATTAGTCACTTTCATTGACGGCTCTCAGTTGTAAAGATCATCAGTCCATCTGTTCCTATTGTCTTAGTTCCTGTAATCAGGTGATTGGTGATAAGGGGCAAATCAATCAGGTGCCCTCCTTGGAAGATTGATAAGGGGCGAGAAAGGGAAAGATAAAGAACGGCCTCAAATTACATTATTCTCGAGAGGGAGGACTTTCATCCGTACTTTCTATGAGCTGGGCCCCTTCACCCCATATCCAGGGGGCGCTGTCTGCGGTCACTCCCTATGCCTGTCTGCAATCATGTCTGTCCGTATGTCTGCAATCATACCGTCGTTAGGAGCACCATATATCTAGGAAGAGAGCGAAAGTCCAGCCTCTTATTGCGGTTTCCTTATATGACATCCAATGGGAACATTCACTTTTTGACGAATCATGTCTTAAAGAAAATACCCATTCATTCTGATATTACGTTTTCATTTCATCATCCTTCTTTAATGCCCTGCATACATCGTTCTGCGGCTCATTCACTACAACGTAACAATATGTTGGTATATGTTGGTCGGTGAGTGATGCCGAAGGGTTGGTCCATCCTATGCCAAAGGTCACCTGTTTAGTTAACCCCCTTCCCCACCCTTTTAGCATATTTCCCCTAAGGGAAATCAGCTATTCAGGTCGTACTCATGACGCGATTTTCGAAATTTTTCTTCAAATGTCCATTGATCCTATCTAGGAGATGACGAAAATGAGGTCTGTTTAAAACTAAATGCGGTCGCAATTATTGTTTAATCGTTACCAACCTCGATATTTAGTTGTTTTATGTAAAAAAGAAAGATCAAGTTTGTTAAAGGCTGAAATCGGACTTTCGGGAACGGGGTTGGGTGGTTAAGAGGAGAATTTTTTTGGAAATTCGAAATATCTCCGTTACTCTGCGTCGGATCGAAAAATTGTATAGAACCAATCTTATTTCAAATTAAATGTACTATAAATATTGTTATATTAATTAGTTCAGTTTGTTATATTATATTAGCTGTTATTTCATGAACCAGCTCATTACAAGGTTAAATACCAAAAATTGTTTTCATTGAACTTTTACATTGTAAGATATATGCAAATTCGTTCTGTTGACCCCTTCTCTTTTCTTTTGTTCTTGGATTACTAAAATTTGAGTGATTGAGATAATACTGATTCTGATTCATTACAAATTACACCACTAGCTTTACTAAATTGTTTTCAATAAAATTAATAGGTTATATTCAGATATATTTCATTGATGGTTTGCCTTTCCGGTCTATATATCGATTCAGCGCTATGAGGTTGGCTGGCCTTTTTGTTTACATTTCAGCCGCTTTCCGTTGTAGAGATTATAAACTTGTATTGTAAATTGGACTAAAAAATTTCTAGTTACCGTTTATATTATCTATGTATATTTATCTATTGTGAACCTTCGCATAGGAAATCTGCTTAGTTTACACAGCCCCTGCGTGACGGACCTTTTTTAAGTAGCTGTTAGCCAGGCATAGACGGCATGAGTACGGGAGGCGAAAGCATTAACCTCTGAGTTGTATAGTTATTTTTAATGGAGTAGGCATTTATCTCATAAACAACTCTACTTATGCCTTACTTAACAGAGGTACTTCAATGCAAAGCAATAACGCAAATTGATAATTGCACTATTTCCTTTATATGGCAAACTTTTACTGCAAGTGCTCTCGGTTTTTATTAAACGACCCATTATAATTAAATGGAGTTATCGCCTTCTTTAGTCTTTCAAGGAGCACTAAAATTTCATAAAATCCGTAACAACTCGCCAATTAGAAAGCAAACCGTATTTTCCGAATTTAGTGAGAAAATGATTGTACAGAGCAGTTGTCTCAACAGGTTGCATGTGGTTGTCATTGATTACGTCAATTGGCAGTCAGTGTACTTCCCAGCAGACAAAGCCCATTCGGAATAATTACAAGCCTTAACCATACTTATTACATGTTTCCCAACATTATGTATTATGCAGAAGAAGGAAATATGTCATTATATAGAAAACTATCTAGGTATTATTCAATGATGTATCACTTTCTAAACTACAGTAGGTAGTAGTCCCTCTCCACTCACATCTTCAAGGCCAACAATTGGAACAGTCTAGTCGCTTCAGTATTTAGTTCACCAATTACAAAAATTTATATTTATCGATTTAATGACAATAAAGCTTAAATGATGAACTATGAACGGGAAGGGTTATCGAATTAGCACTCTAAAATTCGCGTTCATTCGTGCTTCACCAATCTAGACTAGTTCAGGTAAGATGTCTGTGTGCACGGAACTGGCAAGACTTGACACAACTATCTTAAGACTGTTGAAATATCTTATTTATGACTCTTGATGCACCAGGTTCTGACGCTCGGTACACCTATTCTCGACTTGATGAACGGGGCTCGGGTTGGCCGTGCGAGTTAGGGCGTTGGTCCTAATCTCCCATGGCAGACCTAGAGTGGCGGGTTCGATTCCCGCCCTGGGCACTGAAAATTTATTTAGTGACGGACTCATTGCATAAACTCCTTAGGCCCACACTGGCTAGAAGAAGCTGGTAACCAGTAGATAACCCGTCCCGAATAGCCTAGTAGCATAAGGTGGATGTAAATAATAATAAACAAACAAACAAACCGACTCTTGATACACCAGGTTCTGGCGCTTGGTATACCTATTCATACCAAAAAGGTTATAGGTTTTCAATTTGCATGTTGATGTTAAAAAAAAATGGTAAATGCGTCACTGTAAGTAAAGCGTAGAATTTTAAACTTCAAAAAGTCAATAATTGTAGACATACATCTCAGAATGTTTTATGCGAGTTTCTATGTTGGCATGGCTCCTACTAAAAATGATAGTGGTTTTTGCTATTGAGCTCGTACTCATGACACGATTTTCGAAAAATTTCTTCAAATGTCCATCGATCCTACCCAGGAGATGACGAAAATGAGGTCCGTTCAAAATTATATATATATATATATATATATATATATATATATATATATATAATTGTCTGTTAACGCTCTAGCGGTCGCAATTTTTGTTTGATCGTTACGAAACTCGATATTTGACTGTTTTTTTGTAAAAAGACAGACATAGTTTGTTAATGGTTGAAATCGGGCCAGAGGGAGGGGGTTTAGAGGGGAGGATTTTCGAAAATTCATCTCCGTTATTATGCATCCGATCGAAAAATTGTGTATAACCAATCTTATTGAAAATTAAATTTACTATAAATATTGTTATATACGTTTATTCTCTATCTTGAATATTAACAGAGATATTTGCATTTTTCAGTTTTCAGCAAACCGCCACTTCTACTCATGTTACGTAAACAATACTCTGCTACATAATAAATCACATTATTAGAAGTTTAAATACCTAAAATTGTATTCAAGAGACCTTTATTATACGAGATACATGCAAATATGTCCTGGTGACTCCCCCCCCCCCCATCTTAAAGTTTTGGACTACTAAAATTTTATTGATTGAGATAACAATTATTCTGACTCATCATTAATTACAGTACCCGATATAGTAAATAGTTCTCAATAAAATTAATGTGTTATATTCTGATATATTTCAGTAATTGTTTTTCTTTCCGGTGTGAGCCGGGCCAACATGTTTGTTTACATTTCTAACCCAACGCTTCCTGTAGACAGGTTATTGAAATTGGATGAAACATTTCTTATTTCCGTTTGTATTTATTCTCGGTGGTGATGTGTTACCAGTATGTTGATTTATCTATTACTAAACTTCACGAGGGAAATTTGCTTAGTTTACGCAGCCCCTGCGTGACGGACTTTTTTTTTTTTAATTTTCCTAAACTCTTTTTTGCTGGAGTTTATAAATACACTTGCTGTCAATTTTTTATTCATCATAAAATTCTGCTATTAATTCAGACTTAAACAATATTTCTATTTATCTTCGGGCAAGAATCACACAAATGAAACAACTTCAATTCCCTTACTTCGTTTTGCCCTGCTTTTTTCACAGTACACCTCGTGTTTAGGAGCTAGTTTCTTCTCTATAAGGAAAAGAAAACTTTATTTTCACCCATAATTCAATTTGATTATAGTTGTAAATAACACATTTATAACCTCAGCCACTATTGAACTTTACTACTGTTATGTTCTGCTGTTCTCACCTTGTCAGAGCAATGCCTAACATGAGCAGGTCACTATATAAATGTAGCTATCTAGTTGCAGCTAAATTCATCAGCTATTATAAATAGTTATCAGCTTCTTTAGGAATGGCAGTCAAAACTACATATCAATTACAATTTATGCACTTGCATAATACTTTTCTTGTAGAATAAAGAAGTGATTGAAATATACATTTTAGTGAGTATTCAAGTTTTGGAATATTGTTGGCAGGATTATTATAATGATTCAATATCTTGGGTTATGTTAGAATAGAATTTAAAAAAATATATTTTTCTCAAAGGAACACTAGATATTCCAGTCTATTTTTGCAAGTTTTATATGTATTTAAATGTTTTTCTTTTTCTTCGCTTAAAATGAAGAATATATGTTTAATTTTGTTTTTAATAAAAGTGCCTTTTTTTTTTGTTTTTCATGATTAAAAAGAAAGTTGGAAAAATACTTTTCTGTTGAACATATTCTTTAGAGTAGATAATTGCCTGTAAAGTTCACTTATTGCTCTCTCTTATGATGGGGGTTCATTCTTAGAAGTTAATATTTATTATTTTACTGTGTTTTTTGTACTCTTACAGTTTTTATTTTCTTCATTTATATACACAATTCAAACAATTTTGTTTTTCCTCATGATGCCTTCATTGCTGGATGGTCTGATGCAGAAGGCAACGCGAAACCACTGCATGTCCCTGGGACTCTCTTATCATATTGTTCCTTCATCAGGTTTACCCGTTCACGAGATTAACTACCAAAAGTAACCTGTTGATACAACAACGTCAATTTAATAATTACAGTATGAAATAAAGAAATTTCGTTAACAATCTTCATCACTCTAAATATAAACAATACCTTTTTTTTCTTTATTGACCAACAAATTTATTAAACAATGTTACAGCCCTGTACATCATGAGAAACCCCACCTTATGTAGACTATGTACCTTATCATAAATTATTTTTGAGAGATATTAAAGTCGATATTTGGTATTCTTATTCCATAATTGAACATTTTTGATGAGCTGGCTAATGCAGGCATTGTGTGCCTTACCCTCCCTTCCTTCCAGGAAATGAGTTCCACTGGAAGGTGAGATAACAAGGAATATTTCCAGCATAACTGGAGGTAGGAATCAACTGGAAGGAATGGAATGATGAAGGAAGCGAGCAACGGCGACACGATGAAGATGATGATTTGAATAGGAAAAGTCGGTAATAGGTAGGCTGTAATTGAGGAGGCATTATCCCGGCGGGAGAAGAAGATGGAAGATGGCATATCGGACGAACGGGACAACAGGCCTCGAGTAACAGGACTGTAGGGGGACCTACTGTATTCTGTCTGTCTGTCTGTCTCTCTCTCTCTCTCTCTCTCTCTCTCTCTCTCTCTCTCTCTCTCTCTCTCTCTCTCTCTCTCTCTCTCTCTCTCTCTCTCTCTCTCTCTCTCTCTCTCTCTCTCTCTCTCTCTCTCTCTCTCTCTCTCTCTCTCTCTCTCTCTCTCTCACTCTCTCACACTCTCTCACTCACTCTCTCTCTCTCTCTCTCACTCACACTCTCTCTCTCTCATAGGCATAGTAGGAGAGGAGATGATACAGAAAAGAAGAAAGAGAGAAAAGCAAGCCGTTGCAAGCCAGTCGGTATGCCCAAGGCAGCTAGGGAACGAGAGCCGCTCCAACATTAACCTAACTAACTTATTACTAAACTACTTATATTATAGACTAAAATTAAAACTCAAACTAAAACTAAACCTCCCTCGACGGTTACCCAGCGCCAAAGAGGTTGTTTCTTCGCTGATTCACAGAGGTAGGCACAGTAACCTGACTCACAACCAATATCGCAACAACTTCCACCTTTCCAAGCATCCAGGAGTAGTCAGCCAACATTGCTCCACTCCATCGACCCTGATAGGGTGACTCCATCATCGAGATGTCCTGATGGAAACGTTCGCCATGTTCATCGCTGACAGAATCTCGGGAAAGAAGTCGAGGAGATGAATCTTGAGGGACATGTTGCAACCCATCAAGCTGTACGCACTAATGCACTTCTGCACTATATTTACATAGTCAGAGAGATTTGTAATTTCCTATGAAATTGGCTTCAACAAACTTGAATGCCAACTGTGGATCTTTTTCATTATTGCTGAGTATGTCTTGGAAGTGACTGTCTGAAAATGGTCTTGCTTATTTGTGGACCTATGAACATACCTTCTTGCACTTTCGCATATCTCAACCCTCGAAACATGTTGGATAGGAACGAAAAAAAGCATCTGACTTGTTGTCGAGTGCCTTCATGAAATTCTTCTTGAGTGCCAGCTTTATTGGAGGTGGAGGCATAATAACGTTTTGTCGCTCAACCATCGGCACTCGAAGGACGTATTTACTTCCAGGCTGCATTTAATCTCTGTTGTTTGTTACATGTCATAGGAAGGACCGTGCTTAACAGAGTAAAGTGACACCGCTCCCTCCTTCCTAGCACAATTAGAACAGGGTCTAGAGCGATTTAATGAAAATCCGTACTTCGTCCTTGGAAAAAATCGGCGTTGCATTAAAAAAGCACCTGAAGTGATAGAGCAAAATAGTTTTCAGATTAGTAATCAGCATGAAAAACTGCATTCCATGCCAGATATCTATGGCTTGTTTATTAGTGTCATCTGATTCCATTCCTCAATACCTGCAATGGCATCTTCCACTTCTATTTTGTCCTTCCATGATGCTTCTTGATAATAGTTATGGCTGTCCACGTGGCGCTACTCTCGAGGCTGCTAGCAGATTTCACTAGTGCTTTATTAGCTGATGACGTCATCTCACACTATATTCCTCATTAATAACCTAATAAGATATTTGATTTGAGTTACATGATACCTTGTTTTCAGGTGGGCAGCCTGAGGAATGCTCTCTCTGAGATAGAGCAGCAGCTATCCGCCTTCAAGAACAGACACGATACGAAACTAGTGAGTCATTTCATTTTATTATTATACTGTTAGTATGATTATTATTTTATGATTTTCTCAATGCTTGTAACAAAACATTTAAATATTAGGAATGGAAACATTTATCCATTAGGAATGGATATAGTTGGACAATTCTGTAATAAGTTTATAAAATTAAACACATTTACTCTGAAACATGAAATTGTTTATACATTAATATATAATGAAACAAAGTCGCAGATGCCTCACTATATATATTAAGACGTGAATAATAACTAAACATATATACAATGGGCAGGGTCGCCGCTACCATGTGTGCAAAGTTTGCAATGCACACGGCCGCCATCCTTTAGGGGCGCAAAAAACCAAGGGGTCCAAAAAAAAATAGATTTTATCCTGTTTATTTCATTTTGATATTTTAGTCTACAAATAAATATGACTTTTAAATTTTAGTTCTTTGCTTTATTTCAAGCACCTACCTACCATCAAAAAAAAGATAATTCAAATTGCCCTAAGGGGCACCAAACTACTTTTTTTGCACATAGGCGCCAATAGCCCTTACGGGGTCCCTGATGACGGGCAATGAATATAATATTTATATTAGGAGATATTTCGAATTTTGAAAAATCCCCCCCTCCTCTAACCCCCTCCCCCATTCCCACTGGACTGATTTCAGCCATTAAGGAACTTGATCTTTCGTTTTACATGAAACGATTAATTATCGAGTTTGGAAACGATCAAACAAAAACCTCTAGCGCGTATATATCTTTATATATATATATAATTCTACTTTAGGTGTGTATCTTACTGAACTCATGCTATACCGACTTGAATGAATTTTTTTGTATGCGTTTGAGTGACGTCCTAGTTGGTTTAGATCCACAAATCAGCCCGACAGATGGAGCAGGAGTGGGGTTAAAGGGGGTAAGGGAGGCCTAAAATTAAAAATAGCAATATTTCATTTCCAATTGGTTTTTGGCAAATATGCATAGGATAAATTTTGTTTATTTTGCTATTTAGAGTAACTTTTCTTATATTCACTTTTGTCGTAAAAAAAGGTATAATCTAGATATACTCGTACAATTAAAAAAAAATAAAGTGGGAGCCAAGAATTTTATTGGGCACAAACAATTGAACCGAACTTAACAAAACTCTATAAGTAAATTAGCATTAGTTGTTTTTTTGTGTTATTAAAAGTAGCTTTTCTTTTAAACATTATATTATTAAATTTAATATCCTAATCTCTTGAAATATCATGCAGGACGTCTGTCTAGTCCGCTAGTGTATATATATATATATATATATATCATTTTCCTATTAATAAATAGGATGAGCAGGAGAGGGCTTTCATTGACATATATTTAAAGTATGAAAGATGTATAAAAGAAAAAGCATTGACTGCTGATTATATATTTGCCTGATCTAAAATGTTCCCCCATGGCCCCACATAGGGTATTAACGAACTTGATCATTAGTTTTAGGTGAATTCTAAAGAAGAATAGAAAAGAACTATCATAGGAAATGTCAATAGACATCTTTATTAGTGCAGAGTGTGGATTGAGCCAGATGCTAGAATGCTATTTAGTGTTTGATTGGAGTAGAAAGCTCAGCCACTGTGCTAATTGCTGGGAGATTCATTACAAGTTCAGAAGTAGGATACAAGACCTGATGTCTGAGTTGTATCTATTCCCAGGATCCTTGGAACAAGATTTGAGGTGATGGCCCACTATTGGGGCGGTGTTTGCCTTTCATCTCTCTTTTTTGCATAGTTGCTGCTTGTAAGGTCGCTGGCGAATTGCCTTCTGTCAATGGCATCTCAGCTACGGGACATGATGGCTTCATCTAACCAATATCCTTCAGAAGTATCTCTTGGCAGTATCTACCCAGATTCATATCGATTCATGAAATACTGGACCAACCGTTGGAACCAAGTACTCAATTACAGTTATCTTTTTTGGAATAAAATCAATTGTAAATGAAATATTGTGCTTGAATGGCTCTATTAAGAACCCAAGTCTTGTAAAATACAGGCCGAACTCTTTATCTCAAGGATTTAAGAAAAAGAAGATATTTTTAGTCAAGCAGGTTCCAACTTATACTAACTCATTGGCTGGTATACCTCCTTGGAGAGGAAGACACTTGAGAACAGACATTGCAAGAAGAAGACCAAACATAGAGCATGGGTAGATGGACTTTTTACCCTAATTTCCCTCATCTTACAATTTTTCTGGTTTAATATTTTCTTTCTTCCATTTAGTTTTATCGTTTCCAAATTTGTTTGTGATGTTCCGAATTTTCTTGATATGTGACATTGAGTAAATCGTCGGTCTTGTCTTGTTAATGAGACCAAAACTAATGAACTTGAATGAGAAATATAAATCAAATAGCATTTGCGGATTTAGTCAATACCTAATGGTATTATTACCTGTTTTAATTTAATTAGGCACTCAACAAACGAATGTGATTTAGAACATATATGGATTCTTACAAAGGACTGAGTTAACTAATCAGATTTCCCAACTACTAGAAAGACACGCTGATCTCATTTCAACGTCTATTTCTTTGTTATTCCCGTACTAAAGAGTTTGTCTAATGTGGCCTTAATGTTTAAGTAGGTTTTGAGATGTTTAGTAATGCAGTAGCTTACTTATGATTAAAGAAATCACAGTACTTACTGGTGATTAAATCCTCCATCTGGAAATGAGTGGGGGGGGATCCCCCCCTTCGGCCGCTAACCAACTTGATCATTAGTTTTGCATAAAACGTTTAAATGGATCAAAATAAAGAAATTAAATTTTAAGTTAGTTAATGATTCTTATATAATTTGTACGGCAATTGTATATAGTCTAAAACATATATTGAATCAAGAAGAGGTTTCGGTACCTTGGCGTTCATCTTCAGAGCAAGTAAGTCACATCTCCTCAGTCTAAGGTGTTTTGTGAAAGTTACTATTAATTTATTCATTTTTACAAATTAATAATGGATTCCTGAAATATAGCGGAAATTGATAAAATAAAAAAGTCCGTCATGCAGGGGCAGCGTAAACTAAGCAGATTTCCCACATGAAGTTTTACAATAGAGTAATTTCACGAGAACCGAACAGTTACGGAAAAGTTCGAACTAGCTTTTGGCGGAAAATCACTAGAACCAAAATTAGCCGATCTCATCTCGTTCGTTATCCGCACACACTTAATAAAAATGAAAATATTTCGGTTAATACTCAAGTTAGAGAAGAAATGTATATAACAGTATTTACGGGTATAGATCATTTAATTTGCTATAAGATTGATTCTAAACAAATTTTCGATCCAACGTATAGTAACAGAGATATTTCGAAAATCCTCCCCTCTGACACCCCCCCCCCACCTCCCACAGGTTCAACTTCAGCCATTAGCGTACTTCATCTTTAGTTTTACATAAGACGTTTAAATATCAAGTTTAGTGACGATCAAACAGAAATCGCGACCGCTAGAACGTTATCAGAATATATACATATATATATATATATATATATATATAATTTTGAACGGACATCATTTTCGTCATCTCCTGGGTAGGATCGATTGACATTTGAAGAACATTTTCGAAAAACGCGTCATGAGTACGATCTCAAAAGCTGATTTACCTTAAGGGGATTCGGCTAAAAAATTGTAAGATGAGGGAAATTAGGGTAAAAAGTCCATCTGCCCATGTTCTATGTTTGGTCTTCTTGCAATGTTCTCAAGTTGCTTCCTCTCCAAGGAGGTATACCAGCCAATGAGTTAGTATAAGTTGGAATCTGCTTGACTAAAAATATCTTCTTTTTCTTAAATCCTTGAGATAAAGAGTTCTGCCTGTATTTTTCAAGACTTAAAAACATATTTGTCCTTCTTCTTTAGATGATAGCCAAACATCCTAAAATTCACGTGCATTTTTGAGGACCACATTTTGATTTCGAGCGTCATGAGTACAGACTAATTAGTTATTTTTTGTATGAAAAAAATGCTAAGAGTGTATAAGGCTGTTATTGTTGCGTAAACATTATATCAAATATGTGGTTGGTAGAGCGATGGAGGAGGAAAACATTTACCAAAACACGTTTACTTTAGAGGTTATTTATTACATCGGAGCAAATCAAGTTTGTCAGCCGCAAAACCACATTGTATCTATCTGCAATGATGTCACCCATCTGGTTCCTTGTTACAGAGGCGTTACAACAATCTCCTACCTGTGCTGTCGTATCGATTCACTCGTTTTGGTTGGAGGTACGCAGAAATTCAAATATAATCCCCCCCCCCCGTTAATTTGTCTTCCTTTGAACATTTTATTTTTCCATTCATATTCCAGATATTTTGTGAGTTTGGAAATGAATCTATAAAAGATCTATCGAAAATATAAAAGATTTTCCATGTACTGCAGTGACACACGTGATCTCACATCAGCACATATTCCATGTACTGCAGTGACACACGTGATCTCACATCAGCACATATTCCATGTACTGCAGTGACACACGTGATCTCACATCAGCACATATTCCATGTACTGCAGTGACACACGTGATCTCACATCAGCACATATTCCATGTACTGCAGTGACACACGTGATCTCACATCAGCACATATTCCATGTACTGCAGTGACACACGTGATCTCACATCAGCACATATTCCATGTACTGCAGTGACACACGTGATCTCACATCAGCACATATTCCATGTACTGCAGTGACACACGTGATCTCACATCAGCACATATTCTCTATTTCTATTTTAAAAAAGGCCATCAGGCAGGGGCTGAGTTAACTAAGCAGATTTCCGTATTCGCATTACTCTCAAATAGTAAAAGCTCAATGAGAACAATATTTAGTATTTAGTATAAAAATAAAGTACTTCATAATATAATAGCTTATTGTTAATACGACATTAATGAGGTATATATGACAGTTGGAATGGGGTTTACTGCACGCCAAAAACTAAAAAATGCAAATATTTCGGACTTTTCTCATATTGCCACTAAAATTGAAACGATGTTGGATTCAAGTTGGAAAAGGTCGAATAGCGTATATTATAAAAAAGAGTAGAACCGTAGGTTGTATTTACCCTGCAATTATTTGAAGTGCAATAAGGAAGAGATCTGTGAGGTTGGTACGTGCAGATTGCAAGAGAAAGCCAACGACTCTAGTAAATCATGGCTATTCCTCCACGTGCAATATGCAGTCGTGGACATCTCCAGCGGTAGACATAGAAAAAAAAATCACTATTTAATTGTCCCCAAGGAAAGCAAACAGAAGATTACTAAGATTGGTGCAATCGTTGAAGTAACCATCTACTACATTGAGTGACTCGAGTAATATTTGACTGCGTAAACTAAGCAGATTTCCCAGATGCCGTTATAAAACACTGCTGATCTCACCACAAATTCTCTATTTCTATGTAAAAAATGTTTGTTTGCATTTCAGACACTTCCCGCTGGTAGGGGAAAGATTTCTTATTATCACTTATATTTGTTCACTTAATAAACACGGTTGTGTTGTGAAAGCAGTAGGTAGATTTATTTATCTATTGTTAAACATCACAAGGGAAATCTGCTTAATCTACGCAGCCCCCGCGTGACGGACTTTTGTTACTTGTGGCTTACCTGCGGAATACAATTCTCCATCATCCTCTGTAAAGGCCCCGCCCTCATTTGCCTGCCATAGGTCTGTTTCCTGAGCAACTCATGGAGCACTGCGTTTGTATGCTCTTCGCCCCAAAAGGCAAAACCTACACCTGAGGACGTTCCAGCCTTCCTGGTTTAGTTCCTCTACTTCCTGTCTGCAATATACCCAGGTTGCATTACGGTCGCTAGGGTTGGATCATTGCTCTTAATTGACCAACGAGCTTCTATCTCCACGCAACATATTTCCAAACATTTCTCTGTCATTATTTCTGTTGCTTTGTAACGTCATTCAAGACATGAGTTAGAAGGTGTCTGAAGATGAAAGTGCCTCCCAACACATAGGGAACATGTCTTTACGAAGTCCTGTGCTTAAGAAGCCTGCATTGGTTGTGATAACCCCAGCCTCCTCGCCGTTGGTTCTCATTCTCAGAAACTGTGTCACCTGTATGGGAGATGTGTCATTCTGTTGAGATGACCTCACCGAGATCTGTTCGAAAGGCATTCATCATCTGCTCAAGGCCTATATTAAATATCAAATGGAAAGCACTCTCCCTATTTCAGGACTATATAGTGCTCTTATAGTGCTGTTGGTTCATCTCCTCGTCGCCATTACACCATCCCCGCATTAACTAAATAATGGCTATGTATTGAATCATATGGGATCACATCTCTAACCCTGTCCTCGTTCGGAAATGCTCAAACTCATGCATGCATGGTGCACGCCCATGGCCTTCAGATATATATATATATATATATATATATATATATATATATATATATATATATATAGTTTATTTCAGTATTTAAAAAACAATACAGTTGCAATCCAAATACATTATAATCATTACACTTCTTACATTTGCTGGTTACACTGTTCTGCATCAAAATCCTCCCTTCCACATAAATGGTTTTTTTTTAATATTTTCGAACCCGCAGTAATAAAATCAGTCCCCATTGTATGTCAATTTTGTATTTTCGGTCAAAAAATGAGGCCTTTTTGGATGTTTTAAGAATTTGTAGCAGACTATCTCTGCCTTGATTGAGGTTCTACTCATGTACCTCATGAATCGAAAATGAGGTCCGTTCAAAACTATATATATATATATATATATATATATATATATATATATATATATATATATATATATGTCTGTTGCACTTGTCTGTTGTATTGTACTTAGCGGTCGCAATTATTGTTTAATCATTAAAAATCTCGATCTCGAAGAGAAAGATCAAGTTCAGTAACGGCTGGAAATGGTACCAGGGGAGGGGGTGAATTTTAAAAATTCGAAATATCTCCGTTACTAAGCGTCGTGTCGTGAAAGTGTATACGGGTAAAATCAATTTTATGGAAATTTAAAATTACCACATTGTTATATACGTTTATTCTCCATCTTAAATATTAGCCGAGATATTTGAATTTTTCAGTTTTTAGCCCTCAGAAAACCCCCTACTGGTGTTACATAAACAATATTCTGTTATATAATAAAACGCATTATTCGAAGTTTAAATACCAAATATTGATCTCAAGAGACTGTTATTATACGAGATAGATGAAAATATGTCCTCCCCCCCCCCGTTCTGAGTTCTTGGACTGCTAAAATTTGATAGATTGAGATAAAAATTATTCTGATTCATTTTAAATTACAGTACAAGATATAGTATTCAATAAAATTAATATGTTGCATTCTGATATATTTAGTAATTCGTTTTCTTTCGGGTGTGCGATTGGCAGACCTGTTAAATTTTTACAATTCAGACGCTTTCCGTCGGGAGGTTTTGTTAGCAGTATGTTGATTGTTAATCTTCAGTAGGGAAATCTGCTTAGTCTACGCAGCCCCTGCGTGACGGACTTTAATTATTTCATTGCCCTGATAACCTTTGCCTTTGCGTGCGTGGATCGAGGATAGGAACCGATGCCTGTGAATGATGGATTCCCTGATGATTTATAGGAGTTGGTGTGATGATGGAATCTGCCAGCTGTCAGCTGACTCCTGGCTCACATCATCAATGGAACCGCATCATCGCTGATAAAGCCCAGGTAGAATCACATCCGTCACGGGACCCTCGAGTCTTGAATGACACGATTACAGCAACGCTACGGACTGTGTTAGCTGAATCAATAAATGGTTTTCTTCCCTCCCACCTTATACCTTCTTACTGTTGGCACCATATGTGGGCAACCACCGGTCCGTGGAAAGGTTTGATCCGGCCCGCGAGACATTTAGATGCCCCAACCAAACAAAAATATTACACTACTTACTCCAAATGAGGAAGATGAAGAGAGATTTGTGCGTTTGGTAATTCTTTTCATTGATGAAAGTTAATAAATCAAAACATCGCTGACTGGCGATAATTTGGAAAATTCTTTACGTCTTTGTATCAGTGGAATTAATCCAAACATTAATGGATTAGTTTTCCAAATTCAAACTCATTGATTTCGGTGTCGCTATTTGACTTTCGTTGTTTGTAATAATTCCAAATTTTACGATTTAATTATAATGTTGTACCTATTTTTTTCATTTCATTTGCACACTAAAGTCCGATTTCTGCCATTAACGAACTTGATCTTTATTTTAACATAAAACGTTTAAATATGTAGTTTAGTAACGATCAATCCAAAATTGCGACAGCTAGAGGGTTTATATATATATATATATATATATATATATATATATATATATATATTCAACGGACCTCATTTTCGTCATCTCTTATGAGTATAAACTCAATAGTTGATTTCCCTTAAGGGAAATCTGCTAAAATAAACAGATACCCCAAGTGCTGAAATGACATGCCACTTATTCTAACTGAAAACCAGGCATTACGAATTACTCACTCAATATTTGAGTTACAAAGAAATGCATAGGACAATAATTGTAGAGCATCAATAGTTTAACAAGATTGGTTCTATAACATTATTCGATCCGTCCCACATAACGGAGATATTTTGAATTGTGCCCTCTCTAAACCCTTCCCTGGTCAGATGCAAATATGAAATATGGCCTTTAGTGTTGACTAAAACAGTTATATATCGAATATATGATATAGACCAAATTAACATTTTCGAGAGAAGAAGGTAAAACCTTAATTGATGAAGACATCACACAACGAATTTGCATATATCTCTTATAATAAAGGTTTCATGTAAACAATATTTGATATATAAGCTTAAATTGAAGTGCTTCGAGATACAGTAGGATATTGTTAATAGGACATGAGTTGGAGTGGGGTTTTACTGAAGGCTGAAAACTAATGTGATCGTCACATACATTCCAGAAAGTTTTATAAAAATTAGGATCGATTGGTTCTATTACTGTTAATACAATAGCGGCGCCTCTGCCCTGTTAGAGTTGTTGTCGTAACGTGTATATTGTATTGTTTTGAATTAATCGATGATAGGTTGTTGAAAACGAAGATCTTTCATATTTCAAAAAAAGAAAATTTTCTAATCGGTCATCCTCAAAACGCTAAGACAAAGCTAATTCCACTAAATGCCGACCGCAAGATTTCATCAGACAGAAAATTATTAAATGGACCAAAACTCTTAGTATTGTGCTTGGCAAGAAAAATTGATAAGGAAGTCTGTCACGTTTAGATTTTTCACATTCCCACGCATTTGCATTTATCTCAAAACATATAAGTTCAATTAGAACAATATTTGGTATTTGGGCTGAAAATGAAGTGCTTCATAATATAACAGCTTTTTAAAGACATGAGTAGGAATGGTGGTTTACTGACGGCCGAAAACTAAAAAAAAATGCAAATATATCTGAAGCCTACCTTATATCTGATATTAACCTTTACATTTGAAGCAAATAATGAAATTAGATAAGCAAATGAACTAAATGGGTGTAGTGGATTTATTGTAGGGGTGGGGGTAATAATAATTACAACAAATTTTGTAGGGGCAGATATTTCCTAATTATGGATATCATTTCGAATGTCCTACGGCTGCTTGCACTAAGGGCTTACAAACAGATGATAATTGGAGGAAAATCTGCTCTCTGGTTGGCTCTTATTGTGTGGGTCTAGGAATGTGGGGCTGGAGAAGGGAAATGTGTATAGACTACGCAGGTGTTGCGTGAGGGATCCCTGCCCAATTAGGAGGATGACCCGCACAGCTGAGGCTGAAGGTAGCGGAGCGCATTTCCCCATTATAACAGCTGACAATGCTCTATTCCCGCCCTAATCATCTCCCGCCAGCTCCCATTGTCTCGGCTCAATAACCTCCAATCTATCCAACTACATCTAGACAACTCCTTCGATGAACGGTTTCAAAGTTCCTCCAAGCTGGCATTTCGTAAGCTAAGCAAAATGGAAAAGATAATGTAAACATTGTTAAGTGTATTGATTGATGTATGATTTTTCGTTTTTACTTTCCCATACAACCTTTTCCTTCCTTTCTGTAATAAAATGATCTATATTACAGGCTGCATCGCTGGGAAATATTTTCGTTGAGAGGATATGGGCTATCTAATTTTTATTAGTTTTCAATTTTTCAACGGAAATGCGACCATCGCCGTCAGACTGTGCTTTTAATTTGGTTGTCTACCTCGATTAAAATATGTGTTTCGGATTTTTTACTTTGCCTTTCCACCTTTCGAAAAGTATAGATATAGATAACGGTAAAGTTTACGTGGGACTGATAAGAAAGAAGACTGCCTCAAGAGTTAACGAACATGTGGCTGATCTGAAACATCAGAGAATAAAAACATCCTCCATAGCTAGAAACGTAAGTATTTTTTCTGGCCAAATTAAATTCGACGAGACAAAACCTCTGCATAGAGAAGAACACTGCTTAACGAAGATGGACTCAATTCCATGGAAAATTTTCAAACCAATAAATATTCAAACCGCAGGAACAGATAGACCAAATCCTCAGAATGGAAGCAATAATACAGTTTTATTTATTTAAATGAGTCCTCAACGCTGGCGACTCACTCATAAACCAGGTGTGATCAAAAGGCAAACAGAAAAAATAGAAAAGGAGTGAACTATGGAATACGGCGATTCTGGGAACAGTTCATTGGCATACCAATCTATGTGAAGGAAACTATTTTGTGCATGGAAACATTAGGTAATGGAAATATTAGTTTAGAAGGGAGAAAAAAAAACGGAAAAAAAGAATAAAATAAATAAATAAATAAAATGAAAGTATATAACATGCTAATGTTGCGGAGTAGTTTGTAAATTATAGTGTGTTGCATATATTACTGTTTTTAGATGTTTAATGATTGAGTCTATGTAATTACTGTTATCGGTCAAAAGTTCCTGTCAGTCATGTGGAATGTCTAAATTGTGTCTAGGTCGACAGTCAGTCAACATGTGATGTACAGTTATAGTTTCATTGCAATGTCTACAAATCGGTGTATCCTTGTTTATAATTAACTGTTCTTGAGTAACCAAGGAATGGCCAGTGTGTGTCCGTAGCAAGGTCCAAAAGTTTCCGGCCTGGGATAGAAGGAAAGGTGAAAGAAAAAAAATTGGTTTTACTGTTTTTCAATATATTCTACTCTAAGTTCAATACACTTATTACAACGCTTTGGCAACATTTCTATACCATGAAAAAAATAATTTTCTTCTTTGTTAAAAAAATGTTCTTCCACTGCTGCTTGGAGCTCTTCGTCGGTGTTAAATCGCCTTCCACGAAGGTCAGATTTTAATTTTGAAAAAAGGTAGAAATCACTAGGGGCCAAGTCTGGGCTGTAGGGTGGGTGAGAGATTTCTTGGAATCCACAGTCCTTCACAGCGGCCTTGGAAATCAATGCTGTGTGGACAGGGGAATTGTCGTGAAGGAGGCGGACGCCTCTGCTTAACTTCCCTCGCCTCTTCTCTTTAATGGCGTCTCGTAACCGGTAAAGTAGGGCTGCATAATACTCACCATTCATTGTGGTATTCCTTTCTTTAAAATCTATCAATAGTATTCCTTTACAGTCCCAAAAAATTGTGGCCATTATCTTTTTTGTTGACTGCGTGACTTTTGCCTTTAAAGGAGGCGCTTCTCCTGGTCTTCTCCATTCCATGGACTCTCTTTTGCTGAGTGGGTCATAATATAGAACCATTGTCTCATCCCCAGTTACAATTGAGTCCAAAAAATTCTTTGGGTCGGCATTATACTCGCGTAAAAATTCATTGCAGCAGTGAACTCGTTCCTGTTTTTGATGAGCTGAAAGAATGTTTGGATTCCATTTTGCACTAACCTTGTTCATATGCAAATGTTCTTTGATGATCCTCAAAACACTTGTTTTTGAAAGCCCCAACCTCGCTGATATTTCCTTGGTTTTCAGTCGTCGGTCAGACAGCAATTCAGATTCCACAAGTTGGATTGTTTCAGAAGTGACAGCTTCCAGTGGGCGACCGGGACGTGGGTCATCTTCTAGACTTTCTCTCCCTAACTTAAATAATTTTGCCCATTCTTTCTTTGTGGAATTCGAGGGGGAGGACTGCCTGTATACACAATCCAAGCGCTCTTTAATTTGCGCAGGAGTAAGACCCTCTTTACAAAATAATTTAATTACCGCACGTTACTCGAGTTTAAACATTGTAAAAATGGGGAGTTTCCTTTAAGGCTGAACACTGACTGACAAGACTGAGGAAGTGCGGACGATGGGTATGGAGTGAGCAGGACTGGACCTGCATAGGCGTGCAGATCCCGGCACGTTTGAAGGAGGGCAAGCAGGACAGGCCGGAAACTTATGGACCTTACTACGTATATATATATATATATATATATATATATATATATATATATATATTTATATTTCGTTTGGCGTTATACACCTTTAAGGTCCTCCGAGTGAGACTGGAAGAATTCGCGATGAGAGGTTTTACTTGGTGAATGATATGTAGCCGATAGATGGGACTTGCCAAATACAGCAACTACTAATAAAGCTCAAATCCAGTTTAAATGTCAAGAGGTTAAGAGGCGGACTAAGGGAGAAATAGACAATATAATATGATGCTGTGAGCCATAGAGTCGGATTGACTATTTGAGAAGGAGGGTGGGGCCGAGCCAGCCAGATAAATGATCGCGTGATCCACTAATACTCTGAGTGCATTAGCCCTGCACGAACACGGCCTCTATCTCTCTCTACTTCCATATACAAACCTTCAGGGTAGCGGATTTCCCATTATCTTCATCTTCTATTGTGGTGGACCTCAAGATGAGAAATTCTAGCCAAAAAGAAAGAAAAGAATTTCTAGAAAGATTTATTTAATCCCTCGTCGATCATATCCAGGAAATGAAGAAATGTGTTCATTTAAAACTATATTTGCTTTGCTCAGATACCTATACGTTATCATCATCAGGGTTGAATAAAACAGTTAAATATTGAGTCTGACATAGATCGAACAACCATTTTCGAGCTAAGATCGTGAAAAATAAAAGAGATGTCATCACACTACTTATTTGTATGCACCTCATAGAATAAACGTCCGTCACGCAGGGGCTGCGTAAACTAAGCAGATTTCCTTCGTGAAGTTACTATGGAGAAATCTACATCCTCACACAACGGCACCGTCAATATTAAGTGAATAAATACAAACGGAAATAAGAAATATTTCAGCCAATTTCAATAACCTGCCGACAGGAAGCGTTAGAAATTTTAAAAAACCGGTCTGCCCGCCTCACACCGGAAAGAAAGAAACTACAGGCAAGGTCAGAAGAAGCTTCCACCAGAACCGATCAGTTACGGAAACGGCCGAACAAAACCCGATCACATGTCCCACACACTTAATAAAAATACAAATATCTCGGTTAATATTCAAGATAGCGAATAAATGTATATAACAATATTTATAGTAAATATAATTTGCAATAAGACTGGATTTATACAATTTTTCGATCCGATGCATAATAATGGAGATATTTCGAATTTTCGAAAATCCTCCCTCTAGTCCGATTTCAGCCTTTAACGAACTTGATCTGTCTTTTTACATAAAACGGCTAAATATGGAGTTTCGTAACGGTCAAACAAAAATTGCGACCGCTAGAGCGTTAACAGACAAATATATATAAAATTTTGAACTGACCTCATTTTCGTCATCTCATGAGTAGGATCGATGAACATTTGAAGAAAGTTTTAGAAAATCGCGTCATGGGTACGACCTCAATAGCTCTGCATGAAGTAAGCAGATTTCCCCAATGAAGTTTTACAATAGGGAAACTGCCAACTAGTTGTAGTAACGAGTCTCTAAACCAATTTCACGAAAGCCGATCAGTTACGAAAACGGCCGAACTAGGTAGCTTACGGTGGAAGATCACGATTATAGCCGACATTACTATACGTCGGATCGAAATATTTTATAGAATCAATCTTATTGCAAATGAAATTTACTATATATATTGTTATATATTTTTTTTTCTATCAAGAATAAAAACTGAGATATTTGCGGATGAGATCGGCTCATTTCGGGTCGAGTAGTGAGTTCCCTCCAAAAGCCAGTTGGGCGGTTTCCGTAACTGTTCGGCTCTCCTGAAATTTCTCTATTACTAAACTTCACGTGGGAAATCTGCTTAGTTTACGCAGCCCCTAAATGGCGGAGTTTTTATTATTGGAAAGGCCCAAAAGAGGGGGAAACGTTTGAAAATAAGTCGTAGTGGTCCTATAATAACATTTATTTAAAATAATTTGTTAGACTTTCAAATCAATTTATTTTTATTCTTGTCATTCACTCCATTGCTTCTAGTGTAAGAATGAAACCCCCATTGGAGAAAAATGCTAATGCTCGTTATACGAGATTATCATGTATAAATATGTCGGCAAGTTTTCCTTTAGCTGTAGCCTCACTCTCTGCTTTCACTCGTAATGTTTGGAAATAACCTTAGCTGCTAATCTCGGACATGTTGCTGCCGAGAAAGCATAATAAACAATAAAACTCGATTACCTCAATCTGCAAAGTTATTCTCTAATGAAAATCACTTTTGAATGGCTACTCATAATAGGTGTAATATATCATAAAAGTCTAGACGGAAAGGACACAAACACAGAATGTTTTAGGCTCAGCAATTTTAAATAATTTTCTTCAAAAACAAAATCTGCTCAGGTTACAGGAATATAAAAATCGATTGATGTGATGTGACTCTTCAGCAACAATAATTTGAAATTCTGAAACTTGGAATATGTATGTATTATTTAAGAATATTTCCCTGATGGAAAATCAGCTATTGAGGTTGTACTTATGAAGAAATTTCCGAAATATTCTTCAAATATTCGTCGATCCTACCTAGTAGTTGATGAAAATAAGATAATTTCAAAATTATATATATATATATATATATATATATATATATATATATATATATATATATATATATATATATACATACAATTTTGAACGAACCTCATTTTCGTCATCTCCTTGGTCTTCGCGTAATGAGTACGTCCTCATTAGCTGATTTCCCTTTAGGGATTTCCTTGGCTAGAGATTAGGACTGTGTTCCAAATGTGATGATGCTATTGAACCTTCTGCTAAGAGCTAGGTTCAGCGACTGACAGGATGAGGTTGCTCGGAGGAAAGCTAGCTGTGGACATGAACTGATCCTATAGCTGCTATCATAAATAGCAAAGGCTGTAGTTAGCGAGTGCTTTTCTAACTTGTAACTCACTTGTAGAAAGCTGTTCACAGCTGATTCCTTATCGGATGAACCGAACAGATAAACATCTCATTCCAATTGCGGCCTACTCCACGCCTCTACTCTGCTATCTTCGACATTTTAACTCTGATTCATGTTTATAATGAGGGGAGTTGGTTACAATGTAGTGAGCGATCTGCAATAAATACAGCACCGCTTCCACAATGACAGTAGATACTCAAACTGGACGATTGAAGTGTACTATGGTTTGCATCTGGTGATTGCTAAACACTAATTTGCTCAGGAAATCTTCTTTTGAGGTTATACTCATGTTGGAATTTCCTTCAAATGTCCATTGGTCCCAGGGGATGACGAAAATGAGGTCCGTTCAAAATGTTTTAGGCGCTATTTTATCTATCTATCTATCTATCTATCTATATATATATATATATATATATATATATATATATATATATATAAAATTGTAACCTCTGTCTGTACATTGATTTTTTTCGCGAAATTTCACGATAACTTTTCGTTTCACATGTCATAGACACCATATCTGCATTTTGTTTCTTTCGTGTATGTTTGTTTGTTTGTTTGTTACCTTTTCACGCATAAACGGCTGAACCGAATTTTATGAAACTTGGTATGTATATTACTACTAACCCAACTTAGACTTTAGGCTATATTAATTTTCTCTGAGACGAACAGGAGTGGGGGTTATAAGTCAAGCCTGAAATTAAAATTATTATTTCGTTTTCTATTGGTTTTTCGGTACATATGCACATAAGAAAAGTTGTTTATTTTGTTATTTAGAGTAACTTTTGTTATATACACTTTTGTCGTATACCGAAGTTTAAATGCGTTATATGCTAAAAATTATAGCGGGAGTCAACAATATTATTTGCCAAAAAAGACTCAACCGATCTAAATAAAACTCGGTATGTGTATTAGCAGTGAGGCTTTCATTATAATAAGCCATACCAACATTTCTATGGACGGGCAGGAGTGGGGGTTATAAGGGAAGCCTGAAATTAAAAATAGCTATCTTTCGTTTTCTATTGGTTTTTTCACAAATATAAACATAACAAAAGTTGTTTATTTTATTATTTGGAGTAACTTTTGTTATATACACTTTTGTCGTATACCTAAGTATAAATGAGTTATACGTTAAAACTTTAGCGGGCACTAACGGCTGAACCGAACTTAACAAAACTCGGTATGTCAATTAGCATTAATTCTTCCATGATTATAAGTTATATTAAAATTTTTAGGTTCGAACAGGAGGGGGGTTAAAAGGGAGGCCTGAAATAAAAATTCACCATATTTACATGTATAAGAGACGGGAAATATAAAAATATCGAAGACTGTGAAGCCTTATCGAACAAATAATTCTATTATTAGCAAATCCACGGCAAAGATGGGTATCAATCCTAAACACTGGGACGGGTAAATGTCAAAATATTGTGCAATGTAAAGCCTGCTAAATAATGCCATCACCATTCAGCCTCAAATGAATTCCCGGGCGAAGCCGGGTATCTTAGCTAGTATCTATATATATATATATATATATATATATATATATATATATATATATATAAAATTGTAACCTCTGTCTGTACATTGATTTTTTTCGCGAATTTTCACGATAGCTTTTCGTTTCACATGCCATAGACACCTAACTGCATTTTGAATCTTTCGTGTGTGTTTGTTTGTTTGTTTGTTACCTTTTCACGCATAAACAGCTGAACCGAATTTTATGAAACTTGGTATGTATATTTTTCTATCTCTGGGGTCTAACTCAACTTAGACTTTAGGCTATATTAATTTTCTCTGAGACGAGCAGGAGTAGGGGTTATAAGGGAAGCCTGAAATTAAAAATAGCGATATTTCGTTTCCTATTGGTTTTTCGGCAAATATGAACATAACAAACGTCGTTTATTTCGTTATTTGGAGTAACTTTTGTTATATACATTTTTTTCTTATACCGAATTATAAACGAGATATACGCTAAAACCTATAGCGGAAGTGAACAATTTTATTTTGGACAAAAGACCCAACCAAAATAAATAAAACTCAGTATGTGTATCAGCACTAACGCTTTCATTATAATAAGCAATACCAACATTTCTAGGGACTGGCAAGATTGGGGGTTGTAGGGGAGGCCTGAATTAAAAATAGTGGTATTTCGTTTTCTATTCGTTTTTAGGCAAATATGAGCATAACAAAAGTTGTTTTTATTTTGTTGTATTTTTTTATTTAGAGTAGCTTTTGTAATATTCATTTTTGTCTTTTAACAAAGTATAAACGATATATACACTATAAACTAAAGCGGGAGTCAACTATTTTATTGGGCGCTAACGATTGGACCGAACTTAATAATACTCGGTATGTCAATTAGCATTAATTCTTCCATGATTATAAGCTATATTAAAATGTTTAGGTTAGAACGGGAGTGGGGGTTATAAGGGAGGCCTGAAATAAAAATTCGCGATATTTCATTGTCTATTTGTTTTTCGATAAACATGCGCATAACAAGAGTTGTTTACTTTGTTATTTAGATTAACTTTTGTTTTGTACATTTCTTCAGGAACAATGTGTGGAGCAAGTAATTTGCGTAGAAATATTGATATGCTCAACAATTCATCCCACTTTGAACTATCAGGTACCTCACCTGGAAAATTTAATTCAAATCTACGTTAATATTTTGTCTTTAATAACTGAAATCTATGAATAATGCACAGCAGACGGGAAATATGACAATATGGAGGACAGTGAAGTCTTACATAAAAAATTAATTTTATTTTTATTTTTATTAGCCAAAAAAATTCCATCACCATTCTGCCTCAAATGAATTCCCGGGCGAAGCCGGGTATCTGAGCTATTATATATATATATATATATATATATATATATATATATATATATATATATATATATTTGTCTGTTAACGGTCTAGCGGCCGCAACTTTTGTTTTATCGTTACCATTCTCGATATATAAACGTTTTATGTAAAAATGAAGTACGGGTTCGGTGAAGGCTGAAATTAGACTAGCATGAGGGTTGGTTTAGAGAGGGTTAATTTCGAAAATTCCAAATATCTCCGTTGTTATGCGTCAGATCGAAAAATTGTATAGAGTCAACCTTATTGCAAATGTAATGTTCTATAAATGTTGTTATTTATACATGTTTTCTCTATGTCGAATATTAACCGAGATATTTCCCTATTTTTGTTTCCGGCAATCAATAAACCCCCACTCCTACTCACGCCATATTAACAATAATCTGCAATATCATGAACGACTTCATTACAAGGTTAAATACCCAATATGGCTTTCATTGAACTTTCACTTTGTGAGACAAATGCAAATACGTTATGTGATGACGTCATCAATTAATATTTTTTGTTCTTTTCTCGAAAATGTTTATTTGGTCTATACCATACTCGCTATTTAGCAGTTTCAGTCGACACTAAGGATTCTATTTGGAATTGGCCAAAATCGGACTTGGAAGAGTAGGGGTTTGGAGTGGGAGAAATAGAAAATTTAAAATGTCTCCGTTATTAAGAGTCGGATCATAAAATGTTATAGAGCCAATCTTGTTAAACTTTTGATTTTCTACCATTTTGCTCTATGCATGTTTTGGCACCTCAAGTATTAAGAGAGTTATTTGTACTTTCTTGTTTTCTGCCTTTGTAACCCCCCCCCCCCTTCCTCTTCTACTCATTAGTTTATTTATATAGATTTAGAATACGTGTTTAGATAAAATCAAAATGTGTCAGCCCTGCATTGCTGTGGAAAATCTGCTTAGTTTACGCAGCCCCTGCGTGGCTGACATTTTCTCTATTAATGATAGACCTCATTTATAATTCAGTATACGAATAAAGTGAATATAGCAAAAGATACCCTAAATAACAAAACAAACAACTTTGTACGTGTGTACGTTTGCCGAAAAATGAATAGGTTAAGAAATATCGTGAATTTATATTTCAGGCCTCCCTTATAACCCCAACTCCTGTTCGCAACTCAAAATTTTAATATAGCTTATAATCAGGGAGGTGTTAATACCAAATCGTATACGGAGTTTCGTTTAGTTCGGTTGAGTCTTTTGTGCCATATAAAATTGTTGACTCCCACTAGTTTTTAGCGTATAACTCATTTATACTTCGGCATACGACAAAAGAGTATACTACAAAAGTTACTCTATATAACAAAATAAACAACTTTTGTTATGTGGGTATTTGCCGAGAAACCAATAGGATCCCTTATAACCCCGCACTCCTGATCGTCTCAGAGAATACTAATATATCCAGAAACCTAGCCTGAGTTAAGAGTAATATACATACCAAGTTTCATACAATTCGGTCCAGCCGTTTACGATTCTATAAAGGACAGACACACAAAAATTCATTTTTATTTATAAGACTAGGTCAAATCATCATTCTCATCTCTCGGTTTTGCTGGCAGAAAATCATCTATAGAATCATAAATGTAATAAAAACCTTCTAAGATGGGTTTGATAAAGGTTCTGTGCAAAATTCTCAGAAAAAAGTTTTCTGAACGATATCGAAAAACAAAAGTTTAAAAAAGTGGGACGCCCTATAGTGCAATTTTTTCTAGTATCACGTATTTTGACAGGTTTAGAGTATAAGAAGATATGATGGGAACTGTAGTGGATGGGTGACCGCGGCTAGTCTGATGCAGTGAACTGTGAAATCTCTATTTCTTATCAAAGCACCGACTCTAGCGATGGGGCTCGTCCACTCGCACCTGATCTTCAAGGCCTTGACTCAATACAGACGCTAAAGCTTAGGCAGAATTCGCCAAATAATCTAGAATATATACTTGGAGTGAAGGCCTGTATACAGGCTGAGTGAATGGGGATCCTGAATATATACATGGAGTGAAGGCCTGCATACAGGCTGAGTGAATGGGGATCCTGAATATATACTTGGAGTGAAGGCCTGCATACAGGCTGTTTGAATGGGGATCCTGAATATATACTTGGAGTAAAGGCCTGCATACAGGCTATTTGAATGGGGATCCTGAATATATACTTGGAGTGAAGGCCTGCATACAGGCTGAGTGAATGGGGATCCTGAATATATACTTGGAGTGAAGGCCTGCATACAGGCTGAGTGAATGGGTGTCCTGACTATATACTTGGAGTGAAGGCCTGCATACAGGCTGAGTGAATGGGGATCCTGAATATATACTTGGAGTGAAGGCCTGCATACAGGCTGAGTGAATGGGGATCCTGAATATATACTTGGAGTGAAGGCCTGCATACAGGCTGAGTGAATGGGGATCCTGAATATATACTTGGAGTGAAGGCCTGCATACAGGCTGAGTGAATGGGGATCCTGAATATATACTTGGAGTAAAGGCCTGCATACAGGCTATTTGAATGGGGATCCTGAATATATACTTGGAGTGAAGGCCTGCATACAGGCTGATTGAATGGGGATCCTGAATATATACTTGGAGTGAAGGCCTGCAAACAGGCTGAGTGAATGGGAGTCCTGAATATATACTTGGAGTGAAGGCCTGCATACAGGCTGAGTGAATGGGGATCCTGAATATATACTTGGAGTGAAGGCCTGCATACAGGCTGAGTGAATGGGGATCCTGAATATATACTTGGAGTGAAGGCCTGCATACAGGCTGAGTGAATGGGGATCCTGAATATATACTTGGAGTGAAGGCCTGCATACAGGCTGAGTGAATAATGGTACTGAATATATACTTGGAGTGAAGGCCTGCATACAGGCTGAGTGAATGGGGATCCTGAATATATACTTGGAGTGAAGGCCTGCATACAGGCTGAGTGAATAATGGTACTGAATATATACTTGGAGTGAAGGCCTGCATACAGGCTGAGTGAATAATGGTACTGAATATATACTTGGAGTGAAGGCCTGCATACAGGCTGAGTGAATGGGGATCCTGAATATATACTTGGAGTGAAGGCCTGCATACAGGCTGAGTGAATAATGGTACTGAATATATACTTGGAGTGAAGGCCTGCATACAGGCTGAGTGAATGGGGATCCTGAATATATACTTGGAGTGAAGGCCTGCAAACAGGCTGAGTGAATGGGAGTCCTGAATATATACTTGGAGTGAAGGCCTGCATACAGGCTGAGTGAATGGGGATCCTGAATATATACTTGGAGTGAAGGCCTGCATACAGGCTGAGTGAATAAGGGTCCTGAATATATACTTGGAGTGAAGGCCTGCATACAGGCTGAGTGAATGGGGATCCTGAATATATACTTGGAGTGAAGGCCTGCATACAGGCTGAGTGAATAATGGTACTGAATATATACTTGGAGTGAAGGCCTGCATACAGGCTGAGTGAATGGGGATCCTGAATATATACTTGGAGTGAAGGCCTGCATACAGGCTGAGTGAATGGGGATCCTGAATATATACTTGGAGTGAAGGCCTGCATACAGGCTGAGTGAATAATGGTACTGAATATATACTTGGAGTGAAGGCCTGCATACAGGCTGAGTGAATGGGGATCCTGAATATATACTTGGAGTGAAGGCCTGCATACAGGCTGAGTGAATAATGGTACTGAATATATACTTGGAGTGAAGGCCTGCATACAGGCTGAGTGAATGGGGATCCTGAATATATACTTGGAGTGAAGGCCTGCATACAGGCTGAGTGAATGCTGCTACTGAATATATACTTGGAGTGAAGGCCTGCATACAGGCTGAGTGAATGAGGGTACTGAATATATACTTGGAGTGAAGGCCTGCATACAGGCTGAGTGAATCGGGCTACTGAATATATACTTGGAGTGAAGGCCTGCATACAGGCTGAGTGAATGGGGATCCTGAATATATACTTGGAGTGAAGGCCTGCATACAGGCTGAGTGAATTGTGATACTGAATATATACTTGGAGTGAAGGCCTGCATACAGGCTGAGTGAATGGGGATCCTGAATATATACTTGGAGTGAAGGCCTGCATACAGGCTGAGTGAATAATGGTACTGAATATATACTTGGAGTGAAGGCCTGCATACAGGCTGAGTGAATCGGGATCCTGAATATATACTTGGAGTGAAGGCCTGCATACAGGCTGAGTGAATAATGGTACTGAATATATACTTGGAGTGAAGGCCTGCATACAGGCTGAGTGAATGGGGATCCTGAATATATACTTGGAGTGAAGGCCTGCATACAGGCTGAGTGAATGGGGATCCTGAATATATACTTGGAGTGAAGGCCTGCATACAGGCTGAGTGAATGGGGATCCTGAATATATACTTGGAGTGAAGGCCTGCATACAGGCTGAGTGAATTCTGTTCCTGAATATATACTTGGAGTGAAGGCCTGCATACATGCTGAGTGAATGGGTTTCCTGAATATATACTTGGAGTGAAGGCCTGCATACAGGCTGAGTGAATGGGGATCCTGAATATATACTTGGAGTGAAGGCCTGCATACAGGCTGAGTGAATGGGGATCCTGAATATATACTTGGAGTGAAGGCCTGCATACAGGCTGAGTGAATCGGTGTCCTGAATATATACTTGGAGTGAAGGCCTGCATACAGGCTGAGTGACTCAGGTTCCTGAATATATACTTGGAGTGAAGGCCTGCATACAGGCTGAGTGAATCGGAGTCCTGAATATATACTTGGAGTGAAGGCCTGCATACAGGCTGAGTGAATGGGGATCCTGAATATATACTTGGAGTGAAGGCCTGCATACAGGCTGAGTGAATCGGAGTCCTGAATATATACTTGGAGTGAAGGCCTGCATACAGGCTGAGTGAATAATGGTACTGAATATATACTTGGAGTGAAGGCCTGCATACAGGCTGAGTGAATCGGAGTCCTGAATATATACTTGGAGTGAAGGCCTGCATACAGGCTGAGTGAATCGGAGTCCTGAATATATACTTGGAGTGAAGGCCTGCATACAGGCTGAGTGAATGGGGATCCTGAATATATACTTGGAGTGAAGGCCTGCATACAGGCTGAGTGAATAATGGTACTGAATATATACTTGGAGTGAAGGCCTGCATACAGGCTGAGTGAATCGGAGTCCTGAATATATACTTGGAGTGAAGGCCTGCATACAGGCTGAGTGAATGGGGATCCTGAATATATACTTGGAGTGAAGGCCTGCATACAGGCTGAGTGAATCGGAGTCCTGAATATATACTTGGAGTGAAGGCCTGCATACAGGCTGAGTGAATGGGGATCCTGAATATATACTTGGAGTGAAGGCCTGCATACAGGCTGAGTGAATCGGAGTCCTGAATATATACTTGGAGTGAAGGCCTGCATACAGGCTGAGTGAATAATGGTACTGAATATATACTTGGAGTGAAGGCCTGCATACAGGCTGAGTGAATCGGAGTCCTGAATATATACTTGGAGTGAAGGCCTGCATACAGGCTGAGTGAATCGGAGTCCTGAATATATACTTGGAGTGAAGGCCTGCATACAGGCTGAGTGAATCGGAGTCCTGAATATATACTTGGAGTGAAGGCCTGCATACAGGCTGAGTGAATCGGAGTCCTGAATATATACTTGGAGTGAAGGCCTGCATACAGGCTGAGTGAATCGGAGTCCTGAATATAATACTTCGGAGCTTTAATACCAAATATTGTTTTCCAGAGACCTTTATTATACTAGATACATGCTAATATGTTCTTGTGATCCCCCCCCCCCCTCCGTGTCATAAATTCTTGGACTTCTAAAATTTGATTAATTGAGATAAAAACTATTCTGATTCATTAAAAATTGCAGTACTAGATGTAGTGCACAGTTTTCAATAAAATTAATACGTTATATTCTGATATGTTTTTGTTATTGTTTTTCTTTCCCGTGAGTTTTTTGGCAGACCTGTTTGTTTACATTTGAGACGCTTCTCGCCGGGAAGTGAAAGATTTATTATTACCGTTTTTATTTATTCACTTAATATTCACGGTGGTGTTGTGTCAGCAGTTGATTTATCTATTATTAAACTTCATGAGGGAAATCTGCTTTGTTTACGGGTTTTTTTTTTATTAATGCCAGCTGATATATTGTTTAATATAGACGCGGTATTAGTATGTGAGCGTAGATAGGTAGTAAGCCCAGCTTGAATGGAGGGAGTTGGTGTAAGGAGGTTAGTTGGCTTTCCCCACCACTCCAGGTCGGCAGTCACTGGCAGGTTCTCGTCCGGACAACATCTATGGAACACTCTCGCTATGGGACTTAGCAAAGTAAGTACGAGCTTATACCCTACATCTCAGATAGTAGCTTAGCAGCACAGATCGCAAAGAGTTCTGTCCTTAGCTAGGGACTAGGGTGAATACTTGAGTCGGATAAATGCAGTAGCAAGACCGGCAGACTCAGCAAACTGATTCCAGTTAGCGGTATCCATAAATCTCCAAATCTGAAATACCTCCCCATATTCCAGTAATGACTCCAAGCAACCGCACTTACTTCCTAAATATATTTCCATTTTAATGCGCATCTTTCAACACTGACCCTTCTAGATATTCAAAGTAATTCATCATTTTCATCACTTCATCTCTACTCATGTACAATATTCCATATATTTCATTCTCAATATACCTATTTATTTACTAGCTAAGTTACCCGGCTTCGCCCGGAACATCATTTGAGGCTGAATGATGATGGCATTTTTTTTTTGGGCTTTACTTTGTAAAATATTTTCCTGCCTCAATGCTTAGGTTATACACCCAAGTCCGGCGTGCTGGGGATATGTTAATAATAAAAGAATTTATATGCACTTAATTCTACAAAATACATAATATTTTTATATTACCCGTTTCCTGAGCATGTATATTTTTTTATATATAACACAATCATAGATTATCATATTATTGTAGTCAAGAATACTGTGTCTCATTGATTTGGATTCACTCTTTCGCGTGCTATGACATTGTTGACCCCTTCTGTAATTTTTCTGTTTATACTTCATTCAAACTTTGTTATAGGGCAAACGTTTATATAACAAAAGTTACTTTAAATAACAACACAAATAACTTTTGTTATAAGCACGTTTGCGGAAAAATGCATATATTACGAAATATCGCGATTTTATATTTCAGGCCTCCCTTACAACCCCCACTCCTGTTCGTACCTCGAAATTTTAATGTAACTTATAATCAGAGAGGCGTTAATACCAAATCATACACGGAGTTTCATTTAGTTCGGTTGAGTCTATTGTGCCATATAAAATTGTTGTTTTATAGTTATTAGTGTATGACTATTTTTTACTTCGGTCTACGACAAAAAAATGTAAATGACCAAAGCTACTCTAAATAACAAAATAAACCACTTTTGTTATGTGCATATTTACCATAAAAACAACAGGAAAGAAATATCGCTGTTTTTAATTTCAGGCCTCCATTATAACCCCTACTCCTGTTCGTCTCGGAGAATATTAGTATAGCCTAAAACCTAAATTGGGTTAGTAGTAATATACATGCCAAGTTTCATAAAATTCAGTTCAGCCGTTTACGATTCTATAAAGGACATACAAACAAACATTCATTTATATACAATATATATATATATATATATATATATATATATATATATATATAATACACAAACTTACCGGAGAAGCTTTCACTACAGCTTTGAACCAAAGTTTAACTTAGCAGACACCTACACCTGCTCATTGACATACATCCGTGTTCATAGTAATTACTTTTAATTTTTGCAATTGACACTATTCAAGATATGTTATGACCATCATTGCCAATATTATTTGATATATTTTTATGTATTTCGAAAATTTGCTCTACGTCATTATTCATCTGCATCATTATCCCTTTAGAATCGCCGCTTTACGAATATAATTAGTTAATTATCGCCGTGAAATGCATCAAGTTGAAGTGAAACTATATCAGCTTGCCGGCATCTTGGTAACATTTATTACCTTTGTCAAGGCCTCCAATATTACTAATATCGTAATAACATATAAAGTTAACTGATTTGTAGTTTATTATTATTACTATATAATATATATAAATTTTATTATGAGTGGGAATATAATATATTAATTTTTTTATTTATTTATTTAAATGAGTTCCGCAACACCGGCGATTTACTCATAATTAAATCGTGCACGCAAAAAAAAGAATAGCAAAAAAAAATAGAGGGAAACGTAAAAGGAATGAACAAAGGTGGTTTTTGATGAGTTTATTGGAATACCATTTTTATAAGAATCTTTATGGTATTAAGCCAAAGTGCAAATGTCATTACTTAACTGAATAGTGCTGTGCACAATCTGGATATTACAGCTAAGTCCAAATTGCTAAAAGAAATATTAATACAAACATATTACGGGAAGGAGACAGTACTACAGCGAGACGATTATTTTTTATTTTTTTTTATTTCATTCATTATTTTTATAATGTTTTTTGTATTGGTCCTTTTCGTATAAAACAATATTTTTTTTTTTTGCAAACATATAAAACATTACTGATCACTTCAAAATGTGAAACAACTGTAATGTGGGTAGAATCTCCGAGCTCCCTAAAAAAATGTATTTATTTTCAGACTATTACATTTGGTGGATACAATATACTAACTAGTTTAAGAGGAACGAAGATGAAAATGGACCAAAAAGTGGGTGAATCTTGTTTGTTATTCATAAAAAAATATCAGTCGGATATTACAGACATCAGCAGATAGTACTTATAATCTGCGGCGTTTTTATGATCCAGTCGCATCGAAATGAAAAGTTTTATCCAAAGCCTGAACATGTGAGCTGACGTCATAGGCTATTTCTTAAAATTAATAATGCAGTCAGCTGAGCTCAAATAATTATATAAATTTGTCGAATGGTTAGACAGGAGGTGATCTCTTAAAACAGATGTAGATGAAGGTTAATTTGATAATAAGCCTCTGCAAGATGCAATAATAGTATGAGTCATGGTTGGGCTGGGACGAACCTCTCGGCAGCATTTACTCCGAGCTGTGCACATTCCTCTGCATTACAGCGGCAAAGTCAGGCACGCAAGGGCTGCGGAACCTGGGCAGACTTCCTACCTGCTCCTGTTACACATTTATGATCTCCTCTCACCACATTTCCCATTTCTTATATTTTTATTTTATTAAGAATACTACAGTCTGCATTTAAGTGCATTTTTTAATGTGATATGTATAATAATATCATCCTCCATCACTAGCTACACCCCTTCAGCAGAATGAGAGGAGCAGCACCTCCCTGCCTGGCAAGGAAGTCAACAGCTAAGGAGGAATGGCACTTGATAAGGAAATAGCCACTGCTATCACTGCACTTTACACTGCTATAGGAGATCTCTGGGCCATTGTCTCTTGTCGAGGACTTCTGGATTAGGATGATTGGATAGCCTCCTGTGGAATATGTTGAATCTTAAGGGAATTAGGTCCTTTACAAATGGGATATTAAGATCTTTATGGAGGGTGTGATTTGTAACATAATATGGAGCATCTACTATGGTGCACAGGACTTTGGATTGGAAGGTCTGGATGCGTCTAATGTTCGAAGGTTTTGCTGTAGCCCACACTTCTATTGCATATGTCCATATTGGTTTAAGTAGTAACTTGTATATTGTTAGTTTGTTTTCGGTAGGCAAGTGAGATCTTCTATTTAGGAGTCCATAAAGTTGTCCAAATCGTTTATGTTTCTCTATTTCTATTTAAAAAAAAAAAAAAAAAAAAGATAAGTAAAAGGGGTGGGGGTTGGAGTTACTGAAGGTTGAAAACAAGACAGCGTTTCTTAATGCTTCAAATCCGACCAGTGAGGGGGAGAATTTCGAAAATTCTTAATATCTCCATTATTATGCGTCGGATAGAAGAATTGTATAGAACCAATCTTATAGAAAATGTAATGTTCTATAGATGTTGTTATGTAAGTTTTTCATTATCTTGAATATTAGCCGAGACATTTGCATTTTTTAGTTTGCGGCCTTCAGTAAACCCCCCACTTTTCGACACCGCACATAAAAAGTGAGCGAACATGAAAAGTCTGCTCCAAGCTTACATACTGATGTAATATTATCAATAAGCTGCTATACTATGAACCACTTTATTTGAAGCCTAAATATCAAATACAGGTCTCATTGGACGTTTACTTTTTTATATATATACAAATACTTGACGAGATCAAATTTCGAGCCTTCTACGACAGGCAGCAGCGCCAGTTATTAAATACAATTAATATTAACTGCTAATATATTCTCTGTAGTGACTAACTTAAATACGTCGTGTATTCGAGAGAGGCCAGGGACCAAGGTTCTATAAGAAGACGGGCTGTGATGGCTGGCGATTTGTACGCTCTGATCTGCTAGCAACTCTCTCCCACGGTGCTTTTTGTTTAGCAGTAACGCTATAATACATTAAATTATACACTCCGCTTCTTATTTACTCTGTTTATTTCTTATATATTAAAACAATTTGCCCTACTTAGCTTATTGACAATATTAAAAGTCCGTCACGCAGGTGCACCGTAAACTAAGCAGATTTCCCACTTGCTGGTATACCACAAGTGTTCTCATTTCTCATCATATTTCTAATTCTATAGGGGAAGGGGCGACCAATGAGTAGAAGCCCCCCCCCTTTTCATCAGCAGGATTACTAAAAGCTGAAAAGAAAGAAGAACGGATAACGGGCTTAGTTCTTGACGTCGAAAAAATGAATACAACAACAATTGTAGAGCTTCAATAGTTTTACAAGATTGGGATACTTGAAAATTCGAATTCCCCACCCTCACTAAAGCCCTCCCCCCTATTCCTTGCCCGATTTCGGCCAATAACAAATGTGATCTTCAGTGTTAAATAAAACAGTTATAAATTGAGTATTGATATTGATCAAATAAATATTTTCGAGACAAACACGTAAACACCCAGTAGATGGCGTTATAGCGCATCGTATTTGCATGTATCTCGTATAATAAAGGCCACGTGAAGAGTTCTATAGTATTTAAGCTTAGAATAAACAGGCTCCATGTTATAACAGCTTAATGTTATTGGGAGTGGGGTTTTACTGAATTCTGAAAACTAAAAATTACAAATATCTCGGTTAATATCAACCTTACATAGAATAAGTATCTCACAACATTCATAGACAACTAAATTCACAGTAAGGATTAGTTCTATACACATTTTCGATCCGATGTTTTAAGGACGTAGAAATTTAGAATTATTTTTGTTTATTATTATTTATGTCCACTTTATGCTACTATGGCTAATTGGGATGGGATATCTACAGGTTACCACCCTTTACTAGCCAGGGAGGGACTAAGGAGTTTATTTAGTGAGTCCTTCACTAAATAAATGTCTACTGCCCAGGACGGGAATCGAACCCGCCACTCTAGGTCTACCACGCGAGATTAGGACGAATGCCCTAACTTGCACGGCCAGCCTGAGCCCAGTACTCAATCTTTAATTTGGCTTGAATCGATTTTATGTCGAGTTTGGTAACGATAAAACAATAATTGCTATCATAAAAGCTGTAACATATATATATATATATATATATATATATATATATATATATATATATATGAGTGGACCTCATTTTCGTCATAACCTGAATAGGATCGATGGACATTTGAGGAAATTTTTCGAAAATCGCATCATGAGTAAGACCTCAATAGCTGATTCACCTTTAGGGTTATTTGCTAATAACACAAAAACCACTCTGTAACTCCTGTATTTAAATAACAATGTGCAATATATAATGGGGAACGGAGGAATAATGACATGCATAATAAATAGGGAATATATATATATATATATATATATATATATATATATATATATATATATACTATATTTATAAACCACCCTCTCCTACTCAAGCCATACTAACAATAAGGTGTTATATCATGAACCACTTTATTCTAAACCTTAATACCAAATATGGTTTACAAGGTATTTTCCTTATGCAAGGGACGTCCAAATTCATTCAGAGGTGACGTCATCAATTAAGAGACTTGGGAAATCTGCTTAGTTTTCGTAACCCCTGCGTGATGGACATTTTAAGAGATTAACCTCAAGGGAAATCAGCTATTGAGGTCGTACTCATAACGCGATTTTAAACAATTGTCGTCAAATGTCCATCGATCCTACCCAGGAGATGAAGAAAACAAGGTCCGTTTTAAATTATATATATATATATATATATATATATATATATATATATATATATATATATACGCTCTACCGGTCCCAAATTTTTGCTTGTTAGTTACCAAACTCAATATTTAAAAGTTTTATGTAAAAATATAGATCAAGTTCGTTAATGGCTGAAATCGGACCAGTGGGAGGGGGGATTTTTGATAATTCGAAATATCTCCGTTACTATACGTCGGATCGAAAAATTGTATAGAATCAATCTTATTGCAAATTAAATTTCCAATTAATTTTGTTATTTATATTGATTCTTTATTTTGAATATTGACCGAGACGTTTGCACTTATATTATTTGTGTGTACGTAACGGACGAGATGCGTCGGCGAACTTCGGTCCTAGTCGTGGGTTTCCGGCAAAAGCTAGTTCGGCCGTTTACGAAACTGTTTGGCTCTCGTGAAATTTCTATGTTGTAAAACTTCACGTGGGGAATCTGCTTCACGTGACGGACTTTTACTCTAACTTAATCGTGTTGGGCGTGTTAGAGTTTCCTGGAGAGGTTGATTCGAAATCTGCTTCCCTACCATTTCACACAAAGTCTTAGCAAGTGGCCATGAAGGGCCAAGGCCTGCCAGACTATGCCAGATGCAGTACTGTGCTTTACTGTTATAAAGGAGCTGCTCTGTTCCTTGAAATCCTTTGAAGACCAGCCTAAATCGTTAGTCCAACACAGAACACTGCAATCGCCATGTTGCCGTATATCGATATCCAGTTATCGAGACGACACGTGCGCCAACTTGGAAAGTGGCTTATAAAAGAGAAAATGTTTCGACTAGCCAGTATCAGAGGTTGCCATTACACAATGAGCGGGAAGCAAAACACAGAATGGCTTGAGAGAGAGGTGACACATTCCTGCCAGTGGGCTCACGTATCTATCTGAGGCAACTGATGGAATTCTAAACAGGGCTTAACGTATTTGAGCAAGCTACTACCATCGCCTCGCTACCAATATCTATTCCCATCAATATCAATTGATAATACATCTATATCAATATCAGTACATCAATCAATCAAAGTCTAGCACGCAGGGGCTGCGGAAACTTAGCAGATTTCCCAAGTGCTTAGCATGACACGCTTTTTATCCCTTATCACTATGTATTTTATATTAGCAGATTTCCCTCAAGGGAAATCAGCTATTGAGGTCGTACTCATGACGCGATTTTCGAAAACTATCTTCAAATGTCCATCGACCCTACCCAGGAGATGACGAAAATGAGGTCCGTTCAAAATTATATATATATATATATATATATATATATATATATATATATATATATATATTTGTTTGTTAACGCTCTACCGGTCGCAATTTTTGTTTGATCGTTACAAAACTCGATATTTAACCGTTTTATGTAAAAAGTTCAAGTTCGTTAATGGCTGAAATCGGACCAGAAGGAGGGGGGGGGGGGTTTAAAGTGGGGGCTTTCCGAAAATTCGAAATATCTCCGTTATTATGCATCGGATCGAAAAATTGTATAGAATCAATCTTATTGCAAATTAAATTTACTATAAATATTGTTTTATACATTTATTATATATCTTGAATATTAACCGAGATATTTGCATTTTTATGAAGTCTGTGAGACACGTGGTCGGTTATAGTTCGGATTAGGTCGGCCATTTTCGTAACTCCTCGGCTCAGGTGGAAGCTTCTTCTAACCTTACCTGTCGTTTCTAACCTTACCTTACCTTCGTTACTTTGTGAGATTTATGCAAATACGTTCTGTTCATCCGTGCCCCCCCCCTTCTTTAGTTCTTGGACTACTAAAATTTGAGTTATTAAAATATAAATCATTCTTACAATTCAGAAGCAGTTTTAGTTGGGAATTTATTTTAATTAACTGAAAGATTTCTCATTACCGTTTGTATTTAATCACGGTGAGATAGTGTTACCAGTATGCAGATTTCTCTATTGTAAAACTTCACATGGGAAATCTGCGTAGTTTACGCAGCTCCTGCGTGAGGGACTTTTTTTTTTTTTTTTAATAAGAATCGTATAAAAGTGAATGGGGTTTTTATTTCTGAAGACTGAAACAAGAATGTACAAATAACTCGGTTAATATTGGAGTCACCAATATATATATATATATATATATATATATATATATATATATATATATATATATATATATATATATACTAGTAGTTAAGGTACCCGGTGATCCCAGGAAAATCATTGTGAAAATAATTATGGCATTTTTATAGTGAGGCTTCAACGTGTACAATTACACTTCCCATCTGGGAGCATTGTTTGCCCTTAAAGGCCAGGAAGCTGTAGGGAACTTGTAAAATATAAATTTCAGTTTTGAAGAATTAATAAAAATCAGTTCCTATTCGATCCTTGTCCCATATTTTTTATTTTCACTGGAGTAGCTGCAACTAGGTGATTTGGTTCCAAATTTAACGATGTAATAAAACAATATAATAGAAAAATAACTAAAACTGTATTAACAAAAAAAATTATACGAGATAAATAAACATTAAATATAAGTAATGAATGCGGGATGGGGCTGAAAACAAAAAAAATCAAATATCTTTGTTAATATTCAAGATGGAGAAAACATGTATATAACAATATTTATGGAACATCACATTTGCAATAAGATTGGATCTGTACAATTTTTCAATCCTAATTTTAATAATGGAGATACTTTGAATTTTCGAAATCCCCGCCCCCCTCATCCTTTAAAGAAAATGGTCTTTAGTTTTACATACACTGTTGTCCAGTTTTTTAACGATCGAACAAACATTGCGACTGCTAGATAGTTGAGAGAAAAATATATGTGTTTAGTTTTGAACGTGCCAAATGTTTAATATCTCCTGTATGAGATGGATGGATATTTGAGGAAATGTATGAAAATCGCGTCATGAGCACAACCTCATTAGCAGATTTACCTTTAGAGAAATCTGCTAATAACTGAGATAGAGGTAGAGATAGGTAGTAATGATAGGAGAGGCTGGTCACGTGTGCTGAGGCCTTGGTATTCATACACATAGTTAAGTATGTGTCGTGGCTTCTATTCTTGGGCCAGCGTGGGAATACATTTCATGAAGGCTTTGCCAAATTAATGCCCTCGCTAGAAAAAGTTGGTAGCCTCTGTCATGAGTACCTCAGCCCACCGTTAGCCGTTGGGGTATGATGAGAACGGTTCATTTTAAGTTGAAAAGTCTATCACGCAGGGGCGTCGTTAGCTAAGCAGATTTCCCACGTGCGTTACGTATTTTCATTTATCTCAAAACGTAAAAGTCCAATGAGAACAACATTTAATATAATAATAATGTCCATCCTCCCTCACTTCCTCTCTCTCTCTCTCTCTCTCTCTCTCTCTCTCTCTCTCTCTCTCTCTCTCTCTCTCTCTCTCTCTCTCTCTTCTCTCTCTCTATCTCTCTCTCTCTCTCCCCTCTCTCTCTCTCTCTCTCTCTCTCTCTCTCTCTCTCTCTCTCTCTCTCTCTCCTCTCCTCTCTCTCTCCTCTCTCTCTCTCTCTCTCTCTCTCTCTCTCTCTCTCTCTCTCTCTCTCTCTCTCTCTCTCCCTCCCTCTCTCTCTCTCTCTCTCTCTCTCTCCTATCTCTCTCTCTCCATATTTTATCTTCTCTCTCTCCCTCTTCTCTCTCTCTCTCTCTCTCTCCTCTCTCTCTCTCTCTCTCTTCCCTCTCTCTCCTCTCTCTCTCTCTCTCTCTCTCTCTCTCTCTCTCTCTCTCTCTCTCTCTCTCTCTCTCTCTCTCTCTCTCTCTGTCTTTCTCTTACAAGAAACACAGCAACACACACACACACACACACACACACACACAAACACACTGGAATGAACCTTGATGTCTTTCTGATTTTTTTTTGGATCTTACATTGACTTAGAAACAATGCGTGCAAAAACATTCCTAGCGTCCAAACTCTGTAGAAATAATTACAGTGCTAAGGGAAAAAGAAGGCAGCCGTCTTTGATGGGGGACTTTTGCATATGGATGAGATGTGCAATTCGCAGAGCAATTATGAAATATTTGCCTTGCTGAGGATCATCATATGATGATGTTGGGGCAGGACTACAATAAAAGGGAGCATGAGATGGAAAGTGATGCAGAACAATGGGATGAGGCAAGGTGACTATAATGGAGGTACATCTCATCCTTGTTCACCCAGTCTCATCAATACTACTAATAGCTATTTATCTTTATATATATATATATATATATATATATATATATATATATATATATATATATATATTTGTCCGTTAGCGCTCTCGCGATTAAAATAATTCCTTGATCGTCACCGAACTCGATATTTAAACGTGTAATGTAAAAATAATGATCAAATTCATTAATGGCTGAAATTGGATCAGGGAGAGAAGGGGTTAGGAATTTCGAAAACACGAAATATCTCCGTTACTATACGTTGGATCGAAAAATTGTATAGAACCAATCGTATTCCAAATTATATTTACTATAAATATTGTTATATTCATTTATTCTCTATCTGACTTATTACCCGACATGTTTGCATTTTTAGTTTTGAGTCTTCAGCAAACCCCCCCCCCCTTTCTACACATGCCATGATCACAATAAACTGTTGTATTATGAACCACTTAACTACAAGGTTAAATACCAAATATTGTTTTCATTGAACTTTTACTTTGTCAGAAAAAGCAAATACTTTCTGTACACCCCCCCCCACTTCTTTTGTTATTTGATTTCTAAATTTGATTGATTGAGATAATACTGTTTCTGATTCATTACAAATTACAGGACTAGATTTAGTAAATTATTTTCAATAAAATTAATATGTTATATGCAGATATATTTCAATAATTGTTTGTCTTTCCGGTCTAACTATCTATTCAGCACTTCAATGTAGGCTGGCCTGTTTGTTTACAATTCAGCCACGTTACCTGCATGTAGATTTATCTTTTGTAAACCGCATCGTGGAATCTGCTCAGTTTACACAGCCCCTGCGTGGCGGACTTTTTAGCCTATATTTCCCTATTTCGTATATAGTTGGTATGTACTTTAGAAATTGTCCTTAGCTGTGTTTGTCCATCTGTAGTCTGTTTAGTCAGTTTAGATATGTAATGGGTATTGATTCCTTTCTGGAAGCTGTATTTGCAAGCTGCTATGGTATATCATTTCCTGAAATTTCCCGAGTGATATACCCATATAGCATTTTATTTTTGGACTTGCAGTCTATCCAGCTTTCCGTATATCCCTCAGTCATACTTTTCCAACTTTACAGTCAAAAGTCGATTTCGCAAAACCTTTGTTGTCGATGAGAGTACCTATTGTCCACTTTCGAACATTTCTTCTTACCCTCAGTGTTTTGGGGCTAAATGGAGGTTTCCAAAAATTAAGCCGTTTAAAATCTCTTTCTGAGTTTACTAAATGAGATTCTATTTAACAAATTTTGAATAAAAAATGATGTATTGAGATAAAATAATTGTGCGCTTCCCCAGGTCTCTTCCCAATCTTTGTTGGTAAAATTGTCAGCAAATATAACATGTACCTTCCTGAGAGGCTGATGCTACATCGTGGAAGCAATGGAGTAACTACCCCAGCAAAGAGGTACGAGGCAATGTTTTGGTCCATGTAGGGGCTTATTTGATTACTTCGCCTTATTTCGTTTTCACTTTCATAACTACTCTAACTTACCTTATTTCCACAGCCTAAATATGTTGAACCTTTTCTAATGCTCATTGAGAGAGTATTAGCCAATGTTGCAGCTAGCATTCATCAAGCCCTATTGACTAAATGCTCTATCATTAGCCATTCAGCTAGCTCCTTGAATGATCGTAATAGCTGCGGGGGGGGGGGGGCGGTCCATTCGGCGTCTTGGCGCAGATCTCTACCAGCAGAGTATGGAAGAACATTGCAGACAAATGTACTAACCATTGAATTACTAAGGTAGTTATTCGTGATTTCTTGTTTTCAGCCTTCAGTACACCCCTCCCAGCTAAGTGAAACAACTTAGTAGTTTTTACATAGATATAGATGATATAATGCGTGATGAGATCACATGTGTGTTATACCAGAAATCTGCTTATTTTCCGCAGCCCCAACCTCACTTACTGTATTTACCATATTCTGATGGAGAGGCTGGCAAAATGTGAAATACGGCATCGACATTTCGCTTCTTACAACTCGGAGTCTTCAATCTCTCCAGATGCCGAAGCAAAAAGATCATGACTCAAAGTGAATCCGCTTAAAAATAGAAATAAAGTTAGATTGAAGATTAAATTGAATCTGGAGATGTTTTCAATTTCCTTTGCGGTTACGCCGTCTGCCGACGCGCCAACTACATATTTTTTTGTTTGTGTTAAGATATTACGTAAAAAGAAGAAATATCAAAGTCTCACGTATTGTGCACATCACTTCATGTATTATGTCACTGTACATATTGTCAATTTGTAAAAATGTACATTCACAAATTCAATTTTTCATTTACCCCCACTTCATGATAGTTGGGAGAAGTTATGCAAATTTTCGCATCTTTTCCTAAATATTGAGTTTTTTTCAGATTAACGCTATAACACAATTGGCTAATAGTATTACTTTAAATATGATAAAGTAATAACAATAAATAAATTGAACAAACGGTAAATAAAAAAATTAATCAGTTTTAATTGCGTATAATTAATTAATGCATTAATCAGTTTTATACACACACACACACACACACACACACCCAGTAGATTTATTTACTGACCATTAATTATTTTGAGCCATAAAGTCAAAAATTAGAAAAATTTCTTCAGATTGCCATTTAGTTTATCGTCAACTCGTTTCGAGTGATTCCACTCCTTCTGGAGGTAACTCATTAGCCTTCGCTAAAATTTAAAATTAATTCTTATATTTTACATATGACATATATCTATTTATATAAAAATGAATGTTTGTTTGTATGTCCTTTATAGAATCGTAAACGGCTGAGCCGAATTTTATGAAACTTGGTATGTATATTACTACTAAAACAGGTTAGGTTTTAGGCTATATTAATATTCTCTGAGACGAACAGGAGTGGGGGTTATAAGGAAGGCCTGAAAAAAAATAGAGGTATTTTGTTTCATATTGGTTTTTCGTCGAATATGCACATAACAAGAGTTGTATAATTTGTTATTGAGATTAACTTTCTTTATATACACTATTGTCGTATACCGAAGTATAAATGATTTACACGCTCAAAACTATAGTAGGAGTCAACAATTTTAGTAGCACTTATTAAACTATTTTTAATATAGGCATATTATGATTTGATTTGGTAATAACATCTCCGCATTATAAGCTATATTAAAATTTTGAGGGATGAACAAGAGTGGGGCTTATAAGGGAGGACTGAAATATAAAATCGCAATATTTTGTAATCAATTCATTTTTCGGCCGGCGTGCATATAACAAAAGTAGTGTGTTTTGTTATTTAAAGTAACAATTGTTATTTGCACATTTTCCGTAGAACAAAGTAAAAGTGAGAAATATACGACAAACTATAGAAGGAGTCAACAATGTTATAGGACACGAAAGACTATATCGAAATCAACGAAACTCCGTATTTTGGTTAATATTATATAAATAAGATGAATTTTTTTTTAAATTTTTTAAAGCCCCATAAATATATAATTTATAAGGATGATCGGTGGAGAGGTAGACCCAGTTATTTCTGGAAGTTTTAACTCTGCTCTGTTAATATATGTTATACTTTACCGAATATGCTATGCTCCATTAAAAATGTATGGTACAGTTCACTTTCCAAACATACAAAAGAGTATTTTTAATAGTGGTTATTGCGCATATAATACAGCTGCCATCCAAGTGGTGCTTTAGACCACCTTCGAGGAAATGAACTTTTATTCATAGACGGTTCGGAATGCAGAATTCTTTCTATGATTATGAATAATTTGGTTAAGACGATAATCTATGACTATGTTATATATTAACATATTATTTTGTGTATTTTGTAGAATTAAGTACATAACAAATACTTTTATTATTAACATATCACTAGCACGCCGGACTCGGGTGTAAATAATAAGCATTGACGGAAAAAAATATTGTACAAAATAAATACCATCATTATTCGGCCTCAAATGATTTCCCGGGTGAAACCGGATACCTTAGCCAGAATATAGTCATCTTCATCGCTGAAATTGGCTAAAAACGTTTTAGCACGTCCTTAAATCAATTGAGCGAGGCAAATATGAATATATACGTACTTCTTAAATACGTGAATATTTATACGTAATTTTCAAGTAGGCAACAACACCCATATGGATACATATTTCGCAAATGGCTTTGTATATACACACACACACACACACACACACACACACACACACACAAACATATATATGGGATTGATGTATGGAGCTGTGAGTAAATAGAAAGGCCATTGTAGATTCAGATCTAGGGATTGAATTATTTATACATATAGTGTCCATATTGGTAGGGCACCTTCCTCTGATGTCTGTCGGCGATTCAATGGGCTAACTGCCACTTCACTAGCCCGCTCCATTTAGAATACTCTGCTATTTTACATTGAATAACAATTGTTTTCCCTTTTGTGAGTGTGTGTTTAAGAGAGAGAGAGAGAGAGAGAGAGAGAGAGAGAGAGAGAGAGAGAGAGAGAGAGAGAGAGAGAGAGAGAGAGAGAGAGAGAGAGAGAGAGAGAGAGAGAGACAGAGAGAGAGAGAGACAGAGAGAGAGAGAAGAGAGAAGAGAGAGGAGAGAGAGAGAGAGAGAAGAGAGAGAGAGAGAGAGAGAGAGAGAGAAAGAGATAGAGAGAGAAGAGAGAGAGAGAGAGAAAGAGATAGAGAGAGAAGAGAGAAAAAGAGAAAGAGATAGAGAGAGAAGAGAGAAAAAGAGAAAGAAAGGGAGAGAGAAGAGAGTGAGAGAGTGAGAAGAGAGATTGAGAGAGGAGAGAGAGAGAGAGAGAGAGAGAGAGAAAAGAGAGAGAGAGAGAGAGAGAGAGAGAGAGAGAAAAGAGAGAGAGAGAGAGAGGAGAGAGAGAGAGGAGACGAAGAGAGAGAGAGAGAGGAGAGAGAGAGAGAGAGGAGAGAGAGAGAGAGAGAATGAGAGAGAGAGGGGAGAGAGAGGAGAGAGAGAGAGAGGAGAGAGAGAGAGAGAGAGAATGAGAGAGAGAGGGTAGAAAGAGGAGAGAGAGAGAGATAGAGAGAGAGAGAGAGAGAGAATGAGAGAGAGAGAGAGAGAGAGAGAGAGAGAGAGAGAGAGAGAGAGAGAGAGAGAGAGAGAGTTGTTCTCAGCCCCTAGTTTTCTGAAATGTCATCCCTCCCCAGATGACCAGATGCTAACGTCATATATATTTTCCATATTTCCTCAAACTGCCCCAACTTCTATGCTAATTTCACTGAATCCCTCTTGTCCTTCTAGTTTTGTTGTACTACACGAAGAAATACTTCTAATTTCCCTTGCGGGAAATCCGCTAAAAACTGCAATTAATGGGGGAATGATGAGGAAACTTGTTCTGAAGGGAAGATCGGTAAGCATTTTCAAGATACATAGATCCTCAACTTGATTATAAATAATAACAGGCTAATCTTCTGAAAATTATGGTTCAGAATAGTAGAAACCATTAATATTTACCGCATATGGTCTTCTAGAGACTTTCATGTTTCAATGCCGAACTGATACTTTTAGTTTTATGATGTTCAGCTACTGTAAGCACCGTCTGTATTTATTAATAATTATATATTTCGGAAAATAGAAAGGAAATTCTTTTATAACCAACACATTATTTTAAGGGCTTATTATATTATATGACAATGACTGATAGGAGTTAGAAGAGACCCTAAATCAGGAATGGCCAACCATTCACATGTTGTCGGTCAAACTTTAGTCTGCAAATACATTCACGGGCCGCTTTTAAATGTAGTGATTTTTAAAGTAGTGTTCATAATTTTTAACAATAGATATCAGACATGAAAGTATAACGACAATGTAATTATACTACAATTTATTAAAATAACAAAATGAAATGAAAAAAATAAAGGTACATCATTATAATTAAGTCGTAAACTTTGGAATTATCACAAACAACGAAAGTTAAATAGCGACACCAAAATCAATGAACTTGAATTTGGGAAACTAAACCATCGATGTTTGGATTAATTCCACTGATACAATGACGACAAATTTTTTCCAAATTATCGTCAGTCCGCCTTGTACGATATTTTGATTTATCAACTTTCATCATTGAAAAGAACTGTTGGCATTTATAAGTACTGCCAAACGCACAAATCTCTCCTCATCTTCCTCATTTGGAGTATGTAGTGTAATATTTTTGTTTAATTGGTATTTCAAAATGTCGGGTGGGCTGCTGGTTGCCCAAATATGCCCTAAATGACGAAGAAAAGGTTATCGCTTGGGCAATAGGTGTATATTTAGTGGCCAACTCCTTAAATAAAATGCTTAGTCGCAGACTGGTTGAATAGGGCGGAAACCTACAGATGAACTGTCCCAGTTAGCTTTAGTAGAACAATGCGCACGTTCATAAGTAGGAATGCTAGCTAGCACTGTATGTGATATGATATATTTAGCTGTTACTGTATGAGCAGAGATATGACGTGCTCTGCAGTTTATTGGTTGGTTTCTCCTTGCACTCAGCACGACTCAGCCTCCAACTAGTTTCGAAACGGGGACATGACCCTCTTGTCACGTCCAATCACTGGTTTGTTCCTATATTGACTGCTCTCGTCTCCATAATGATCCTTCTCTCCCTCGTTGGCCAAAACAACCTTTTTCCCCAACAGCTATCAAATAATGCTTTTCAACAGGTTTCCCTTCAGGCAAATCAGCTATTGAGGTTGTACTCGTTGCACGATTTTCGAAAAATTTCTTGAAATGACCGGAGGTGACGAAAATGAGAAGTGCATAAAACTATATACCTAAGGAACTATATATCTTCAAAAAAAATTTATTCACGCTTTGAATTTCCATAGACAATTTTTAACCGTTCTACAAAGTTAAAATTCAGGAAATTAGAAAGCTTTAAGCCCAAAGTAAATAAAATGTAAATATCAAATGCTAATACTGTTCAAATTGGTGACCTGCAGCATCAATACATTCCCGTCTACGGGTCAGCACTGATTCTGGACATCGCATCAAACTTCCGATGAGATTTGCTTGTAATTATTAATCATGAAGGTGAGTCTGAATTATACTCCCTTCTCCACTATCTTTCAACTTCATTTACATTCTCGAATGTCCAGTACCAATGAATACTGCCACGTTGATATTACTACTAACAATAAGATAGACTTGCGATTATGCTGCCACCTGGTGAAGAAATATAACAATAGCCTTGTAGAACGGGAAATCTACTATAGTTTAAAGTCTGTATACATTTTTTGAATGGGGGCTGCGTTAACTAAGCAGATTTTCCACGGGAAGGTTTACAACAGATAAATCTACATACTGGTAACACCACCGTGAAAGGTTTGGGAATAAATACAAACGCTAATAAGAAATCATTCAGTCAATTTACAAGTCAATAATATATACAAGGGGTAGCGTCTTAATTGCAAACAAACAGGGCAGCTAACTTCGCAGCGCTGAATAGATACAATTACATTAGACGTGAAATATGAACAATAAATGAAATATATCTGAATATGACATGTTAATTTTATTAAAAACTATTTACTGTAGCTAGTGGAGTAATTGGAAATGAATCAGAATAATTTTAATAAGAATAAACAGAACGTATTTCTATATATCTCACAAAGTAAAAATTTACTCAGAACATATTAAAGTATTATTTGTTGAAGAAAATTCTTGCCGAAATGCCCACTACAATTTACAGTAAGCCTTCTCTCTATCGCGACCATTCTTCAAGCTTTAAAAAAAATAAAGTCAGTCACGCAGGGGCTGCGTAAACTAAGCAGATCACGTGAAGTTTTACAATAGATAATTATACATACTGCTAGCACAACTGTACATATTAAGTGAATCAATACAAACGTTAATAAGAAATACCAGACGGGAAGCTTCTGGAATTTAGAGAAACAGGTCTGCCAACGTCTTACCAGCATAAAAACACAATTCCTGAAATATATCGGAATATAACATATTAATTTCATTGAAAACTATTTACTATATCTCGTACTGTAATTTATAATTAATCAGAATAATTTTTATCTCAATCAATCAAAATCATTAGTCCTAATACTGCGACGTATAGTAACGGAGATATTTCTCATTTTCGAAAATCCCCCCTCTAAACCCCCCCCCCCCTTCCACTGGTCCGATTTCAGCCATTAAAGAAGATGATCTTTCTTTTTACATAAAACGATTAAATGTCAGACAAATATATATATATATATATATATATATATATATATATATATATACATACATATATATTCGGAAATCTTGCCATGATTACGACCTCAATTGCTGATTTCCCTTCAGGGAAATCTCCTAAAATACCTTGAGGGAGTAGTTTCAAATATCACTGAATTGTCAAAATCACCGCTTCTTAAAGCCCTGCTGTGCACACCTTTCATAGTTACCAACCTCTATACTCGAACGTTTTACATCAAGATGGAGGACAACTTCCTCATTGATTAAAATCAGACAATGAAGTAATAGTATACATAACTGGGAAATATAAAAGAGCGACATTGATAATTATATTATTTCCTACAAGCCTAAATATATAACTTCAAAATTATTTTTAGCATTCAATGAGGATAACTGTAAGCATTTCAGGAGAATGGGACAAACCGTTATTGAAGAGTTTCTAACATTCAGGATCGAGGTTCAGTTGAGTCGGTAACCACAGAGCTGAATAAAATTTGTATTTTGCACTAGAATCTGGCCCCAATACTACAGTTAACTTGTGCCTTCCAAAGTTGGTCTGGCAACTAACACTTCGCTTTGCTGGCAAATCTAATATCGTCTGAACCAAAACGGCATCGTTGAACATTGGGTAATAACGTTTGAAAAAAAGAAAACAAAGAAGTTTATAAAGGAACTTGCTCGTATGTTATGCGTGAGTGTGTGTGTGTGTGTGTGTGTGTGTGTTTTGTGTGCTTGTATGTTTGCTGAGCTCTTTATGAACTCTTTAGAATATATGTAAGGTAAATATTTCATCGTCTGTTTTAGTGTAGCAAAACTGAAGGTCTCCCCCTCCCCTTTATTTATAAATTTGTTTATTTTTATTATATTTTGTTTAATAGTTTTTATTTGATTTCCCTATTATCCAACATGACTTTTTTTCTTTCTGGTTTTCCCGCTTTTTAGTTTTTGTAATTAGTTTTGGATTCTATCTTTTGTTCGTTCCTTTGTTATGTTCGATTTCTATTTTTCATTTCATTTCTGTTCTCTGTTCCATATTGGTTTTCTATTTCGGTTTTTGGTTTTACATTTTGCTTTTGTGTTCCATTTCTGATTATTGTATTCCATTTTGTTTTTGTGTTCCATTCCTGTTTTTTGTTTTCCATCTTTTAATTGTGTTCCATTTATGATTTTCGTTTCAGTTCTGTTTTGTGCTCCAATTTTGTTTTCTATTTCTGTTTATTTTTCCGTTCGGTTTTTGGTTTCTATCTCTGTTCTGTGTTGAATTTTGGTTTTTCGTGTTCAGTTTCTTTTTTTTAATTAATTGTTGCTTAAATTAATTGTTTTTCGTTTTTTAAGTATAAATACTTTTTTTTATACAGTTTCTTTTTAAGCCAAAGCTGCGAAGGTCCAAATAAATAAATAAAGGAACTTGTAAATAAGAAGTTGGTAGCCAGATCCATAATCTGATTCCAAATATATATATATATATATATATATATATATATATATATATATATATATACCCGCTATTTACCTTCCTTTTTCCTTAATCCTTTTTCAAGATAAGCATCTGATAGGAGAGTGTTTGCAGGCTAGTTTGTGCACAGTACTATATGCAAATAACGATATGCAACTCTATACGAGATGGTGTCTCTTGTTCTCCAAGTAATGGTTTTACACCAGCTACTTCTTCCTTTTAATTACACTTCCTCTAGCAACCCGAGAACCAGGAATTTGATCCTTACGCTCGACATATGAAATATTAGCATGATCCAATCAATGGGCCCATGCCACAAGTTACTAGACGACTTTACACTTTGATTTCCCTGGAAAAGAAAACAACATTCTTTCGAGTTCAGTTTTCCTGGATGTGTGTGTTTATATTCCCCTCACGCCCCGCTGATATCCCCCGTAGGGCAAAACTAGAATCAAGATGGATGCTTTTGCCTAACATTGATGATCATTGGAGTCGGAGGGCCAGTAGATCACCTCTAAGAGATATTTCTAGCTATTTATTCAGCTCTTAAAGGTTGGCTGACCTGTTTCTTTACAATTCAGAAGCTTTCCATTATGGAGGTTATTAAAATGTAGACTTCATATTTTATGGCAAGGGTCTCCAATAAAAAACATTTTTTTCGGTGCAAACTTTATTGAACATGCTCTACAGAGGAGGTAGTTGACTACTTAACGACCTCTTCTGTGAGGACAGTCGCAACGAATCTAAAAGGGAAACGAGCACTTCAGAAATTGATAGCCTCTGAAGAGGTGGCAGATAAGCCACGACACATGTAGGACAGTTTCAATAAAGTTTGCACCAAAAAAAAAAAGAAAAAAAAAAAGGTTTTTATTGGAGACCCTTGCCATTTAATATGAAGAATAAATTATTTAGTGACGAAATTCATTAAATAACATCCTAAAGTCCCACCCCTAGAAAAGGATGATAACCTGTAGATAACCCGTCCCGATTAGCCTGAGTTGCAAAAAGTGGACTTAATAAATAATAATAATAAAAAAATATGAAGAATATGTAAAAAATATCGGGTCCAGAATAAGAAGAAAAATGTAAATTGAATGAAAGATTGCCCATAGTCATTTTTATTTGTTCACTTAATATTTACGGTGTTGTTAAGTGTTGCCCACTATGTAGATTTATCTATTATAAGTCTTGGCGTAGGAAATCTGCTTAGTTTACACAGCCCCTGCGTGACGGAGGTTTTTTAAAATCAAACTCCACTTTATGCTACTAGGGAGAGGATATCAACAGGTTACCTCCTTTTCTAGTCAGCACGTGAGATGAACATTGCATACCGTGACTCAACAATTTTTCCTAATGCCCAATTTAATCATAGGGCTAGCAGATTTCTTTCAGAGGATAAAAAATTAGTAGTATCAAATATAACAATTTGTGTTTTTAATCTGTTTCAATAAAGCGCGAAACATTGGTATTACACTCGGCTCCGGAAACATTTAATTTTAGCTGGATTCATCGGAACTGATCATAAGTTTAAGATGGATTTCGAAGATTCCCTTATCGATAACATTAGCAGTGACATTGAAATAATATTAAAAGCAATTAATAAGAGGATGACTCAAGTAGTGACATGGCAAGGAACAATTAGATGTTATTTTCGTAGGTTTAAAATGATTGAAAAGAGCAAGTGTAATCGTGACTGACGAACAGAACGGGCACTTAATATTTGCCTGTAAACAATTAGAAAGACCAAGAAGGGAGCCATGTAAAGGATAGGTGCAAGGGAGATCCAAACACCGAACAATCAGGGGGCTAGTCGGCGCCTCCAAGCTTCTAGCGTCCTTGCCGGCCCTCCTCCGACAGTTGCTGTTAGTTTAGTTTTCAGTTTTCTTAATTCAACAGTGCGTTCAGTGGAGTTTCATCAGTTAAGTGCAGTTCTTAGTAGGACATTAGTGCAGTGCAATGTTTAGTGAACATAGTGATCGTGTGTTATTATGCTTTGTAATAAGAGCACGAAGTTATCAGTGCATATTTTGAGTAGAAGTAAAGAATAATTTCCCAAGTGTGAAGTGCTCCTTCAAATAAATTGTGGAACGATAAAAACGCCAAATTTCATGTATTTAATTTTGCAATCCAAAAGAACCCTAATAATCACTGTTATTATTTTTGCAATAAACGTAATAATGTATATTCAATATGCGTAAAGAAACTTACTTCCTTGAATAGATTCAATAAATATGGGGCTAATTTATTATAACTTTCAATATATAGGAGTCAGTAAGAGCACTAGCAAAATGAAGCTGTTCTAACTCGACTAGTAGCAGAGGAATCATTGAGAAAGGGCTAACCAACTGTGCAATATTAAATGTTAAATGAATGAACACGGCGAACAACAGGCTAAGAATAACTGAAAAGATAATTCGAGGTAAGCCGTCCAGCTTTGGTTAGTCAACAAGTTAAATCGAAACCATTCAAAAATAAAACATAGATTATTAAACCATAAACCTTTCTCTATGAGTTATAATATTCTGCTAGCAATCAGCCATATACTTACTCACTAGGACATTCAACTTTCTACATGACATAACTGAAATACTTTCGGATGACCCCACTCAAATGAATGTTAACCTTTTCATACCTCTTCTCTACTTTCTTTTCTTATAAACCAACTTTATTTTAGGAGACGTTCCTTAAGGGAAATCAGCTACTGAGGTAGTACTCAAGACGTGATTTTCGAAACATTTCCTCAAATGTCCATCGATACTGCACAGGAGTTGACAAAAATGAGGTCCGTTCAAAATGTTATGTGTGTGTATATATATATATATATATATATATATATATGTCTGTTAACGCCCCAGCGATCGCAATTTTGGTTTACCAAATACCAAACTCTGTATTTAATCGTTTTATATAAAAAAAAAGATGAAGTTCGTTAATGGCTGAAATCAGACCAGAGGGGGATGGTTAGAGGAGGGGATGTTCGAAAATTCAAATCCTGTACTATACGTCGGATCAACAATTTGTATAGAACCAATCTTACTGCAAATTAAATGTACTATAAATGTTGTGATATACTTTTATTCTCTATCTTGAATATTATCCCAGATATTTGCATTTTTCAGTTTTCAGCCTTTAGCAAACCCCCACTTCTACTCATGTTACATAAACAATACTCTGCTATGTAATAATCCATATTATTCGAAGCTTATATACCAGTTATTGTTTTCAAGAGATATTTATTATACAAGAATCATGCAAATATGCTCTGGTGACCCTCCCTCCTCCGTCTTAAGTTCACGGACTACTAAAATTTGTGTGTAGATAAAAATTATTCTGATTCAATACTAATTACAGCACTAGATATGTTATATAAGATATGTTAAATAGTATTCAATAAAATTAATATGTTATATTCTGATATGTTTCAGAAATTTGTATTTCTTTCCGTTAAGAGGTTGGCAGACCTGTTTGTTTACATTTCAGGCGCACCCAGTTGAGGGGTTCCTTATTATTCACTCAATATACACAATGGTGTTGTGTTAGCAGTATGCAGATTATTAATTGCACTATAACACAATATTAATGTTTTACCTCTAAAAATTAAATTAATATTGATATTAAAGTTGTTGGTACTCTTCGGCATATACATTCTATGTAACACATGTATATGTTTATGTGTGTGTGTTTGTATATATATGTAACTAATTGTGTTGATGTTTTCGACCATGTTATATTTGTATATGGTGTTGTTGTTTTGTTTTTTTGGAGGTTTAGTCAATGTTGGTGAAAGAAACTTCTTAGTTTATGCCGATATTTCGGGAATTTTATTTTCTCTTTTTCAGGGCTGTAAAAATACAGTTGCTACTTTATAATATTGCACATTGTTGTTAAATTAGAGTGTAACAGGAGGTGTTTATGCTACTCTTACTTACCAAGACTAAAGATAATTAAAAAGTCCGTCACGCAGGGGCTGCGTAAACTAAGCAGATTTTAGATTAGCAAATTAGATAAGCAGATTTTAGCACTAGATAGCAGATTTTAGATAAGCAGATTAGAGAAGAAGTTTTACAATAGAGAAATCCGCCTAATAACAATTGTAGTAGTAAGAAACCTCTAAACCTAAAACGTTATTTAGGGCGTAATAACCCAGTAGTTTCTAGCCCCAAAAAACAGTTAACCTAACCTCTAAATCTATTCACGAGGGACGAATAGTTATAGAAACGGCCGCCAGAGCTCTCGGCGGAAAGTCCGAACATAGCCTACTGGTGACCACACGCAGAATACAAATGCAAAAATCTCGGTTAATATTCAAGATACAGAATAAATGTATAAAACAATATTTATAGTAAATTTAATTTGCAATAAGATTTATTATATACAATTTTTCGATCCGACGCATAATAACGGAGATATTTTGAATTTTCAAAAATCCCCCCTCTAAACCCCCCCCTCCCACTGGTCCGATTTCAGCCATTAACGAACTTGATCTTCCTTTTTACATAAAACGATTAAATTCCGAGTTTGGTAAAGATCAAACAAAAATTGCGACCGCTAGAGCGTTAACAGACAAATATATATATATATGTATATATATATATATATATATATATATATATATATATATATATATATATATAATTTTGAACGGACCTCATTTTCGTCATCTCCTGGGTAGGATCGATGGACATTTGAAGAAATTTTTCGAAACTCGCATCATGAGTACGACCTCAATAGCTCAAAGGGAAATTTGCTAAAAATTACTATACATATTGTACTGGTTACAGTAACCTTCCCTGTATTGTTTACACTGAGCAGGGCCACAGCCTTATGTTCTTGTACATCTACAGTATATTGTTTTATGCTAGTTTTATATATAAATATAACAATAAATGTAGTGGCACACAACAATAATAGTTATAACATAGTAAAATAACAATAAAATAGTTTGGTATAATATAATAATATAAGAATAGCTTTAATAAAATGTAGCAATGGTTGTGATAACACACATCAATAAATGTTGTAACAATATATATATATATATATATATATATATATATATATATATATATATAAAACAATAACATAATATAACAATAGCTTTAACAAAATATAACAATAATTTTAATAACACATAATAATAACAGTTGTAACATAATAAAATAACAATAACGTAATAGATTTCTTATAGCACGAATAAAGCTTTAATAAAATATAACAATAATTGTAATAACACATAACAATAGTTCCAACATAATATAATAGCTAGAATAATAATTATAATATAGTTCAACTAACATAAAACAATATACTGTAGATATACAAGAACATAAGGCAGTGTCCCTGCTCACTGTAAACAAAAAAAACAACTTCACCATATATATATATATATATATATATATATATATATATATATATATATACTTACATACATACGTACATACATACAATATCCGGATGATCGAGGGAGAATGGCTATCACCATTGGCGTGAGGCATCTACTTACTAGCAAAACAATAAAAATGATAAATATGTATTAGACAAATATTCTAGTTAGTCCTAGTGGCTGTAGACTATAGTTAGCAAGAGGAAGAGACAGCAAAGCAGAGGAGTCACGAACAGGAGTCAGCAAATACTTCACGCTCTTCAGCAAACTTTACTTCCGCCATCTTACTTCCTCAGATAAACTCTGCTGCATTTCCTAATTAGCACAAATCGATTAGACATGAGGGACTCAGTGAAAGCTAGTTTGGGGGGGGGGAGTACATATCTATAGCTGTCAACGAAAGACCCGACAAATTAGGGACAGGTGTGTGTGTATATATATATATATATATATATATATATATATACTAGCAGATTTGACAGGCGTTATCCTTTATGATATTTTAAGCGATTAGGATATTACATTTACATATATTATGTTTAACACAAAAGCAACTTTTAATAACACAAAAAACAACTTTTGTTATGTGCACGTTTGGCTAAAATCAAATAGAAAATGAAATATCGCGATATTTATTCAGGCCTCCCTTATAACCCTCACTCCCGTTCGAACCTAAAAATTTTAATATAGCTTATAATCATAGAAGAATTAATGGTAATTTACATATAGAGTTTGGTTAAGTTCGGTTCAATCGTTAGTGCCCAATAAAATTGTTGGCTCCTACTTTATTTTATATTTTGTTGTACGAGAAAAGTGAATATAGCAAAAGTTACTCTAAATAACAGGATTTATCCTGTGCATATTTCCCGAAAAACCAATAGGAAAAGAAATATTGCTATTTTTAATTTTAGGCCTCCCTTAGAACCCCCACTCCTGCACCATCTGCCGGGCTGATTTGTGACCATCCAAGGCGTCACCCAAAACAAAAAAAATCATTCAAATCGGTCCAGCCGTTTAGGAGGAGTTCAGTGACTTACACGCGTACAGAATTTTATATATATATATATATATATATATATATATATATATATATATATATATATATATAGATATGCATATATATCACCTTTGTCTTAGGATTCCTTTATATACCAGTCATTCAATGTGCTTCCAGCTTTACTTCCTAGCTTCTATTAAACTGGATACTCTTAATAGGCATATGCACAACAAATGTTCATGTTCATTAATAACCTAAAATTGACAAATGACAATATGGTAAGAAGTTCTACTCACGCGACTTAGAATTGGGCACACTAGATCCATAGGCTAAATAAGCTAAAGTGTAATACATGCATTATGACACAGGCCTTCGTAAACATATACATACCCAATGGTCAAGGATAGGTTAATGTTATGTGAGTGCAATATAATGGCATGTGTCCGGAGTATAATGTGTAGACATAGCGGCAAGTGAGGTAGCGGTCCTTTCTATAATATTCATGGGATTTATTTAACTCAACAGCTAAGTAATGGCGAGAACTGATTCGATGATAGCACACCCTGGGAACATTCTTAACTGAGGAATATTAACAATGCTATATACAAATGACTAATTAATTAAGCTGGACCGTTAATGAGAATCTTGGGTTGAACAACTGATGGAGGGCCAACCATACCAATGGTGCATTCCAGCCATATGGCACACATACCAACCTTGGCCATCTCAATATGTTACACATACCAACCTTGGCCATCTCAAACAAGTACAGACATACCAACCTTGGCCATCATCTCAATATGTTTACACATATACCAACCTTGGCCATCTGAATATGTTACACATACCAACCTTGGCCATCTCAATATGGTACACATACCAACCTTGGCCATCTCAATATGTTACACATACCAACCTTGGCCATCTCAATATGTTACACATACCAACCTTGGCCATCTCAATATGTTACACATACCAACCTTGGCCATCTCAATATGGTACACATACCAACCTTGGCCATCTCAATATGGTACACATACCAACCTTGGCCATCTCAAAATATGGTACACATACCAACCTTGGCCATCTCAATATGGTACACATACCAACCTTGGCCATCTCAATATGGTACACATACCAACCTTGGCCATCTCAATATGGTACACATACCAACCTTGGCCATCCCCATAATCAAAAAATCCGGCACGCAGGGGCTGCGTACGCTATGCAGGGTTGTGTTATCATCTGAAATTGGGCTACTTGGGCATTAGGAAAAATTGTTTAGTGGCGGTAGGCAATTTTAATCTCACGTGCTGACTACAAAAGGGAGGTAACCTGTTGATATCTTCTCCCATCAGCTATAGTAGCATATAGCGGAGGTTAATTTAAAAAAAAAAAAGATGATGGGCAGCAGCTCAACCAATTAAATTACGATTGCGTGCCGGCGTTTAGCTGAAGTGACATATAGTTGCTCAGATTGCTCTGATGAATGGCATGTTATTCTTCGTATTCTGTTTGTTACAGTTACAGTTACAGAGTCATAGAGAGATGATGTGTGTAGAATGAGGGGGAGATAGTGTGTGAGAGAGAGAGAGAGTGAAATTTCAACCTGTCGACAATGTGTAATAGAATACAAGATGTGCCATGCAAAGAAGTAGCCGCTCCCTTTGACATTCATCTATGCCTTTCTCCTTTGGCAGCCTCCTCAATACCAGCTGCCTCAAGAATCGAGTATCATACATAACTTTCACCTCCATATCCTTCCCCAGAAACCTATCCCCCATATCCCATCCCCCGGGAAAACCTATTCCCCTTATCCCCATCCCACCAGAAACCTATCCAACCTATCCCCATCCCCCAGGACCCTTTCCCCATAATTCCATCCCCCAAACCTATCCCCCCATATCCCATCCCCCAGAACCTATCCAACCTTATCCCATCCCCCAGACCCTTCCCACCATATCCCATCCCCCAGAACCTATCCTCCATAAATCCCAACACCCAGAACCTATCCCCCAAATCCCATCCCTCCAGAACCAAATCCAAACCTTATCCCATCCCCCAGAACCCTTCCCACCATATCCCATCCCCCAGAACCCTTCCCACCATATCCCATCCCCCAGAACCTATCCAACCTTATCCCATCCCCCAGAACCCTTCCCACCATATCCCATCCCCCAGAACCTATCCAACCTTATCCCATCCCCCAGAACCTATCCCCCATGTCCCATCCCTGCAGAACTTATCCAACCATATCCCATCTCCCAAAATCCTTCCCACCATATCCCATCCCTTCAGAACCTATCCAACCATATCCCATCCCTCCAGAAACATATCCAACCTTATCCCATCACCCAGAACCCTTATCCACCTCCATATCCCATCCCCCAGAACCTATCCCCCATATCCCATCACCCAGAACCTATCCCCCATTTCCCATCCCTCCAGAACCTATCCAACATTATCCCATCCCCCAGAACCCTTCCACCATATCCGCCATCCCCCAGAACCTATCGCCCCCCATATCCCATCCCTCCTCAGAAACATATACAACCTTATCCCATCACCCACCAGAACCCTTCCCACCATATCCCCATCCCTTCCAGAACCTATCCCCAACATACCCACCCCAGAACCCTATCCCCCATATCCCATCCCTCCAGAACCATCTCCACAAATGCCTTATCCCACCCCCCCAGAACCCTTCTCCCACCATATCCATCCCCCAGAACCTATCCGCCATATCCCATCCCTCCAGAACATATCCAACCTTATATCCCATCACCAGAAACCCTTTCCCACCATATCCCATCCCTCCAGAACACTATCCCCCATATCCTATCAACCCAGAACCTATCCCTCCATATCCCATCCCTCCAGAACCCTCACACCCTTATCCCCACCCCCAGAACCCTTCCCACCCATAATCCCATCCCCCCAGAACCTATCGCCCATATCCCATCCCTCCAGAACATATCCAAACCCTTATCCCATCACACAGAACCCTTCCCACACATATCCCATCCCCTCCAGAAAACCTATCCCACTATCCCCACCAGAACCCTTCCCCCGTATCCCATCCACCCTCCAGAACCATTCTCCCACAATGTCCCAAACCCCCAGAACCCTTCCCACCATATCCCATCTCCCTCAAACCTACCCGACCATATCCCATCCCTCCCGAAACATATCCAACCATTTAAATAATACCCATCCCCTCAGAACCCTTCTCACAATATACCATCTCCCAAAAATCCTCTTCCCCAGAACCATATCCAATCCCTCTACTGAAAAAACCTATCCCAACCATATCCCCATTCCACCCAGAACCCTTCCCACCATATCCCATCCACTCCAGAATCTATCCCAACCATATCCACCCCCATGACCCTACCCACCTAGCCCATCCCTGTAGTGCCCACCAAACCCCAGAAACCCCTTCTCACCAAGTCCACCCCCCAGAACCCTTCCCACCATATCCCATCTCCCAAAATCCTTCCCACCATATCCCATCCCTCCCGAGACCTATCCCAACCATATCCCATCCCACCAGAACTATCCAACCATTCCCACAATATCCCCTGTATCTCCCCAAAACCCTTCCCACCATATCCCATCCCTCCAGAATCTATCCAACCATATCCCACCCCCAGAACCCTTCCCCCGTATCCCACCACCCCCAGAACCCTTCCCACCATGTCCCACCCCCCAGAACCCTTCCCACCATATCCCATCTCCCAAGAAACCATCGCCCATATCCATCCCTCCCGAACCTATCCAACCATATCCCCATCCCCCAGAACTCTTCCCACAAGTATCCCCATCTCACCGTAAACCCTGTCCCAACCCCCACATATTCCCACATCCCTCCAGAACCTATCCAAATACCCATCCCTATCCGAACCTATCCCACGGAATCCCCCAGACCCTTCGCCACAATATCCCATCTCCCAAAATCCTTCCCACCATATCCCATCCCTTCAGAACCTATCCAACCATATCCCACCCCCCAGAACCCTTCCCACCATATCCCATCTCCCAAAACCCTTCCCATCACATCCCATCCCTCCAGAACCTATCCAACCATATCCCATCCCCAGAACCCTTCCCACAATATCCCATCCACCAAAACCCTTCCCACCATAACCCATCCCTTCAGAACCCTTCCCACCATGTCCCACCCCCCAGAACCCTTCCCACCATATCCCATCTCCCAAACCCTTCCCACCATATCCCATTCCTCCAGAACCCAACCCTCCATATCACTTTCCGGCATATCCCAACCCCCCATAACCCATCTTCAGATCCCATCCCTCCAAATGAAGAAGGGTTACATGTTCTCAATAACTAATCTCTATCTCTATCTTTGAAAGAACCTTAGGAAAGAGAGTTGAAATGCATTTTGTCATGGGTTGTTATACGGGTATCTCTAAGACTTGGAGTAGGGGTTCTATCAAGCCAGAAAACCAAAAGTTGAATAATAGTTTAAATTATTAATTGAATTAGGGAAAATTGAGTAAGAAAAAAATTGTGCTATTTGCATTATCGGGAAGATTTGTGAAGCAACAGTTTTTTTCCTATTATTAACTGTTATATCTAACATTTCTAAAAACCACTGATACTTGTCCTAAGGTTAAATTTTATTTTTATTAAGAATTTGAGACATAATTGCGGCCCCTAGAGCTTTAAGTCACACACATACAGATATATATAGGAGATTACGGGAGATGTCTATTACATAGGTTCAATTCCCTATTTATTCCCTAGAAAGGGGTCTAATTTAAATAAGATTGGAATGCAAGCTGAGCACGAATTGTGTAAGTTGTATAGTAGTTTTATCTAAAATCGGAAGAATATGACTTGGCTTTATTGGAATTTGTCAATATTTCAGCTTCTAAAATGTATGTAAACACTAATCCAACTGATGAAAGTTAATGGGACGTTCACAATTTTGTGTTTCCCCGCTTTTGTCATTTCTACATGATGTTACATAATGGATTTTGATATAAGTTCAGTATGGTAACGATCAAATGGAAATAAAGAACACCCCTCGGTAGGGGAGGTGAAGGTTTGACGGATGTTTCTAAAAGTGAGGATGAGTGCTGGGGATAAGCGTTAGGTTTTAGTAGTTGGAGAAATGTTATTACACTCTCGCAGGTCACAATATGAATCAGAGGAATGGTTTATTGCTGAGACACATCAATAGTGCTGATAACTGCATCTGATAGCTGCACAGGATCGGGTATCAACAAGTGTTGCCGGGATCTGATACAGCTATGAAATACCTAGCCATAGCTTCAATAAACTTACAGTCGACTATACTAGTATATATATGTATATGGGAGAGATATATAAAGCTAGAGTATAGAATTACACTCTCTCCTTGTTAGAAAAATACTCTCTGGAGATGTGGAATGCTGGATTGTTTATGCGTCTCCACTTCCCTTTATAATATACCTCATCAAACACATCAGCATTCACTCCATCTCTACTTCTAGACCACATTTCATTTTTGATTTGTATGCTACCAAATAATCTTTAGAAATGAGAATTCCAAGAAGTGCTCACAGTAATGTTTGTACTATTTACTAGTTACCTATCCAATAAAATAGGAAGTTTATGAACAGTTCAGTAACATGTTTTCAAAGCGCTCTTTAGATGTAGATAACTATTTAGCGTCCGTCTCACAACATCTGTTTCAATTTTAACATATTTCCAATTTACAGAAGTGGTAAATACCCTCATCAAATATACTATTCTCTATTTATTCATTTTTCTCTTCTGGAAAGCCTTGGATAATAGCTCTGAATGCGTTGGAAGAATCTCATGTCTCTGGAATGGCAGTGATATTATCAAGTACAATCTCGCAAAAAGGAAAACAAATACTGATAAAATGGTGTTTTACAACAATAGATTCATGTTTGTCCGGATCGCAGAGTGATACACACAAATCTTAGGAATTCATCATTTTATCAACTAATATTGTATGCGAAGATAGATCTGCTTTCTTTTTAAGACTAAATGCGTTAAGAAGCAGAATTTTAAATAAACTGAATTTATTATAAAGGGTGTTATAATATTAATTCGAGTGTCTAAGGTTCTTTCATAGGTGTAGTGGCTAGTAATGGTTGGTCAATACGGTCTTAGTGACTCAATCATATCATTTTTTCGGATGACATTGATACATAACTCTCACGAGTAGGCACACTTACGAGTACATACTCCAGGTAATTAGTTAAAAACAGGTATAGGTGCAACCTGTGACATGTTGCGGGCCAAACTTTAGTGTGCAAATACGTTCGTGGACCGCTTTTAAAAGTAGTGCATTTTAAAGTAGTGTTCATAATTTTTATCGATAGATATCCGACAGGAAATTGTAACGACAATGTAATTATATTACAATTTATTAGAATAACAAAATGATAAGAAAACAACAGGCACAGCATTATAATTAAATGTAAAAATTGATACTATTAAAAACAACGAAAGTTAAATAGCGACACCGAAATCAATGAGACACTTGAGCTTTAATTTGGGAAACTAATCCATCGATGTTTGGATTAATTCCACTGATACAAAGACGAATATAATTTTCCGAATTATCGTCAGTCAGCCTTATACAAAGTTTTGATTTAATAACTTTCATCATTGAAAAGAACTGTACTGCCAAACGCACAAATCTCTCCTCATCTTCCTCATTTGGAGTAAGTAGTGTAATATTTTTGTTTAATTGGGGTTTCTAAATGTCTCGCAGGCCGGATCAAACCTTATTGCGGCTCGGGGGTTGCCCACATATGGTGTATACCAATTCTAGCCAGGACTACTTCCTCTATTACAATTATCTCACAAGAATAATGTTTTCCTGTCTTGGAGCAAACGTCATTTTGCCATATTCATTGTTGAACTGTAGTCACTTTGCAAATGTATTTATGTGATTGCTAGGTGAGCGACAGCCCACCCAATTGGAGGCATATTATATATAATGTGGTTTTGCTGTAATTACGTAAAGGATTGCTTCAAGTAACATACTTCAGTTGGCCTAGTTATGGCTCATTTTTGCTAATTGCTCCATATAGGCATTCATCAAACAGCTAATTTACATTCATTCTATTGCTTTTACGTAATGGAATAGTTTATTTCTACAATGTATTACAGGCTTGGCCTCTACTCGGAAAATTCGTTGGGCTTTAACTCGCAAACTCCTCAGCACTGTCTCACACCTGCAAGAAAGAATGTTTGTTAATAAAGTCTGTTACTATTTTGATATGTTGGTGTGTAGGAAGTGGCTCGCTGGTGGCGTGAATCGATGAATGAGAGTGTTGATAATCGATATATTACAGCTGGATAGTGTAACGCCCTTGACCTCCCCCCCCCCCCTCGGACCAATTACTTTTCCTTTCCATTACAAATATGGCTTTCCACCTCAACTCTCTCACAATGAAAAATAGCTTTTCCTCTTCCATCGCCTCAATCTCATCCTTATCTCTGCCCCTCTTATTAATCTCATTTAGTTTCATTCTTCATAATCATAATCATTCAGGATACTGACAGAATGCCGAAAACTACAACACCAGGACTTCCCCTACAATTTGCAAGAACTTATGACGGAAGGCAGCCCATACATTAACAACATATTCTAATAACTACACAAAATTCACATATATGACAAAACCTAACATACAAATGAAGTCTGTGGTGTGCAATAGGATCTCAAATTATATGCATTAATGGAATTATATGCGTTTGTAGAGATGAATATGTATGTTTAGCTTGAAGGAGGAAATCACAACAATCATTAGCAAAAGTATCATTTTCAGCCATTCATTTCTTATTCATCATTCACCAACTATACTCCTCACCAAATTTGTTTTAGCAAATTGCCCTTAAGGAAATTTTCCTTCAAATGTCCATCGAACCTAGATGACGAAAATGGTGTATAAATATATATATATATATATATATATATATATATATACACACACACACACACACACACACACACACACACACACACACACACACACACACACACCTATATATATATATATATATATATATATATATATATATATATATATTTGTCTGCTACCGCTCTAGCAGTCGCAGTTATTGTTTAATCGTTACGAAACCAGATATAAAAGTATTTTATTTAAAAAGAAAAATCGGACTCGGTGTTTACAGTGTTTTCCTAAATTCAAAATATCTTCGTTACAACACCTCGGATCGAAAACTTGTATGGAACTAATCTTATTGCAAATTAAATCTATATATATATATATATATAAAATTATAGCCTCTGTCTGTACATTGTTTTTTTTTCGCAAATTTTCACGATAACATTTCGTTTCACATGTCATAGACACCATAACTGCATTTTGTTTCTTTCGTGTATTTTTGTTTGTTACCTTTTCACGCATAAACTGCTGAACCCGAATTTCATGAAACTTGGTATGTATATTACTACTAACCCAACTTAGACTTTAGGCTATATTAATTTTCACTGAGACGAACAGGAGTGGGGGTTATAAGGGAGGCCAGAAATTAAAAATGGTGATATTTTGTTTCCTATTGGTTTTTTCGGGCATAAAATGCACATACCAAAAGCTGTTTATTTTGTTATTTAGATCAATTTTTGTCATATACACTTTTGCCGTATACCGACGTATAAATGCGTTATACGCTAAAAATGGTAGCGGGAGTCAACAATTTTAATTGGCACACAAGGGACTCAACCGAACTGAATAAAACGCGGCATTTATATTAGCACTAACGCCTTCATTATCATAAGCCATACGAACATTTCTAGGAACGGGCAGAAGTAGGGGTTGTAAGGGAGGCCTGAAATTAAAATAGCGATATTTCGTTAAAATATGTACATAACAAAAGTTGTTTAGTTTGTTATTTAAAGTAACTTTTGTTATATTCACTTTTGTTGTATAAAAAATTATAAACGAGATATACACTATTAGCTAAAGCGGGAGTCAACTATTTTATTGGACACCAACGGTTGAACCGATTCCAACAAAACTCAGAATATATAAATTAGCATTAATTCTTAAATGGTAATAACCTATATTAAAATGTTTATGTTATAACGGGAGTGGGGGTTATAAGGGAGGCCTGAAATAAAAATTCGCGATATTTCATTTTCTATTCCAAACCAACCACGGGTACTAACCCGAAACACTGAATCGGGGAAATGTGAAAATATTGTGCAAAGTAAAGTCTTGCCGAAAAAATACTATCATCATTCCGGCTCAAATGAATTCCCGGGCGAAGCCGGGTACCTTAGCTAGTTTACTATACATATTCTTATATACTTGTATTTTCTATCTTGATTATTAACCGAGATATTTCTGTTTTCTAGTTTTCAGCCTTCATTAAACCCCCACTCCTACTCATGCCATATTAACAATAAGCTGTTATATTATAAAAAACTTTATTTGAAGTCTAAAGAACAATTATAGTTCTCATTGAACTTTTACGTCATGCAAATACATGACGCAAGTGGGAAACCTGCTTTGTTAACGCAGCAGTATGCGTGACGGACTTTTTGAGTTCTACAAGATACGTACAGGCTTCAGGCCAAAACTGGTCAAAATGGATCAGGCTTGGTCAAACTAGATATCTCCCTTAAAATATGAAATCCGAAAATTTTCAGTGCTCACTAAGCAGGTTATAACACACATTTTACTCTATATTTCTCTTAGTAAGAACCCTCTGTTCATAGTGCTTCACATTTTATATATAGGGTCTTTCAAAAAGAATGAACCGATTTCATTAAGTTATACCTAATTAACAGACAGTAATACAAGATTGCAATAAAGACACATGTATTTAACCGGTGTGAAGTTTTGTTGTGTCATCATCATCATCATGTTCCATTTCCAGTATAAATCACCAGGATAAATCACCATAATGCATTGAAATCAGTTCATTCTTTTTGAATGGCCCCATACCGTGTTTAGCCATACATTTACCTTGGATTGGACATGACATGAACCCCAGCTTTAATGAAGTTAAATATACAAACACAAACTGCCTTTATTTTTAAGACATTACCTTCGTTCCAATTGGATATTAACATATGTTTGTATTTCAGGTTGGCGAGCAGCGCAGTTTGAAGCGCAGCCTCAAACCACTCCTCAAACCGGAACTGGTAAGTTGCACACATATTAATTTCTCTTTATCTCTATTAAAACGTAGGTTTTAATGCTCCAACTAGATACGTGGGTTCGATTCCTACCTGCTCAATAGGAACTTATTCAGTGACCGATTCAATTAAGTTTAAGGAAGAATAGAAGTTTTTGTTCTTTGGCCCAGTATGGCTGCATTTGCACATTTCCCTTAAAGGAAATCAGCTATTGAGGTCGTACTCATGATGGAATTTCCGAAATTTTCCTTCAAATGTCCATCGATCCTACCTAGTAGATGACGAAAATGAGGTCATATTTATAAAAAAAAATGTATATATATATATATATATATATATATATATATATATATATATATATATATATATATATATATATCAGTTACCGCTCTATATTTAGTCGTTTTATGTAAAAAGAAAGATGTTAATGGCTGAAATCAAACCAGTGGGAGGGGGGTTTAGAGGGGAGGATTTTCGAAAATTCGAAATATTTCCGTTACTAAACGTCGGATCGAAAAATTGTATAGAAACAATCTTATTGTAAATTAAATTTACTATAAATATTGTTATATACATTTATTCTCTACCTAGAATATTAACCAAAATATCTGCATTTTTATTAAATCTGGGCGGAACGACTGAGAGTGAATTTCCCTCCAAAAGCTAGGTCGGCCGTTTCCTTAACTGTTCAAATTTCTCTATTGTAAAACTTAACTTGGGAAATCTGCTTAGTTTACGCAGCCCCGTGACGGACTTTTTCGTCATCTCCTGGGTAGGTTCGATGTAAGACATAAGTCGAAAATCGCGTCATGAGTACAACCTCAATAGCAGATTTCTCTTCAAGGAAATCTGCTTAAAACTATAATAAAAATAGGTTAAACCCGATCAAATGCTTTATCATACACATTTACATATTTATATTTACATGGTATATATATATATATATAACATTATTACCTGAAGAGCAATTGCCAAAATCAGAACGCCGAAAGGAGAGACGCATGGACACGGCTAACCGAAGGAGTTCCTCAAGGGGTCTCACTTAGTCCACTTCTTTTCTCATTGTTCATATCGGACGTGGAAATTTTCTTCCGGGATTGTGGTCTCTGCGGAATAAGCATCGATGAAATTATATATATCATACTCATATGTCATGCGGATGACCTGGAATTGCTGGCTGACACACCTCTTGACGTTGAAAATGGCTTAACCCTGAACATAAGAAAACTAAAGTATAAATTTTCCAACTCAACCCGAAACACAAATCCGAATGGAAACTCTAGACTATTTTGTTCAACTCCAGACCATTCAGAGAACTCTTATTTGATGGAACAAAATTATTCTTTGCCGGCCAACAAAGCCGAATAAAATTTAAAATAAAATAACTCCTAGCTAAGTTTGGCCGAGAAGAACTTTTTACGCTACAAGCACCTCTGAAAGGTGGCACACTGGATCTTTTCTTGTGCAATATCAAGGAAGATTTAGAAAGAAGGGACTCTGATAGAGTAAAGTCTTCCACTTTTAGTCACATATATCGACATATTTATGGTTATAATAAATACTTACAAAACAGAACTAATATTGAGAAAATAAGGATGATGATCCAACTAAGACTAGGAAGGGACAATGCGAAAGGCTAAATTGTAACAAAAAATTCCACGTCATCGATACGACAGCTGTATGCAAAGTATGCCGTGAGGACTATAAAAGCTAAGGACACTTGATGTGCTTATGCCGACGATAGCAAGCTGTGAGGAAAGAGCTCAACATATCATCACAAGGAAGTTCCTCCAGATCACGTCTGGACAAACTAAATATCTGCAAGTACATTCAGCAAGCAATAACACTAAGGCTATCAGAGATTACTGATAAGAAGATTGTAATTTCCTATATCAGCTCTTCACTAAATACTTATACATGTAAAATTCATGTTTCTATAAATATATATTTATTATTCTTTTTATTTTGTGTTATATTTTGTTTAAAAATATTGCATTCTGTAAGACAAATAAGTCAAATAAATCGTTATTCCATTCTATTTACATAGTATATGTGATTTCTGTAATTAGATTGGTGATGTTTGTTTGTTTGGTTTGATTTAGGTCCACTTTATGCTAGTGTGGCTAATCGGGACTGGTTATCTACAGGTTACCACTCTTTCCTAGCCAGGGTGGGGCTAAGGAGTTTGTTTAATGTGTCCGTCACTGAATAAATGTCTACTGCCCAGGGTGGGAATTGAACCCGCCACTCTAGGTCTACCACGCGAGATTAAGACCAACGCCGTAACTCGCACGGCCAACCTGAGCCCCATATTGGTGATGTGATTAATGCTTTTAAGGGTTAGTACTGGTTCCCGTGAGAACCTCGGCTAGATTCCTCTATTTCCGGCCTGGGGGCGAACTAGATTCCTAAAGTGCAGCTCACTTCCGACTAGCTGCTGAGGCCTCCCCTGGATACGGAACAGGTGTCAGCCTATCGTTTGCCCCAGATATTGGAGGTGGATGTGAAATATATAGACTGTCAATATAGTCTGCTAGTGGCTCACCCCAGCCTAGACGGAGGTACTAGAAGACAGGAGGTTGCTAACACTGCTAGGGCAGGATGAATGGGGCTCGGCGGCGTGGGCCTTACTTCAAAAGAGGCGGCGCCTTTTGATCCTCCAACTAGGTCGCTCTGTTTGTTTTCTCTCTCACTTTTTATTTTGCTCGCCGACACACCATTTTTTCCTTCCTCTTTTCAAATTAATTGTAATTTAATGTGGGCAAGAGGAAGTCCGCTCTTATGGTAATGCGAGGTCTGTCCCGACTAGCGCCAGGATTCAACCATCCTTTATCATGGCTCTCCTTGCTCTATTTATTAAATTCACATTCTAAGCCACTCCAGCTATCGAGGTAGTACTCATGACGCGATTTTAGAAAAATGTCTTCAAATGTCCATCGATAAACCAGATAACCAAAACGAGGTTCGACCCCGACGACATGTATCGTATAAAATTACTGTCGTTACCAAAAAGCTTCAAGGAATGCTCCTACATCTTTCATTTCTTCAGAATACTTTCTACCCTCATTGTTTAAGTTATACCTAAAGCAGGGTGTTCATCTAATGGGTCAAAAACAAATATAAGAAATTAAGAAAAAAAAATATTTTAATTTTTTTCCGTAACAAAAATGTAAACAGTAATAATTTGAAAAAAACGAAACTTAGTTATGTATTTTATTAAAACACTTGAGGCAATAACCAAGTTCGCGATGAAAAGAGTTATTAAATGTTTCACATCTTTATCATCTTCTCTTCTGCACATGAGCTTCCTTAATTATTGATAACAGCTCTGGCATACTCGCCTTTTCGTCCATCAAGAGTCAGGTTTTAGCAGGTTTCCCTTAAGGAAAATCAGCTATTGAGGTGGTACTAATGTCGCGATTTTCGAAAAATGTATTCAAATGTCCATCGATCCAACCAAGGAGATAAAGAAAAAGAGGTCCCTTCAAAGTTGTGTGTGTGTAAATGTTTTCTACCAGTTTATATTTATATATGTTTTTGTTGTTTCTTGGAATTTCGGTCAATGTTGGTGAACCATTGAACAAGGATGTTAGGGAGGTACATCTCGGTTAATATTCAAGATAGAGAATAAATGTATATAGCAATATTAATAGTTAACTTAATTTACAATAAGAATTGCCTTATACAATTTTTCTATCCGACGTATAGTAACGGAGATATTTCGAATATTCGAAAATCCTCCCCTCTGAAACCACCCTCCCCCTTGTCCGATTTCAGCCATTAACTAACATAATCTTCTTTTTACATTAAACGTTTAAATATCGAGTTTGGTCACGATCAAGCAAATCTTGCGACCGCTAGAGCGGTAACAGACCAATATATATGTATATATATATATTTATAATTTTGAACGGACCTAATTTTTGCCATTTCCTAGGTCGGATCGATGGACATTTGGAGAAAATGTTTGAACATCGCGTCATGAGTACGACCACAATTGCTCATTTTCCCTAAGGGAAATCTGCTAATAAAACGTCTGTATGACGAGGAAACGGCGGTAACGGGGAATGAGTACTCGTTTGATGATGGTACTGTTGTCGGAAGAACATGACCTCACTCGACCCAAGTGAAAGTAGAAGATAAAGCTATCCGGAGAAGTTCAACTCATTTCTCCAACATAATACTTTCTTCTATTTTCGCTCCGAGCAAAATATCTACGCTTTCCTTATATTAATAATTGGACGAATCATCTTCAGCTAATAATAGATCCCAAGGCCTGTTCTTATTACTTCCAATCTATTACGGAACAGATGGAATTATGTTTTTAGATGAAAGGACAATATTTAGGAATCGCTGGCATATTTAGTTAGCATCCCTGCACAAGTCAAATATTGTACTTCATATCAGTAAAATTTGTAATAGTCTCTCTTAGTCAAATATTTTACTTTGAATATGCTAATATGCTGTTCAGCTAATGAGGTTGTTCCTCTCATCTCCAAAGGCTAATGGCGATAATACAGTCTTCAGATTTATCTGGTGATCGTAAACAAGCTCAATATCTAAACGTACATCTGAGCTTCGTAAATTTGTAATATATGAAATTGCAATCTTATTATTATTATTTATTAACGTCCACGTTTTGTTACTGCGTCTAATTGGGACGGGTTATCTACAGGTTATCTTTCTTTTCTAGCCACGCTGGGACTTGGGATTTTATTTAATAAGTACGCCATTAAATAAATTCCTATTACCCAGGCGGGAATCGAACTCACCACTCTAGGTTTACTATGTGAGATTAAGGCTAATGCTTTAACTCACTTGGCTAACCTGAGCCACAATTAGTTCCAGTACTAAGTAAATAGTTGTAAATACAATTTTCCCAGGAGTGGGAATCTGAGCCAGCAACATCTTTGGAACGATCTACAAGTTATATTCCTTTACTTCTGAATTTGTCCACCAGTCTACCTTCAAAGTTCTGCTGCTCAGCTGGCAATATTTAGTTGGTTTTTATTACAGGAACGTGGTGTGTTATTTTTCCCCAAAATTGTTCGTGGGTCTTCTACTAACGTGACGTTTTTTAAACATGGCCAGCACATCTAATCAGTATTATAATGTTAACGATATGAAAGATATTGAATTACTTCACGCGATTTTAGGAAAAAATGATTGTTTATCAAGTGATGACGAAATTGGAGATGCTTCTATTGAATTACTATCACAAACATTGGCCAAGTAGGAGCCTCGACAAAAAGGCAGACCGGACCCCAAAAAGAGGGCGCTGCATTCACTCTAAGGACAATAAGGCAAAGCAATTTTGTAAGAAATGCTTCAACTACATTTGGCTGAATCACGCCGACATATATTGTAAATATTCTACTGAGTAGGAGGAGATTATATTTTTTTTCATTTTGCATATTATATCTATTATTTTTTTTTATTTTTGGAACATTAAAACCAAATAAGATTAATGTTTATTATGTAATTTATATTTCAGTATTAATTGAATCAGACATTTAATTAATAAAAATAAACTAATGTGAATTAAGTGTGCTTTAAATCGGCCTTAGTGACTAAAGGCTAAATTTCAGCCAACGCTCTCACTGATGTGAGCATTTTTCACGTTCCCACTCCCGGGTTAATATATTATATTCAGATATATTTTAGTAATTGTTTTTCTTTCCGGTCTCGAATATTTCTATCTTTCAGCTCTGAGAGGTTGGCGGACCGGTTTGTTGACCATTCAGACGTAATGCAATTTGAATGAAAGATTTCTCATTGCCATTAGTATTTGTTCATTTAATATTCACGGTGGGGTGAAGTGTTATAAGTATGTAGATTTATCTATTGTAAAACTGCAAATGGGAAATCTGCTTAGTTTTAAGCAGCCCCTGAGAAACGGACTTTTTCTTATTATAACTGCATATATAAGTTCAGATTGGCAGAAAACCAAACATTAAATTGTTAAGTTCAATTTCAGTAGAGCTGAAATAAAATCCGTTTTTGCAATTTAGGATGTCTTTTCGATGAAGAATATTGTTGGGATTTGAAAACGAAAAGGAGATATTTGTAGCTTACTAAATGTTTCAGTGTTAAAATTGTTTCTTCAGATGGTGGTGTAATAAAACAAGAAATTATACAGAGAAAGAAGAGTCCGTCGCGCAGGGGCTGCGTTAACTAAGCAGATTTCCCACGTACGTCACGTATTTGCATTCATCTCAAAAAGTAAAAGATCAATGAGAACAATATTTGGTATTTATTATTCAAATAAAGTGCTTCATAATATAATAGGGTATTGTTAATATGTTATGAGTTGGAGTGGGACTTTACTGAAGGCTGGAAACTAAAAAATGCAAATATCTCATTTAAAGCTTGTGAAAAAGCGCACATAACAACATTTATAGAAAATTACATTTGTAATAAGTTCGGTTTTATACAATTTTTTCGACTAGATGCATAATAACGGAGTTATTAAGAATTTTCAAAATTCCCCACTCTAAATCCCCCTCCCCCCTGTCCGATCTACTTGGTAAGATCGATGGAGATTTATTTAGTGCCATGAATGCAGCTTGAGTAAGTGATATCCTTAAGGAAGATTAAGTAAAATGGTTATTTATTTGGTTTGTGTAATGAATTGTCAAGATGAGCCGTGGTGTTGATGTGATTGTCCCAGCTGGTGTGGGAGTAGACCAAGCATGGTTCCTGTAATCAGCTGATGCATATAATCCGATGCTAGCAAGTTATTTCCCTTCCAATGGCCTTGCTCAAGGATTTGCCTTTGTTAGTGGCTCCATCATATCATTGTTCCGATGACATTGATACATAACTGCGCCTAACGAGCAGGCTACAAACACTTACATACTCCGGGCTATTCGTTTAAAGCAGGCATAGTCGCAACCTTTGACATGTTGCAGGACAAACTTTAGTGTGCAAATACGTTCGCGGGCCACTTTTAAAAGTAGTGCATTTTAAAGTAGTGTTCATAATTTTTCACTATAGACATCAGCCTTGGAATTATACGACAATGTAATTAAAATAATACAATTTATTAAGATAACAAAATGAAATGATAAAATTAAACATAAAATTTGAGATTATTACAAACAACTAAAGTTAAATAGAGACACCGAAATCAATGAGAGCTGGAATTTAGAAAACTAATCACTCGCTGTTCGGATTAATTCTACTGATACGAAGACGAACTGAATTTACCAAATTATCGTCAGTCAGCCTTGTACGATGTTTTGATTTATTAACTTTCATCATTGAAAAGAACTGTTGGCATTTATAAGTACTGCCAAACGCACAAATCTCTCCTCATCTTCCTCATTTGGAGTAAGTAGTGTAATATTTTTGTTTAATTGGGTATTTCAAAATGTCTCGTGGGCCGGTGGTTGCCCACATATGGTTGACAGTTATTTTCTTTGAAACCCCAGCCTCACGGGTGCTGAATAAATATATTTTCCAATTATAAGGATGTGATCTCATATTACTTACTATTCCTATGTCCTCCCGTCATAATGAGACTAGCAATATTGGTTGGTTCACCAAATAACACGGCAAAGTATTATTGGGCCACACAACTCGAATATATCTTCAAATAGCTTGGCGAAGAAAAACTTATTCAGTTAAATGGTACTAGTGTTCTTAGAAGTAGACGTACAATCCTGGTTGACCTATTCAGACCAACCAACATCTTTTAGGTAGGATCGATGTGCATTTGACAATTTATTTTCAAAAATCGCATCATGAATACGACCTCAATAGCTGATTTACATTAAGGAAAATCTGCTAAAATGTCGTTTCTTGGAAATCTGCTTAGTTTACGAAGCTCCTGCGTGACCGACGTTTTAATATCACTTTTAGGGACACTGGGAAACAATAATATAAGGGAGGAAATCTTATTTATATTGTGGAGTGTTGCATGGTTAGTTGATAGTTATGTTTATTTTATTTTTTGTATTAAGCCCCACATCTGAAATGGATGGCATGAGATAGGCTCAGCAGTTAATTAGGATAATGTATTTACACCTTCATGCAATCGCTGATACATGAGGAAAATATCCCTTAAACACCTCATATCCGTACATAGTCTAGTAGACTATAATAAATAAAATTTGTACCTTTTTTTAAATCCTCCTAAGAAGGTTGTTGACCTATTTTATGTAATTATGAATTCGATTGGAGTTTTGTAGCTTGGTCAACTTTTGCTGTGCCCGATATATTGCCGAGTGAGCCAGGCCCGGCTAATCGGGTGCAGTACAGGAAGGACATAGCAGTCTTCCGCCATCCACTCGCATCACATAATATGAAACCCAAATAAATCAGCCTTCCGATTATTTAATACAACTTCCTGTTTTGCAAATAATGACAAGTGGTTCAGGAGCACATCGATTCGGCAAACCAGTTAAACAGTCTGGTTATGTTGCAATGTGCGCAGCTTATCCAAAGAAAATGTTCTCTACTAGCTTCAATTATCCTCATAACTCAATACAGAAACTAAACGACTAACAGGAAAATAAATAGTCCTTCAAGCAAGGGCTGCGTAAACTAAGCAGATTTCCCTCGTGACGTTCAGCAATAGATAAATCTACATACCGGTAACACAACACTACCGTGAATATTAAGTGAACAAATACAAATGCCTATGAGAAATATTTCAGCTAATTTTAATAAGTTCCCAACGGAAAGTTTCTGAATTGTAAACAAACAAGTCTGCCAAAACAGCACAGATTGATAGAAATATTCATCAGCGGATAGAAAAGCAATTACTGAAATATATCTGAATATAAAATATTAATTTTATTGAAAACTATGTACCTACTATAGCTAGTACTGTAATTTATAATGAATCAGAATAATTTTTATCTCAATCACTCAAATTTTAGTGGCTTGAATCAATGTAACACATAGCATGTACCTCTTATAATAAATGTCTCTTGGTCGTCCGAACTACTACAATTTGAGTGATTGAGAAAAAAAACAAAAAAAACAATTCTGATTCATTATAAATTACAGAAGACGGTGTAGTAAATATTTTTCAATAAAATTTATATGTTATATTCAGATATATTTCAGTAATTTTTTTCCATTCCGGTGAGGAATATTTCTATCTATCTGTTCAGCTCTGAGGTGATAGTTATCCTGTTTTTACAATATGTTTACAATTCCGAAGCTTTCCATCGGGAGTTTATTAACTCAAACATTACCGTTTGTATTTATTCACTTTATTATTCACGATGGTTTTAAGTGTTAGTGTGTACATTTATAAATTATAAAATTTCACGTAGGAAATCTGCTTAGTTTACACAGCTTTCCAGAGAGACTTTTTAGGTATTTAAAGTAAACAAGACTTTTGTAATTTTTATTTCTAATAAAAACTTGTTTTAAAACTAAACAAGTAATTTTTTTTATAATTCTAACATGGATTGTAAAAATTAAGTTTAACAATATTGATTTTAATCATTTATTAGAAGAGGCTATTGAGGTTATACCCATGACGCAATTTGGGAAAATTTTCTTCAAATGGCCATATATATAAATGTATATATATATATATATATGTGTGTGTGTGTGTGTGTGTGTGTGTGTGTGTGTGTGTGTGTGTGTGTTACCACTCTAGCGGTCGCAATGTTTGTTTGATCGTTACCAAACTCGATATTTAAACATTTTATTTAAATAGAAAGATCAAGTTCGTTAATGTCTGAAATATGACCAGTGGGGGGGAGTTTAGAGGGTAGGATTTTTGAAAAACCGAAGGGGGTGGGGTTCTTTTGCTCTTTATTGAAAAAAAAATAGTGATTGATATAAACATTATTCTGATTCATTACAAATTACTGCACTAGCTATAGTAAATATTTTTGAATAAAATTAATATTTTATATTCGGGTATATTTCATTAATTGTTCTTCTTTCCGCTCTAGAATATTTTTTTCTATTCAGCGCTACGAAGTTGGCCACCCTGATTGTTTACAATGCAGACGTTTTTTGTCGTAGATATTTTACTTGTAAATTGACTGAAAGATTTATTTTTACCGCTAGTATTTATTCGCTCAACATTGACGGTGGCGTTACCAGTATGTAGATTTATCTGTTGTAAACCTTGTTGTCGGGAATCTGCTAAGTTTACGCAGCCCCTGCGTGAAGGACTTTCGGCTTATGGCAGGAGGTATGTTGTTATCAGTTTAGACGAAGCCGGTCAAGAGAAAGGCTGACCCTGGGCTGACTCAGATTTCACTAGTAACAATATTACACTCGTCATCAAGGATTGGAGTAAAGAACGCCAATCATTTTTTTATTTATTTTTTTACCTATTTCCTCTACATAGTAACCCCATGTGGAGGGATTATATTTTCTCCACATCCCATATGTGCATTTTGTCAAAACTTTTAACAATTTTTATATAATAATATATATATATATATATATATATATATTATTATATATATATATACATATTAAAATGTAACTAAGACATGAAAATTAAACTCGACAAAAAAAAAACAAATAAGAACAATCAAGGAATACAATTAAATAAGAAATAAAAATTATATAATATTAATATTATATTATCTTTTCCTCTCTCAGCTTAAGAATATCATAGGCTATTGCTTTTAATAAATTTAGGCGCTTTGAAAATAAAATATCGGGACTGATAGGTCTTGCGGGAATATGAGTCTTCAGCCGTCTTGGTATGTCTTGAGTCAGTCTACATTCAGTAATCAGGTGGGTGAATGGCTGTTCAGTGTAATTGGCGCATTTACAAGTATTTGAGTCGGTAAGTTTGAATCTTATTCTTCTTCTTGAGTTCTTGAAAGTTCTTGTAAGTAACAGTTTGTATTTCCATGTCCAGTTAGTATTTGTGTTAAATAAAATGTATGTTGGGATAGTGAGATATTGGTTTTTAAAACAGGGATATATAATTTTAGGTGAAATACTTTATCTTTTTGATTCCACGGCTGTTACGACAAAGTAATATTTTTTTTCTCTTAGTAATTCGAATCATTTAGAGTAATAATAAAGTGAATGAAGGAAATATAGTGTTTCCGTAAATTCTAATCATTTGCATACGAGTGACATCAGACTAATGTTATTGGATAATAAACAGGTTTTGCTTAGGAATGGTTTTATCTATTGAGGAAATAGGTAATATAATTAGATATGATGTCATAGGTATGTTTTTGCAGAAGGTAAATGCATCTGGATGGGAGATGAGCAGGCCCCCGGGTTGGAAGGAGGGGGGAGGGGTGTCGCTTTCTCCACAACCTATACCCTGCTACCAGGCCTGCCAACAGGTTGCTGCTGGACTAAAGGTCTGCTGGAATATCGTAAATAACTTCAGCACCTTTCACAAATGCTTACCCAAAATTCGCAAAATACTTCGCACTATTATTTCAGAAAATGTCCTTTACAAACTTACAATACAGAGCCACATCTTTGGTCTCGCGAATGGACGTCTCGTCTCTGCAAGTGCAAATTCTCTACGAAATAACAAAACTGACTTTGTTCAACTAGTATTCAATTTGAGGCAAGAATCTAAGATTACAATGCCAAAATGTTAACTGTCTTAATAACTACTTGAGCTCTCCAAAATGGAAGTAGTATCCTATCTAATAGTAATAAGGTGTCTGCATTGAGAATTGGGTTAATTTAATTAATTTAACCAATTGGGATAATTTAATTAATTTTTACAAACTGGATTGGTTTATAAAGAAATTAGTTATTTTAATAAACAAGGTTTTAGCAGATTTCCCTTAAGGGGTTAACTACCTATTGAGGTCGTACTCGTCACGTGATTTTTGAAAAATTTCCTCAAATGTCCATCGACTTTCTCCACTGAATATATTGTTATAAATATATGTAAATAATTTTTTCTGTTCGGCTCGCCAAAAAACTTTAAACTTTAAAATGGCCCGTTGATCAAAAAGGTTGCTCACCCGTGGTTTAAGCTATTAGCTTTTCCTGTTGATTAAAATTAAGAATTACTCTTCGATTTTAATACTGGTAGGATTTGAAGTGAGGAAAAAGTATTTTAGTCTAACCGAATGTGCTATGTACCATTAAGAATATACAGTTCACTTTCCAAACATACAAAAGAGTATTTCTAATAGTGGCTATTACGTATATATAACAGCTGCTATCCAAGTGGTGCTTTGGACCACCGAGGAAATGAATGTTTATTCATAGATTGTTTGGAATGCAGAATTCCTTCTATGGTTATGAATAATATGGTAAATACTATAATCTATGATTATGTTATATATAAAAAGATGCATGCACTGGAAATGGGTAATATAAAAATATTGTGTACTTTGTATAATAAAGTACAAAACAAATACTTTTATTATTAACATATCCCCAGCACGCCGGACTCAGCATTGAGACGGGAAAATGTAAAAATTTTGAGCAAAGTAAAGCCCCGAAAAAAATACCATCATCATTCAGCCTCAAATGATTTCCCAGGCGAAGCCGGCCGGGTACCTTAGCTAGTTAGTTCTATAAAAACCAGTAAATCATATGATTCTGGATTATATGCCACTCTAAAATAAACCAGTTATTGGTGACAATCTCTAATGAATATGGAAAACATATTTGTTATTATACATTCTCCTTTCCAACATTCTCCGGTGAATGACCTCTTAGTTGTGGTGAAAGTAATGAAGGACAAGTTTTAGGTGGGCAACCCTCTCGCTCAGCTGTAGGCCTCATCATGGGGCTGGGTTGCAGTCAATGCAGTCCATCCTACCGTTAATGGTGACATATTAGAATACATTGTTGTATATTAAAAAAATAGCCATGGCTTAAAAAAAATCATAAATTACCTGGAAATTAGGGTATAATTAAAATGATATTGGTAGGTCAATTAGCCATATTAGAAGATTAGCTATTGGTGCCGTGCTCGCTATAATCGAAATTTTTCTTCAAATGTCCATCGATCCTACCTAGGAGATGACGAAAAAGAGGTCCGATCGAAACTGTATATACATGTGTGTGTGTGTGTGTGTGTGTGTGTGTGTGTGTGTGTGTGTGTGTATTTGTCTGTCCCGCTCTAGCGGTCGTAACTATTGTTTAATCGTTATCAAACACGATATTTAGTAGTTTTATGTAAAAAGAAAGACCAAGTTCATCACTAACGGCTGAAATCGGACCAAGAGGAGGAGGTGGGTTTAGGGGGGAGGAGTTCCGAAAATTCAAAATATCTCCGTTCACGTTCGTCGGATCGCAAAATTTTACTGAACAAATTAAATTTAAATCATATTAAATTTACTATAAATATTGTTATATTCATTTATTCTCTATCTTGAATATTAACCGAGATATTTGCATTTTTCAGTTTTCAGTCTTCATCAAACTATCACTTCTCCTCATGTCATATTATCAATAAGCTGTTATATTATGAACCGCTTCATTAAGAGGTTAAATACCAAATATTGTTTTCAATGAACTTTTAATTTGTGAGATATATGCAATACGTTCTGTTGACCCCTCCCTTCTTTGTTCTTGGGTTACTAAAATTAAGTAATTGACATAAAACTGATTCTGATTAATTACAAATTTCAGCTCTAGCTTTAGTAAATTGTTTTGAATAAAATTAATATGTTTTATTCAGATATATTTCATTAATTGTTTGTTTCTAGTCTATCTATCTAATCAGTGCTACGAGCTTGGCTGGCCTATTAGTTTTCAATTCAGCCGCTTTCCGTTGTAGAGATTATTAATTTGTATTTTAAATTCACTCAAAGATTTCTCATTGTGGTTTGTATTTATCCACATGACATTCACGGTAGTGTTACTTGTGTGTATATTTATTAATTGCAAACCTTCGCATGGGAAATCTGCTTAGTTTACGCAGCCCCTGGGTGACGAACATCGTGTATGCTGTGAACATATGTATATTTGTATAGTATTGGGGCTATAATAGGTGTATGATATATAGTTTGTAGGAGCCTCCCCCTGTAGGATAACCTGTAGATAACCTGCAGGAATTGGGGCGTGGAGAGAAGGGACTCTATCTGCTCACGAGCTCATGTGTCATTCCTATTATTTTCCAATGCCTTCCTAATAATATGCATTAGCCACTCTAAAACTCGTGTTTGGTCCGGAGCAGCAACACGATCTGCAGGGTATCCAACTTGCTCATCGTTATTTTTATCCCCGATAGATCCTGAGAGAAATATATGTTATAGCGTGACCACCTAACGTGTAAGGTAAGGGGGTGTGTAGTAAAGTCTAACTGGTTGACTTTACTACACTTCTGTCTAACAAATAAAACATTATTTTTTTAATATAAGTATTGGCAAAGAAATGGTTGGGAAAAGCTATGTTGCGATAATGTCCCTTTAAGATGTGAGGATCCTGAGATGGTAGAGAAGGTGCCACTAAAATGGTGGATCCTGAGATGTAGAAGGGGCGCCTCAAAGAAAGACGGATCCTGAGATGGTAGAGAAGATGCCTCTAAGAAAGACGGATCCTGAGATGGTAGAGAAGATGCCTCTAAGAAAGACGGATCCTGAGATGGTAGAGAAGATGCCTCTAAGAAAGACGGATCCTGAGATGGTAGAGAAGATGCCTCTAAGAAAGACGGATCCTGAGATGTAGATGGGGTGCCTCTAAGAAAGACGGATCCTGAGATGGTAGATAAGATACCTCTAAGAAAGACGGATCCTGAGATGGTAGAGAAGATGCCTCTAAGAAAGACGGATCCTGAGAGGGTAGAGAAGATGCCTCTAAGAAAGACGGATCCTGAGAGGGTAGAGAAGATGCCTCTAAGAAAGACGGATCCTGAGATGGTAGATAAGATGCCTCTAAGAAAGACGGATCCTGAGATGGTAGAGAAGGTGCCTCTAAGAAAGACGGATCCTGAGATGGCAGAGAAGGTGCCTCTAAGAAAGACGGATCCTGAGATGGTAGAGAAGGTGCCTCTAAGAAAGACGGATCCTGAGATGGTAGAGAAGGTGCCTCTAAGAAAGACGGATCCTGAGATGGTAGAGAAGATGCCTCTAAGAAAGACGGATCCTGAGAGGGTAGAGAAGATGCCTCTAAGAAAGACGGATCCTGAGATGGTAGATGGGGTGCCTCTAAGAAAGACGGATCCTGAGATGGAGAGAAAAGGTGATATTTAAAGATGAATAGGGATATAAAGTGATTTAATAGCTTAACGTTAACATTCTATGAGAATAGCCGGAAAGAATACACGTATCTTCGTCAATATTGGTGTTTGAATAAATCGTATTGATCGACAAGATCAGTCAATAACTTGGTTGACATATTTAGGCATAGATATGGCACTGTCACAAAGCAAACATATAACCCTCGCCAAATTCCTGGCTAATCACGGAATTATTTACAGTTTTGAATTTAACCCTTTATTTAATTTCTACCATTAACAGACGCGATCTTTAGTTTTTCATGAAAAGTTCAATTGTCAGCTAAGTTGTCGAATAATTATACATTACGTACTGTTGCTTTTAACTAACCGACATATTTATACATAAATTCGAACGAATGTTTTTTTTTTTGTCATTACAAGAAAGAAAGTATGATCATTTGAAGAAACATTTGTGCTATGCCATTTATTGCAGGCCTCTTGATGCTTAATGCTTATCGGAACGGGCTGCCTACAGGTATCCTAGCCAGGGTCGAAGGGACGATTTGATGTAGTCAGTTGTTCATTGAATAAATTCCTTTTGTTGGCAGAGGCAAATCGATCACTTGACTCCAGGTCAAGAAATGTTTATAAAATCGTCATCTGATTGAAGTGGTGGTGTTGGTTAAGGAGTGTTTCCTAAACTGAACTATAGATGGCGTAGATGAAGCCTTACCCTTCAAGGTTTCCCAGAGCTACTGCTGATGTATGATCTCACACATGTATGGCATCTAGTCTCAAATAGGTCACACCACTTCCTTTATGCCACGACCACAACGGAAAATATTACTTTATCCCATTATCTTTTTGCTTATTCACCACTATGTTGCCATTCTGGGTCAAGCTATTGTCAACAATATATTTAGTTTTACACAAAACTTTTAAACTTCAAGTTCACATCGGTTGAAATGAAATTGGAGCTGCACAAAGCTCTGATATATAAATAGTTTCGTCAATGATTAAATCGGCTAATTGATTAAATGATACTGCAGATTTAAATGTGTAAATCTTTTGGCAGGATCGCTAGACATTTGAATTCATTTCTTTCTTATTGCTAATAAGAACAACCTCAATAGGGGCTGATTCTCTTTAGGGAAATCTTCAATAACAGTTTCAAAATGCCGAGTTAACAGAGAATATTTCTGTATTATCCGAATTGTATCAGTTATCATACCTCACTATTACAAGTACGTTATGTATAATTTTTTAAATGTTTCCATATTTTTGGAATACTAGACATTAGACCCACCGATGCTCGGGAAATCATTGTGGACTGAATAATGATGGTATTTCTATAGCAAGGCTTCCTCAATAACACTTTTAATAATTATTATTATTATTTATTAAAGTCCACTTTTTGCTACTACAGCCGATCGGTACAGGATATCTACAGGTTACCACCCTTTTCTAGGCTCCTCTAAGGATTTTATTTAGGGAGTTGGTAACTAAATAAATTGCTATTGCCCAGGTTAGAGTGGGACTCAAGCCAACGCTTTAAACTGACATGGCTTACCTGAGCACTTTTTTTTATTTTTAATAATATAATGAGTTTAGACGAATATTTCCTTTGGTATAATGACATTACCAAGTAATTTTAATAATGATAGTTAGGACACAGTTATTTCAATAACGTCAACTTATGGGAGAAAATAAAATAATGTAAACCATATTTAAAGACTTTGATTCCGTACAAGTTCGGCTGTCACGCGTTGTGCAATTTCAGCACGACTTTTAAATTAATACATTGGAAACATTAAATAATCGAAATGCTCTTATAGTTTACATTTCTATCGTAACAAAGTTATTTTATAGTGAAAATAACTAGCAAATGCGGGGGGAAGGGGGATCTGTTACCTCACTGATCCGAATCTTACATGGAACTATCTTCTACATCTGAAAAAAAATAGCACCATAATATGCATATATCTAATAAACATTACTGTAATAAAATTTTGCTTTACAGTAATAAACTTAGTACTAATGACATTGGTTTCCCGCAATAGTATTTAGTGTATGTACTGTTTATACAGCAAAAGTTTACATGAGAAAAGTTACTTAAAATAAACAACTTCTATTATGTGCAAGTTTGCCGAAAAAAACATTAAGAAATGAAATATCGCTATTTTTAATTTCAGGCCTTCCTTTTAACCTCCTCCACTCCTGTTATTCTCTAGAAATGTTGATACAGCTTAGAATCGTGGAGAAGTTGAAGAAAATTATAGTTCGTCTGTTGATCGGTTGTCAATTAATGCCAATTTCATAATGCATAATTTCACTTCACATAACGAGTTTCGTTTAGTTCGCTTCAGTTAGTGCCAAAATATTATTGATTCCCGCTATAGTTTTTAGAGTATATTTTTTTTATACTTAGTTATACGAGAACAGTAAATATAAGAAAAGTTATTCTTACCAACTACAAAAACAACTTATGTGCATGTTTGCCCAGAAAACAATAGGAAAAAAAATATCGCGATATGATTTCAGGTATTAGAAAATTGGTCGTTTAGTATTGTTAAATTTTCTAATGTTTCGAGGAACTTACTTAATCTTTTCTTTCATAAAAATCTTCTTACAATAACAAAAAAAAAAAGAATATGTATACTTGCTCCAGCTGTTTATATATATATATATATATATATATATATATATATATATATATATATATATATATAGTGATCTTGTTTTCGACCAGGTTATATATATGTATATTTGGTGTTTTTTTTTTTGGAATCTTGGTCAGTGTTGGTGAAAAAAAAATCTTCGTTCATTCCAATATTTCGAGAATATTTATATTCTCTTCTTCAGGGCTAAAAAGTACAGGTACTACTCTCTCTCTCTCTCTCTCATTGCTATTATATATATATATATATATATATATATATATATATATATATATATATCGCACATTGAATAGAAAATAAATATTCTCGAAATATTGGAATGAACTAAGATTTTTTCACCAACACTGACCAAGACTCCAACAAACAACAACACATATATATATATATATATATATAATATTATATATATATATGGTGTTGTTTGGTGGCGTTTTAGTCAATGTTGGTGAAAACATTTTTTCTACAGTTTGTAGATTATTATTGAATCGTATCAGCTTGAGTAGTTGCAATTGTCATCATCCGAAATAGTTTTGGAAGATCTTCTTACAATAATTAAATAAAAATTGGAGCACTTTTTTAAAAAAAAAGATTGTTACTTGGCATTTCCATCACAAAAATATTGATTACTAGCTCAGATACCCGGCTTCGCTCGGGAATTCATTTGAGGCTGAATGGTGATGGTATTTTTTTGGCTTTACTTAGCACAATATTTTGACATTTACTCATCCCAGTGTTTAGGGTTAATACCCGTCGTTTCTGTGGATTTCTACATAATAAATTTAATTTTTTTTAAGGCTTCACTGTCCTCCATATTGTCATATTATGCATAGATTTGAATTATTAAGGATAAAATATTAACATACATTTGAATTAGTTTTTCCCGGTGAGGTACCTGGTAGTTCATATTGAAAAGAATTGTTGAGCAAATTTCTCTAAATAACAAAATAAACAACTTTTGTTATGTGCATATTTGCCGAAAAACGAATAGAAAACGAAATATCACTATTTTTAATTTCAGGCCTCCCATATAACCCCCACTCCTGCCCGTCCCTAGAAATGTTAGTATGGCTTATTATAAGGAAGGCGTTAGTGCTAATACACATACTGATGTTTTATTTGGTTCGGTTAAGTCTTTTGTGCCAAATAATATTGTTGACTCCCGCTATAATTTTTAGCGTATTACGCATTTACACTTCGGTATACGACAAAAGTGTATATAACAAAAGTTACTCTAAATAACAAAGTAAACCACTTTTGCTATGTGCATATTTACCGAAAAACCAATACGATACGAAATATCGCTATTTTTAATTTCAGGCGTCCCTTATAATCCCCACTCCTGCCCGTACCTAGCAATGTTAGTATGGCTTATTATAAGCAAGGCGTTAGTACTAATTCACATACCGAGTTTGGTTTAGTTCGGTTGAGTCTTTTGTGCCAAATAAAATTGTGGACTCCCTGTATAGTTTTTAGCGTATAACTCTTTTACACCTCCGTATATGGCAAAAGTGCATATAACAATAGTTACTCTAAATAACAAAATAAACAACTTTTGTTATGTACATATTTGCCGAAACCCCAATAGGAAACGAAATATCACTATTTTTAATTTCAGACCTCTCTTATAACCCCCACTCCTGCTCGTCCCTAGAAATGTTAGTATGGCTTATTATAAGGAAGGCATTAGTACTAATTCACATACCGAGTTTGGTTTACTTCGGATGAGTCTTTTGTGCCAAATAAAATTGTGGACTCCCGCTATAGTTTTTAGCGTATAACGCATTTATACTTCCGTATATGGCAAAAGTGCATATAACAAAAGTTACTCTAAATTACAAAATAAACAACTTTTGTTATGTGCATATTTGCTGAAAAAGCAATAGGAAACGAAATATCGCTATTTTTAATTTCAGGCCTCCCTTATAACCCCCTCTCCTGTTTGTCTTAGAGAATATTAATATAGCCTAAAGTCTAAGTTGGGTTAATAGTAATATACATACCAAGTTTCATCAAATTCGGTTCAGCCGTTTTTGCGTGAAAAGGTAACAAACAAACAAACAAACAAACAAACAAACAGACACCAAAGAAACAAAATGCAGATATGGTGTCTATGACATGTGAAACGAAAAGTTATCATGAAATTTCGCGAAAAAAATCAATGTACAGACAGAGGTTACAATTTTATATATATATAGATAAAGAGTATATCCAGTATCGATTAGTTAGTTAAGGAATATTGATCAAATTTCAAACGAGGGAATTATATTCTGCTTACAAGTTTGTATTGTCCAAGATATATTTGTTTCGAGAGAGTGGGGGGGGGTGCACTGCCTTGAGAATAGGATAATTAGCATAGATTGAAGATGGTAACCACAATACCTACACTGCATTAGCCAACTATAGCTTAGCCTAGTCTATTATTAGAGGTTAGGCAACGGAGAGAAGTGAGGCAAGCCAGTGCAGAGGTCAATGAGAAACTGATCTATCAGCTTGTTTAGCGGACTGGCTAGATAAGCCGCAACGAGCGGCCTTGCTCCAGTATTTGCGTGTGTGCTATCCCTCCCATAAGGTGGTCGCTAAGTAAACGCTTCGGGCTCCATTGTGCTATAGTTTAAGTATATAGTTATAGTTTAGTCCAAGGCAACTATTGGCGGCGCGAATTTCGACTAAAGTATTCAAGTTATGGCCGAGCCTTACCTTAGAAAGTCCGTCACGCAGGGGCTGCGTAAACTGAGCAGATTTCCCACGTGAACTTTAGTAATAGATAAATATACATACTGGTAACACAACACCACCATAAGTAAATACAAACGGTAATGAGAAATCTTTCAGTTAATTTTAATAAACTCCCAACTGAAACAGCTTCTGAATTGTAAGAATAATTTATATTTTAATAACTCAAATTTTAGTAGTCCAAGAACTAAAGAAGGGGGGGGGGCGGATGAACAGAACGTATTTGCACAGATCTCACTAAGTAACGAAGGTTAGGTAAGGTTAGAAACGACAGATTAGGTTAGAAGCCGAGACTTACGAAAACGGCCGAACTAACCCGAACAACACCCGACCACAAACTTCATAAAAATGCAAATATCTCGGTTAATATTCAAGATAGAGAATAAGTGTATATAACAATATTTATAGTAAATTTAATTTGCAATAAGATTGGTTCTATACAATGTTTCGATCCGATGCATAATAACGGAGATATTTTGAATTTTCAAAAATCCCCCTCTAAACCCCCCCTCCCTCTGGTCCGATTTCAGCCATTAACGAACTTGATCTGTCTTTTTACATAAAACGGTTAATTATCGAGTTTCGTAACGATCAAACAAAAATTGCGACCGCTAGAGCGTTAACAGACAAATATATATATATATATATATATATATATATATATATATATTTTATAATTACTTACAGATACCACATAATTTATACGAACTACTGACAAAGGGGAGTCCATACATAAATACAATTCTTAAACATTTAAAGACTATACACATCTATTCAAAAATCTGATACATTTTAAATTTGAATCACATTTTTATTTTTACAACATTTTTGAATGAAAAAATAAACATTTTATCTAAACCTCAATTTTTTTGTTTTCAAGTTTTCACTCACTTGAGTGTGTATTAGGGAGTTCCAGAGTTCTATATAAATAGTCACCTGAACCAAATTATGTTTTATCAAAACCTTAATAATTTTATACAAATTTAATTTTAACTATCGATTTACTTATTTATTTATTGAATATTTAAATATTTTATTAATGATTTCCCTATTGCCCAATATCTTTAGTTTCGATTTTCAGTTTTGTACCTAGTTTTGAATTTTGTCTTTATTTGTTACCTCATTCATTTATTTTGTTCTTTGTTGTGTGCCATTTTTATTTTTTGATTTCCAATCTTTTATGTTTTTTGATTCTCCATGTTTTATGTTCCTTTTGTATTCTATGTTCCTTTTATGTTTTGTGTTCTATGTTCCTTTTATGTTTTGTGTTCCTTTTGTGTTCTATGTTCCTTTTATGTTTTGTGTTCCTTTTGTGTTCTATGTTCCTTTTATGTTTTGTGTTCCTTTTGTCTTTTATGTTCCTTTTATGTTTTGTGTTCCTTTTGTGTTCTATGTTCCTTTTATGTTTTGTGTTCCTTTTGTGTTTTATGTTCCTTTTATGTTTTGTGTTCCTTTTGTGTTCTATGTTCCTTTTATGTTTTGTGTTCCTTTTGTGTTTTATGTTCCTTTTATGTTTTGTGTTCCTTTTGTGTTCTATGTTCCTTTTATGTTTTGTGTTCCTTTTGTCTTTTATGTTCCTTTTATGTTTTGTGTTCCTTTTGTGTTCTATGTTCCTTTTATGTTTTGTGTTCCTTTTGTGTTCTATGTTCCTTTTATGTTTTGTGTTCCTTTTGTGTTCTATATTCCTTTTATGTTTTGTGTTCCTTTTGAGTTCTATGTTCCTTTTATGTTTTGTGTTCCTTTTGTGTTCTATGTTCCTTTTATGTTTTGTGTTCCTTTTGAGTTCTATGTTCCTTTTATGTTTTGTGTTCCTTTTGTGTTCTATGTTCCTTTTATGTTTTGTGTTCCTTTTGTGTTCTATGTTCCTTTTATGTTTTGTGTTCCTTTTGTGTTTTATGTTCCTTTTATGTTTTGTGTTCCTTTTGTGTTCTATGTTCCTTTTATGTTTTGTGTTCCTTTTGAGTTCTATGTTCCTTTTATGTTTTGTGTTCCTTTTGTGTTCTATGTTCCTTTTATGTTTTGTGTTCCTTTTGTGTTCTATGTTCCTTTTATGTTTTGTGTTCCTTTTGTGTTCTATGTTCTACGTATTTATGTTTTGTTTAATTTTGTTATTTTTTTGTATTGTTTTGTTTTTATTTGAGTTTTGTTTTGTTTTTTAAGTTTTATTTTAGAGCAACATCGCCAAAGCTGTGAAGCTCTAATAAATATATATATATATATATATATATATATATATATATATATATATATATAATATATATATATATAACTAGCTCAAATACCCGGCTTCGGCCTGGAATTGATTTTGAGGCTGAATGGTGATGGTATTTTTTTTGGCAAGGCTTTAATTTGCACAATATTTTGACATTTACCCTTCCCAGTGTTTAGGGTTAATACCCGTTGTTGGCATTTATTAATAATAAAATTAATTTTTTATATAAGTCTTCACTGTCCTCCAAATTGTCATATTTCCCGCCTCTTTTGCATTATGCATAGATTTCAGTTATGAAGGAAAAAAAATTAACATAATTTTAATTAATTTTTTCCAGGTGAGGTTCAAATTGGAATGAATTGTTGAGCTTTTCAATATTTCTACGTAAATTAATTCCTCCACACATTGTTCCTGGAGAAATGTATAAAACAAAAGTTAATCTAAATAACAAAGTAAACAACTTTTGATATGTGCATGTTTGTCGAAAAACAAATAGACAATGAAATATCGCGAATTTTTATTTCAGGCCTCCCTTATAACCCCCACTCCTGCCCGTCCCTAGAAATGTTGGTATAGCTTGTTATAATAAAGCGTTAGTGCTAATACCAATACCGAGTTTGATTTATTTCGGTTGAGTTCTTTGTGCCAAATAAAATTGTTGACTGCGCAGTAGTTTTTAACGTATAACTCATTTATACTTAGGTAGACGATGAAAGTGTATATAACAAAAGTTACTCCAAATAACAAAATAAACAACTTTTGTTACGTGTATATTTGCCGAAAATGCAATAGGAAACGAAATATCGCTATTTTCAGGCCTTTTAATTTCAGGCCTTCTTTATAACCCCCACTCCTGTTCGTCTCAGACAATATTAACATAGCCTAAAGTCTAAGTTGGGTTAGTAGTAATATACATACCAAGTTTCATAAAATTCGGTTCAGCCGTTTATGCGTGAAAAGGTAACAAACAAACAAACAAACAGACACGAAAGAAACAAAATACAGTTATGGTGTCTATGACATGTGAAACGAAAAGTTATCGTGAAATTTCGAGAAAAAAATCAATGTACAGACAGAGGTTACAATTATATATATAAAATATTTATATAGGTATATATATAATATATATATATTAAATATATATAAGTATCTAGCTCAGATACCCGGCTTCGCTCGGGAATTCATTTGAGGCTGAATGTTGATGGTATTTTTTTGGCAAGGCTTTATTTTGCACAATATTTTGACATTTACCCGTCCCAGTGTTTAGGGTCGTTTAGGGGGTATACCCGTCGTTTCTGTGGATTTGTTAATAATAAAATTAATTTTTTATGTAAGACTTCACTGTCCTCCATATTGTCATATTTCCCGCTTCCTGTGCATTATGCATAGATTTGAATTATTAAGGACTAAATATTAACATACATTTGAATTAATTTTTCCAGGTGAGGTACCTGGTAGTTCATATTGAAAAGAATTCATGAGCAAATTTCTCTAAATAACAAAATAAACAACTTTTGTTATGTGCATTTTTGCCGAAAGTACTATAGGAAACGAAATATCAATATTTTTAATTTCAGGTCTCCCTTATAACCCCCACTCCTGCCTGTCCCTAGAAATAGTATGGCTTTTTATAAGGAAGGCGTTAGTGCTAATACACATACTGAGTGTTTTATTTAGTTCGGTTGAGTCTTTTGTGTCAAATAAAATTTTTCACTTCCGCTATAATTTTTAGCATATATCTCGTTTATAATTCGGTATACGAAAAAAGTGTATATAACAAAAGTTACTCTAAATAGCAAAATAAACAACTTTTGTTATCTTCATATTTTCCGATAAACCAATAGGAAACGAAATATCGCTATTTTTAATTTCTGGCTTCCCTTAAAACTCCCACTCCTGCCCGTCCCTAGAAATGTTGGTATGGCTTGTTATAATGAAAGCGTTAGTGCTAATACATATGCCGAGTTTTATTTATTTCGGTTGGGTCTTTTGTCCCAAATAAAATTGTTGACTCCCGCTATAATGTTTAGCGTATTACGCATTTACACTTCGGTATACGACGAAAGTGTATATAACAAAAGTTACTCTAAATAACAAAATAATCAACTTTTGTTATGTTCATATTTACGAAAAACAAATACGATACGAAATATCGCGATTTTTCATTTCAGGCCTCCCTTATAACCCCCACTCCTGTTCGTCTCAGAGAAAATTAATATAGCCTATCTCTCAAGTTGGACCAGACTGCTCACGGTGTGCCAATTCAATTTAAAATCGGTTAAGTAGTTTAGGAGTCCATCGCGGACAAACATCGTGACAGGAGATTTATATATATTAAGATATATATATATATATATATATATATATATATATATATAATTTTGAAGGGACATTTGAAGAAATGTTTCGAAACTCGCGTCATAGCTGATTTCCCTTAAGTGAAATCTGCTAAAATGAAGTCAGCTCATATCAGATTACACATTATGAAGCAGAACTCGCGTTTTATGAGAGGATCATCCTTAACCACTTCTTGAAGAGGTTTATAGCTACAAGTGATGACTGAATGTCCCTGGAACACGTTATACTGTTTATGTTATCCGGGATGAGAAAAGTGAGTGGTGTGCATTTCCTTAAACATGAGCTGGCAGTTGAACAAGAGAAAATAAAAGCCACGTGAAGCAGGATTAGAATTTAAATAGGCGTGGATTGGCGAAGAGTAATGCCCCAGAAGGAACTACTCGGGAATTTGGCAGGAAACGGAAACCTCTCTCCTCTGCCAAACTGTTCTCAATCCATAATCGGTAGTGAATAATTATAAATTTAATGTCAAACTAAAAGTCAAATTGTTTAAGAGTAACGAGAAGGTATACATACAAAAGGAGTTGACTGGAAAATGATAAACTGAACTCTGTTATTCGGAAGAGTTTCGGAATATGTTCCTTGACCAACATTTCTTCTTTATTTCAAGTCTCCATGAAGCCACTTCGCTAAACTGGTGAGATCCGCACCATAGCATATACAACCCTTTACTATAGCATATACAATAACATTTAATGTCGTAATATAAATCCAAGCCTTGAATAGATTCGGTTATTTTTGGCGAAAATAGAATTTCCCTGGTGAGATTGTTCTTCTGAAAATATTCCAGCTCGGCGGTAATTTGCCAAAATTAGGCTCATCTTTCTCTTTCACTCATCTATAACCATTAGATTATTATACTTCACTAAATTGTTGTAATGCCTCTAGTTAATAGAGTGAACTAGTCATAAAGGGAACGGTTATTGTCGGAGAGACTGGCTGGAGAGCGGCTGGATATATGGACGAGGCTTTCCATAAATGGAGACAATAAAAAGTAAAAGTTTGCCGAGATGGCGCCCCCATTATGCACACACCTACCCACGCTCAACCTGCCTCCAACCTGAGTCATCTATACCCGAGGACTATATATATACTGGAGGACTATATCTATACTGGAAGACTATATCTATACTGGAGGACTATATCTATACTGGAGGACTATATCTATACTGGAGGACTATATCTATACTGGAGGACTATATCTATACTGGAGGACTATATCTATACTGGAGGACTATATCTATACTGGAGGACTATATCTATACTGGAGGACTATATCTATACTGGAGGACTATATCTATACTGGAGGACTATATCTATACTGGAGGACTATATCTACACTGGAGGCCTATATCCATAGAGGAGGACTATATCCATACTGGAGGACTATATCTATACTGGAGGACTATATCTACACTGGAGGCCTATATCCATAGAGGAGGACTATATCCATACTGGAGGCCTATATCTATACTGGAGGACTATATCTACACTGGAGGCCTATATCCATAGAGGAGGACTATATCCATACTGGAGGACTATATCTATACTGGAGGACTATATCTATACTGGTGGACTATATCCATAGAGGAGGACTATATCTATACTGGAGGACTATATCTATACTGGAGGACTATATCTATACTGGAGGACTATATCTATACTGGAGGACTATATCTATACTGGAGGACTATATCTATACTGGAGGACTATATCTATACTGGAGGACTATATCTATACTGGAGGCCTATATCCATAGAGGAGGACTATATCTATACTGGAGGACTATATCTATACTGGAGGACTATATCTATACTGGAGGACTATATCTATACTGGAGGACTATATCTATACTCGAGGCCTATATCTATACTGGAGGACTATATCTATACTGGAGGACTATATCTATACTGGAGGACTATATCTATACTGGAGGACTATATCTATACTGGAGGACTATATCTATACTGGAGGACTATATCTATACTGGAGGACTATATCTATACTGGAGGACTATATCTATACTGGAGGCCTATATCTATACTCGAGGCCTATATCTATACTGGAGGCCTATATCTATACTGGAGGCCTATATCTATACTGGAGGCCTATATCTATACTCGAGGACTATATCTATACTCGAGGACTATATCTATACTGGAGGCCTATATCTATACTGGAGGCCTATATCTATACTCGAGGCCTATATCTATACTCGAGCCTATATCTATACTCGAGCCTATATCTATACTGGAGGCCTATATCTATACTGGAGGCCTATATCTATACTCGAGGCCTATATCTATACTCGAGGACTATACCTATACTGTAGGACTATATCTATACTGGAGGACTATATCTATACTGGAGGACTATATCTATACTGGAGGACTATATCTATACTGGAGGACTATATCTATACTGGAGGACTATATCTATACTGGAGGACTCTAACTACACTGGATATAGATATAGGCGATCATACTCACTCCAGTCCTTCTCCCCCTTTATCCTGTGTTTTTTTTTTTTTGGTTTCATCTATTCACTTGGGAAACATATTTTAATATTTTGTTTGGATGGTGAATAGGTGAGAACCATTCAAGAGAACACCAGCCTTTCCTGCCTTCAACCGCGTAATGTTGCCACAGAAATTAACCAAAATACCCCCCCCCTAACCCCCCTTTTTAATCAAATTTCATTTAATATTTACACCTGGAATATCGTCTAGTTGCTATTATCCATGTGGTTCTCCCATATGGCACTCCATCCCTTCCCATTTCCCGTATTTCATTGCTGAATCTACTCATGTCAACCATCCATTCTGCTATGGCTTTGTCTTCGGATCGATGTCTTCCCTGACCCTAATAATTTACTGTAGTTTTGACGAGAATGAGATAATAATTCCATGGACAGATTTGATTCAAGCAAGAGTCCTTTGTGCGAATAAGGCGATGGCAAGTACATATAGTGACTGGTTAAACGGGGGCAATATTTTACAATCAAGCGGAGCAAGCTCAGTAGCAATATTAATTTTAATATTAAATTGGAAGGCTGTAGTGTGAAAGCCATGTATTTATATTGAGCGGGATACAATTGTGATTTATAACCTTTGGATATTAGAACGGTGTTGCATCTCATCGCAGATATCTTCCTTCCAGCCATCTTGCTCATCCAACGTAACGAACATAAGTTATGGCCATTTTATGCCGGACAGGATTATGATTAAAGCTAATTTCTCTTGATGTTGTCTCAAAATTTTGCCATTATACAAAAAAAAAGTCCGTAACGCAGGGGCTGCCTAAACTAAACAGATTTCCAACTTGAAGTTTGACAAAAGAGAAATGTGCATACTCCTAACACTTAACACCTTCGTGAGGAAATTCAAACGGTAATGAGAAATCTTTAAGTTAATTTTAATAAGCTCCCAATGGAAATGGCTTCTGAATTGTGAACAAATAGGTCCTTGTACTGGAGACTAAGCTTTTCAAAAATTGATAATATCTCCGTTACTATAATCTTATTGCAAATATTGTTATATACATTTATTCACTATCTTGAATATTAACCAAGAGTTTTCATAATCGGCTATATTCCGCTGAAAATTAGCTCGGCCTTTTCCGTAACTGCTCGGCTCTCGTGAACTTAGTGCAGAGACTGGTGTACGCTTCTATTTTGGGAGTTATATGCAAATACGTTCTGTTGACCCCCCGCCGTACCCATCTTTTTTCATGGATACTAAAATTTGAGTGATTGAGATAAAAATGATTCTGATCTACAGTACTAGATATAACAAACAGTTTTCAATAAAATTAATATGTTACATTCAGATATACTTCAGTAATTGTTTTTCTTTCCTGTGAAGAATATGTCTATCTATCTGTTCAGCTCTGAGTGGCTGGCAGACCTATTTGTTTACAATTCAGAAGCCGTTTCCGTTGGGAGCTTATTAAAATTAACTGAAAGATTTCTCATTACCGTTTGTATTTACTCACGGTGGTAATGTGTTACCAGTATGCTTATTTCTCTATTGTAAACCTTCGCGTGGGAAATCAGCTTAGTTTACGCAGCCCTTGCGTGACGGGCTTTCGTTGATTTTATTGTAGTTTTTTTTATTTAAACTAATGATATCCTTTTTTCTAAATGATTGCTAAAAATTTTAATTATGATTTTTTTTTCCAGGTAAGTAAAGCTAATGCTGTTTACATCATTTGTCCAGATTATCAAATAAGGTAAGGATAAATAGATATGGGATTTCAATAATATGATAAATGCCGAGAATGACCATGATATGTCCATATCATGATGAATCAGCAACACTGTTTAGCTTTAAAACCATGATATATCATAAATACCACATTAACACTGCTATACCCAACAAAATGTTTGGTTACATTTCATTTGAAAATGATACACGATATGTCCATACAAATGCTTTCAAGCAAACATCCCATAGAACATAATTTGTTTGTTTGTTTGATTTTGGGAACAAAAACATCATGGTCATCAATGCCGAAACTCTTCAGACAGTATTTGAGTTCCCCAATTATGGGAAATCGCAGACACACGCACGCTAGGCCCACTTTTTCTTTGTTTTTTTATATATATATATATATATATATATATATATATATATAACTTTTTTATTTTTATTTTTTTTATTTTTCCTTCTCTTCTACCCGCTTTTACCTTTTTACATAACATAATTTATACACCTTCTTACGATAAATTAAAAAGTTCCCTCACAAATATTTCACGAGTTTTTAAATACTTTAATACCAATGGAGAAATTTGAATTTCTTTCTTTCCACCGCCTCTTAATCTCCCCTCGTTAGGCACGAAACATACAGACATCGCATAAAACGGATGATTCTCCTCAAATCTGCAATCCGAGAATGGTGGTGATGAAAATAGGTGCCTACTGGGTACAATGAAGTAAAAAAAAAAATCAAGTTATAAGATTTTTTGAAAATAAAATACAGATATAAATTATGAAGAAAATGTACTAAACTCTAAATCGAAATCCTAGGTACTAGCTAGCAGTCAGTGTTAAATATATCTTGTTCAATTTGTAACATTGGCCCGTCCCAATCAGCTGTTCACGAAGGAATATGTATATATATATATATATATATATTTCGGATTTTCGGAAATCCTCCCCTCCCCCCCCCCCCAATGATCAGATTCCGGCCGTTGAAGAACATGATCCGTATTTTAACGTAAAACGTTTAAATACGGAGTTTGGTAACGATCGAGCGAAAATTGCGACCGCTAGAGCGTTAGCAGGCTAATACACCTCTATCTTTATATATATAATTCTAGCGTACGTGTGTATGTCACTGAACTCCTCCTAGACGGATGGTCCGATTTGATTGAATTTTTGAATACGCGTTCGGGTGACGCCCCGGATGGTTTAGCGCCGCAGATCGGCCAGGCAGATGGAGCAGGTCTCCGGTCGAAGGGCGAGGTTATTGGAAATGTAATGAAATGTAAATATTTTTATCTAATGTATGTCCTCAGAGTTAAGTATGTCATCTAAATAAAGATGTTTTCAGCTGCGAGAGGTTTTCACTTTCAGACATTGGTATTTATTGTCCAAATTTATTTTAATTTGATTTGAATGTTGCAATTATTTTCTTTTCTTTATTTATATTATTGTATTTGCATTATTATTGTTGATTTATTATTTGGGTTTTGATTTATTTCAATTATTGGTCTACAACTGTTTGTTTTTAAGAACGTGTAGTGCGCATTCTACCAGATAATCATAGAACTAAAACGTCTTCTTATCCTTCTCTCATTTTTTCTTTTCTTTTTGTCTACCAAGTTTTCGCGATATTTTATTTACTGTTTGTTTTTAGACAAATGTGAACATAACAAATGTTGTTTTTGCGTTATTAAAAAAAGATTTTTTTTTGAACATATTATTATTAAATTTAATATCCTAATCCCTTGATATATCATGCAGGACAACGTCTGCCGGGTCAGCTAGTATCTATATATATTTGTCTGTTAACGCAGATATCCCACCTGCGGTCGCAATTTTTGTTTAATCGATACCAAAATCGATATTTATTATTATTATTATTCATCAACGTCCACTTTTTGGAACTAAGGCTAATCGGGACGGGTTATCTACAGGTTACCACCCTTTTCTAGCCAGGGTGGCCCCTAGGATTTTATTTAATGAATTTCGTCATTAAATAAATTCCCTTGCCCAGGCGGGAATCGAACTCGCCACTCTAGGATTACCATGCCATTACATATATACATACGATATTTAATCGTATTTATGTATGTAGAAAGAAAGATCAAGTTCGTTAACTGCTGAAATCGGACAAGTGGAAGGGGGAGGGGTTAAGATGGGAGAATTTCGAAAATTCGAAATGTCTTTGTTATTAAATATCGGATCGAAAAATAATAAAGAACCAATCTTATTGCAAATGTGCAGTTCTATAAATGTTGTTATTTACGTTTTTTTCTCTATGTGGATTATTAACCGAGATATTTCCATTTTTTAGTTTTAAGCATTCAGTAAACCCCCACTCCTACAAATTCCAAAATAACAATAAGTTGTTATTCAAGACAGAAACAGTCTTATTGCAAATGTAATGTTCTGTAAACGTTGTTATATAGGTTTTGTTTTTTTAATATCTTTAAACCCCCCACTCCTACTCATGCCAAATAACAATAACCTGTTATAATATGAAGCACTTTATTTGAAGCTCAAATACCAACTATCCTTCTCATTGAACTATCACATCTTGAGATAAATGAACTTAATACTACTCGTGTCATATTAGCACTAAGGTGTTTTATTATGAAGCACATTATTTGAAGCCTGAATACCAAATATTGTTCTCATATTAATTTTACGTTTTGAGGTAAATGGAAATAAGTGACGGACGAGGGAAATATGCTTAGTTAACGCAGCCCCTGCGTGACGGGCTTCTATTAGTATGTGGATGAGAAGATTGTCAATGGCTGAGTCCTGGACCTTTTGACTGAAGGCCGAACGTGACATCCAAAAATGTCATGGTGACATTAATGCGACAGTTAGTATTCCATCGTGAACAGCTGATTGGGAAGGGCCAATGTTACATATTGGGCAAGATATATTTAACACAGTCAGTCTCAAGTTATAATTGCATTTTGTAGTATTTCGTCTTCGGTTAATCTCACCATTACTTATCTCGTTTTAAGAATAAGCTGATATCTTGAAACGTTTTATTGCATGGTTAAATATTTAGAGTTAAATTACAACCTATTGTCAGGAATTAATCCTCTTATTAGTGAGAGTCTAAATGAACTGAATGATATATATATATATATATATATATATATATATATATATATATTGCTTTGAAGTCATTTTCGTCCTCTCCCGGGTAGGTTCGATAGACATTTGAAGAAAATATGAGAACTATTAGGGTCTTGGGGTATTGACCATGTCTTCATAATGTTTGCCAACGTTTCGCTAGACATGCTTCTAGCTTCCTCAGGGCTTTCTCTGAGACTGAAGAGTACTATTCCTTCTCAGGTATATATTGGTGTCTTGAGCCGAGTCTTCCCTTCCAGGTGGCCTCTTTGGATACTTGGTTTGTTCTCAGTCTGTAGCCATCTTCTATGTTTATGTTGTTTGGACACTTTGCTATTTCTATTGCTTCTCGGACTATTCTTTCCTGGTAGTGGTTAACTTTCGCCAATACTTTTACTTCATCGAACTTTAAACTTGTAACTAGTGGGCCGGCACCGGACCCGATGACACCACCTGGAAGGGAAGATTCCACCCAAGACGACCGGACAAGACACCAATATAAACCTGAGAAGGAATAGAACTCTTCAGTCATAGTGAAAGCCCTGAGGAAGCTTGAAGCATTTCTAGCGAAACGTCGGTAAACATGATGAAAACACGGTCAATGCCCGAAGACCCTAATAGTTCTACTGACAAGGACCGTGGAAGTCTAAGAGTACATTTGAAGTAAATATTTGAAAATCGAGTCATGTGTACGCCGCCAATAGCTGATTTTCCTTAATGGAAAGGTATTTGACCTTTGTTGTTTCGGTCGTCATTAACTCCCCCCCCCCTTCTACTCATCAGTATCTTGCATGATATGAGATGTGCAGTGTGTTATACCTGCAATTGGGAAATCTGCTAAATTAACACAGGCTTCATTATTGTAGCCGGGGTTGAGGAGAGCAAATATAGTGATGCTTGTTATCATCATTTGTGTGTTATCAGCAAGATGGAGCCTGCCAACTAAGCAGCTCCATTCCCAGAACATTGCTGCTGGGTGCCATTGCAGTGTGCGCATCTACAACTTGCATCTTAGCAATGCATAATCATCAATAGCAGGCGTCCCAGAACACGCCAATCACCAATTGCAGGTCATCAATAGTTTAGCAATGTTGGATCTATACACTTTTTCGATACGACGTATAAGAAGTACGTGGCGCAGGGCCTGCGTTAACTAAGCAGATTTCCCATTTACCTCAAAACGTAAAATTACAAAGAGATCAACATTTGGTATTCAGGCTTCAAATAATGTGCTTCATAATAAAACACCTTAGTGCTAATATGACACGAGTAATATTAAGTTCATTTATCTCAAGATGTGATAGTTCAATGTGAAGGATAGTTGGTATTTGAGCTTCAAATAAAGTGCTTCATATTATAACAGGTTATTGTTATTTGGCATGAGTAGGAGTGGGGGGTTTAAAGATATTAAAAAAAAAACACGTATATAGCAACGTTTACAGAACATTACATTTGCAATAAGACTGTTTCTGTACGAAATTTCGATCTGACGTATAATAAGGGAGATATTAAGAATTTTCGAAAATCTTCCTGTCTAAACCCCCCCCCTCTCCTCTGTCTGTTTCAGCAGTTAACAAACATAACCTTTCGTTTTACAGAAAATGCTTATATATTGAATTTGGTAACGATAAAAAAAATGGTGACCTTGATTAATTAAAAATTAATGAACTTGCTCTTTATTTTTGCATAAAACGTTTAAATATCGAGTTTAGTAACAATAAAACAGAAATTACGACCGCTAGAGCGTTAACACACACACACACACACACACATATATACATATATATAAAATTTTGAACGGATCTCATTTTCGTCATCTCCTTATTTTGACCTGTGTGGTCAATCTTAAGGGTGTAGCGAGCCCAAATGTATAGACGCTGTTTTATGTATTATTTTTTTACGGTTGTAATGTATTTGTTAATGGAGTATTTGATGAATTATAATAAATTATAGCAAATAAAATTTTTATATGACAGATAGACATTTGAGGAAATTATTCGAAAATCGCGTCATGAGTACGACCTCATTAGCTGATTTTCCCCATGGGAAAACTGCTAAATCGGAGGTATTTCATATTTTCTAAAATTCCTACCTCTAAATAACCCCTTCCACCGATCCGATTTCTGCCATTAGCGAAAATGGTACTACTTTTTACATAACATTTTTAAATATCGAGTTAGGCAACAATGAAACAATCGTTGCTAGAGCGTTAAAAGCAGTTCCAAATGGATGTGATTTTCGTCAATTCCTGTGTAGGATCGATGGACATTTTTCGAAAATCGGGCCAACAGAACAACACAATATCTAATTTCGATTAAGGGAAATCTATTAAAACCTAAAATGATTGCGTCTTCATACAACGTATTCTTACTTAGTAAAACTCCAATGAAAACAATATTTGGTATTTATGATTCTAATAATAAAGTTATTCATGATATAACAGTTTCCACTAAATATAATATGACTAAAGTGTTTTTTTTTATTTTACGTTCCCTTTATGCTACTAGGCTAATTGGGACGGGCTATCTACAGGTTACCACCCTTTTCTAGCCAGGGTGAGCCTCAGGAGTTGATTATGAGTCAGTCATTAAAAACATAAACTTTTTATTCAAAAAAATTAACATTGTAACAAGTCTCTGGGGGAAGGAATTGATTCTGAAATTTAAAAAAAAAAAAATAATAAAATTAAACAAAATAACTCAAAAGTATTCCCGAATGAATCCAAAAAAGGTTCCTTTTTAAAACATCAACATAACTAAAAACGTTTGTAGAATTAATTTAATTTTAAGCCAGGTACTTATTTATTTATAGAAGGAATACAATTTCCACCTTCAATAGCTTCATGTAAATGGCTATCAATTCAAAAATGCGGCGACATAAAAATTGTAGTGAACAAAATATCTTTGAATCAAGTCTTTAGGAAGAGGAATGAATTCTCCAATCAAAAAAACATAATCATAAATAAAACAAAATAACGCAAAACTATTCCTGATGATTCTTTCCTGGAAGAGACCCCACCGTTTTTTTTTTAAATGGAAAATTCACTTATATAAACTCGTTTTAGAATTTGATTTTCTACAAGAATCCGTCATAAAAAGTAGGGCAGTTGGTTGGAAATTCCAACGTTGTAGTCACTGGAGAAGTACTGGAGAAGGTTAGGAGGTTGAATATGAACTGAAACGATTCTTCAGGAGTTGCAATTCTGCCACACCAAATTTCAGCCATTTATTGACACGATTGGCGATTATAACCCTCAAGAACTCGCGTCAAGTGAGTGACCTGAGAACTCGCACCTGAGAATTTTTCTCACACCACCTATTTTCCCTCAAAAAGTTGGTGAATAAAATATTTAAAAAAAAAATTATTATAAAAGTCAAATACTAATATATAATAAAAATATTATTCAAAATATGGTGAGTGGTCATCGACAACTTACTCGGGAACAGAGTAATTTTATTTCCGATGAAACAAAGTAAAAGAAAAACTGTTTTCCGTAAATCACCAAAGCATTCGCTTGATGGGAAGAACTCCCGTATTAAAAAAGAAAAACGTTCCACCAGGAGTAGCTTGATGAGAAAAACACTCACAATAAACCAAAAAAAACGTTCCACCAGAACTCGCACAGTGAGAAAAATACTCACACTTAACTTACTCCTACTGATTAATCTTGACCTGGCCACAGTAGCTGATGCAAATGATTGGGAGTCACAGAGAGTGGTAAGAGGAGAATACAAGGTGCAGCTAGAGAGAGCAGCACTGTCACCAAATACGTATAATAATAGATATAACTTTTTTCTTCGGGGTGTGAGTATTTTGCTCACGGCGCGAATCTAGATGGTTAAGGGGTGGCACTATGCATCTATGTATACATACATTATTTTGAACGGACCTCATTTTCGTCATCTCCTAGGTAGGATCAATGGACATTTGTGGAAATTTGTCAGAAATCGCTGTACGACCTCAATAGCTGAGTTTTGGAAAATCTGCTAATACGCACTGTAATCATTATTAGTAGAGAAAATTAATATTAAACCTTATTTTCAAAATTTCTATGAACTTTCCTGACAATCCAATATATATTAAGCAAAGCAATGTTGTCATAACTATTCGAATAACTAAATGTAAAACTGTAATATTAGTTGGTCGTTAAAGTCTCTAGCTCTAGAGACTTGAATGCTCTGCTTAGCCTAAGGATAGAAAACTTGTACAGAAACAATCTTATTTCAAATTAAATTTACTATAAATATTTTTATGAAAATTTATTCTCTATCTTAAATATGAACCAAAATATTTGCATTTTTATTACGTTTGTGCGGATAACGAACGAGATGAGATCGGCTGATGTCGGTTCTATTCGTGAAATTTAGTTCGGCCGTTTCCTGTAACTAGGTCGGCTCTCGTAAAATTTGTTTAGATACCCATTAAAACTACTGTTACTAGTATGCAGATTTCTCTATTGCAAACCTTCACATGGGAAATCTGCTTAGTTTACGCAGCCCCTGCGTGACGGATGTTTTTTTCAATTTTTACCTTTTATTTTATTACTAAACTGGTATTGTTAGAATGCAGGTTTTACTCTAGATTTTTTGACAAGTTCGGGGAAACTGCATTCATGAATGCATTTATTATAAATTTCAGTTAAATGTGAGTCAATATTTGAAATCATGGCATTAATGAATTTATTAGATACAGAAAACATATCAAGTGATGATTTTTTTTATAATGATATAGTTATTTGATTAGTCCTCTCTCTCTCTCTCTCAATCAATGACCCCATTTGTTATGGCAACCTAGAGCAAATTAAGTACATCAACGGCATCTCTACCAGATAATATTCCTCTTTGACATTTAATACGGAATGCACAATGATCTATAGTCATAGTTTTCGTTTTGCCCTTTAAAATATTTCAAGCACTAACAACATTACTTTTTAGAAATTATTTTGCAGTGACGTTTTATTTGTATGCATCTGAGGTACGGCAATAGATAGGATGATATTTCTCAAGGAGATGAAGAACGAATCCCTACATAGAATAGTGCTGTTCGCTAGTCAGTCCTAGAAGTATTTTATACAGTTCTGCTGTGCATATTGTGGTGTTTTCTGGCAATTTAGTAGCACAAGCTTGTCATAAAATGAGTTTGAGAATCTGTTAGTGGTAGTAGCTGCTACTGGAGTCACTGATACCCTATCACAGGTAGGATCACCATATCCAACGCCCGTATACTAGCATCGTGTTACCACTGCTCATGTTACATTAAATATAATACAGCCTGTAGCTTTCTGATAAAAAATTCTAACTAAAAATATTCGCACGCAGAGCAACGCGTAACTCACAGCAACACTCCTTGTATAGGCGAGGAAAATCATTTTAGCAGATTTCCCTTAAGGTAAATCAGCTATTGAGGTTGTACTCATGACCCGATTTTTAAAAAAAATTATTCAATGTCCGTCAATCCTACCAAGGGGATCTAGAGGTCGAATTTCTGGTTTAATCGTTACCAAACTCGATATTTAGTCGTTTAATGTAAAAAGAAAGATCAAGTTCGTTAAAGGCTGAAATCGGACCAGGGAGAGGGGGTTTAAACGGGAGAAATTTCGACAATTCGAAATATCTCTGTTACTATAAATCGGATCGAGAAATTTTATAAAATAGTTATTTATTATACAAGTGATGAAAGTAGATCATTTTACAACTCGAGTGAAACGTTTACCCACACGAGCGAAGCGAGTCTGGTAATTTCACGAGAGTTGTAAATTCTACTTTCGTCACGAGTGTAATATTAAATTTGTTCTGTAATCGTGTAATACATGATCAAACCTAACCAGAATATGAACAAAATTAGGATGTTGTGAAGATCATGGTATGTTGTTGGTAGGTTATAAGCATGGTTGTGAAAGGTTATAAGCATAGTTATAAAACAACTAGTGAGGATTGTGAAGTATGCAGTTATAAACAAGTGCAGGTTGTAAACAAGGAAGGTAATTATTATTATATTTAAATTTTAAAATATATTGATTATTTCCACCAATAATTCATTCACATTTCAATTTATTTTGTTAAAATAAATTCTTACAATGTAAAGAAACATTTAAAAGCATTTAATTTCCAACTTCAAATTATTTTTTAATTTATACTTATTACTAATTAACCCTGGAATGGTAAGGTGGGGCATACAGTGCCCCAGGAAAAGTGTGTAGTTCAATTTCCGCCAGGTGGCGCAGTTTGGCTGGGCAAACCTTTCATGAGTTTTCCTGTCCCAACATGCTCCCTTCAGTGTGTGACATAGCCTTGACCTAGCGGGTTGTTTTGGTGCTTTTATTTGCGTTTTGGGGTACTGTATGCCCCACCTTACCATTAGTGTTTCTTTTCAGTAATTATTAACATTAGTTTTAATATTGTTTTTTAATAACGTGAGCCATAATGGACGACAAAAAAGTATTTTTGAATCAATACTTGGGAACCAAACGAAAATATAACCGTTGACAACTGGTTTTTCCAATGTCCCATTATTCAAACATATGCTCCATAAGCATAATATTACAATGGTTGGAACAATTCGTAAAAATAAACAGCATATACCTATTGAAGCCATACAGACAAAAAAACCGCAAACCAGAACATCTCTCTTTGTATTTGACAATGAACTTACATTATTGTCATATGTCCCAAAAAAGAATAGAAATGTTTTACTATTATCGAATATGCACCAAGGCCAATCAATGATAAAAGAAAAAAATATCCCAGAAATTATACATTTTTATAATAATACAAAGGGAGGTGTAGATGTTTTCGACCAAATGTTGGCCCCAGTACAACTGTAGCCGAAAAACCAGGCGATGGCCCCTATGTCTTTTTTATGGAATGCTCAACGTCGCTGGAATCAATGCCTACATCATTTGAGAGAAAACATTCACCGTTCTGGTGGAAAGATGGAGAGCAGTTAGATTATCTACTGTCATTAGGTGAAGAGCTGATAAAGCCATGGATGAAGCATCGCCTGACCATAAGAACCATTCCCAGATCTGTACGGGAGGCCATCGGAGGAGCAATTCGGAGTTAGCAGCCCAGCACCGTGTGCCACCCGCTACACAAGGCGCTCGTTCGTCCAGTCGGTGTCATCTATGTGGTAGAGGCAAAGACACTAAAACCACTGTAAAATGTTGCAAATGCAATAGATTTATATGTTCTAGTCACAAAATCGTTGTATGTGATGCTTGTAATGACTAATAATTAAGTTCCTCCAGATAATAGGTATAATTCTATTTTTTTTTTCAATTACTTATAAAACATAGTAAGTTTTTTTTTTTTTAAATATTCTTATTTTTAAAAGACAGCTAAATGTTTATAAAATAGAGAAAATGTTTTGTTTATGTAAATAAAAATTATTATCATAGCGTAAAAAATCTTTAATAATTGGGGTACCTAGTGCCCCACCTTACCTTTCGTGTTCCAAAATTTACACCTTACCATTCCAGGGTTAAGAAGGCAATTCACTTTCTTCACTCTATTGCAAAATGTTTCACTTTCTTCACTCATTTCAGTTTAGTAATGTTACCATTATTCAACGATTACAGAAAAACAAACTTATTGCAAATTGAATTTACTATAAATATTATCCAATATTTATATTAATACATATTTTCCGTATGATGAGTATTAACCGAGATATTTGGATTTTATAGTTTTATGCTTTCAGTCAACCCCCACTCCTACTAGTGTCATATTAATAATAAGCTGTTATATCATGACCCACTTCATTGCAAGGTTAAATACCAAATATTGTTTTCAACAAAGCTTTATATAAGCAAGAGATACAAACAAATACGCCTTGTTGACACCCCCCCCCTTCTCTTGTTCTTGGATTACTAAAATCTTATCGATCGAGAGAAATTATTCTGATTCATTTCAAATCATTTCACTAGCTATAGTAAATAGTTTTAAATAACATTAATATGTTATATTCAGATATATTTCATGAATTGTTCATCTTTCCGGCTTAGAATATTTCTATCTATTCAGCGCTGTGTTGTTCGCTGGCCTGTTTGTCTACAACTCAGACGCTTTCTGTTGTAGATACCATTAACATGTAAATTGACTGAATGGTTTTTTATTAACGTTTATATTTATTTCCTTGCCATTCCAGTATGTAAATTTCTCTATGGCAAGCCTTCCCATGGGAAATCTGCTTAGTTAACGCAGCCCGACCAACATTATTTAATTCAGTCACCTTCACGCACTTACTTAATCCAGTATGCGTTTCGAGTGACGACAGTCCTCCTCAAGAGCTTGTATACAAATTTAGAAAATAATTGTGTTAATTACCAATATCTTACTCATCATTTCATATTATAATATATGATAATATTTATGTAATTTAGTCGTCCTCATTTACATAATTGGCAAAAACATTGTAGCACGTCGTTATAATTAAAAAAGTCCGTCACGCAGGGGCTGCGTAAACTAAGCAGATTTCCCACGTTTAGTTTTACAATAGAGAAATCCGCCTAATAACAGCTGTAGTAGGAAGGGATCTCTAAACCTATTCACGAGGGACGAATAGCTCTGGAAACCGCCACCAGAGCTCTCGGCGGAGAGTCCGGAACATGGCGGGGTTCCGTCGACCATACACACAATACAAATGCAAATATCTCGGTTAATATTCAAGATACAGAATAAATTACAATATTTATAGTAAATTTAATGTACAATAAGATTGATTCTATACAATTTTTCGATCCGACGCATAATAACGGAGATATTTTGAATTTTCAAAATTCCCCCCTCTAAACCTCCCCTCCCACTGGTCCAATTTCAGCCATTAACGAACTTGATCTCTCTTTTTACGTAAAACGCTTAAATATGAAGTTTGGTAACGATCAAACAAAAATTGCGACCGCTAGAGCGTTAACAGACAAATATATATATATATATATATATATATATATATATATATATATATATATATATAATTTTGAACTGACCTCAATTTCGTCATCTCCTGGGTAGGATCGATGGACATTTGAAGAAAGTTTTCGACAATCGCGTCATGAGTACGACCTCAATAGCTGATTTCCCTAAGGGGAAATCTGCTAATAAATTGAACTAGGCAATTATATGAGCATAATTATACTACTATAATGTAATATATAAGTATAGTAAATGCTATCCATGGTTGTGATTTGAATTATTCACGGTGTGCCAATCAGTGGAGAGGGAATGATTAGAGACTTATTTTCCTTTATTCTACAAAACTAAAATTTATAAGTCCCCTAACTGACCCTTATGGGTAAAGAATGCGCCCAGTCGGAAAGGGTAAGTTGTATACATTGAAGCTTTGCCAAAAAAAAAAAAATAAAAAAAAATACCATCATCATTCGACCACTAATGATTTCCCTAGCGAAGCCGGCTACCTTATTATATGTAAATAATTTTGTCCGGACCTTATTTTGGTCATCTACTTGGTAGGATCGACGGTCCTTCCAGAAAATATTTCAAAATCGTCTGCTAAAAATCCGCCACGCAGGGGCTGCGTTAACTAAGCAAAGAACATATTTATGTAAGGACATTTCTAGGTGATTAAATTTTCAATAGTATTGCTTCAGTAAAGATTTTCTATCCGACTCATAATAATCAAGATATTTGGAATTTCCGAAATTTCTCACCTCTAAACCCCTCAGTATGATTTCAGATGTAAACGAACTTGATCTTTCTTTTTATCTTTATATCGAGTTTGACAACGATAAAACAATAATTGCGACCACTAGAGCAGTAACAGACAAATATATATTTAAAATTTTGAACCTAATTTTCGTCATCTCCTAGATAGGATCGATATGCAAAAATGTAAGCCTGTTTTCTGACCCGAAGAACTTATTAATTCAATGAAAATAACTGGGTGGGCGGAGCAGGAAACGTGAAAAGATATCCTGCATTTATATAGTTCAAGGTCGATACATTATATCGATAACTCGCAGCTGTACCAGTGATCGATATGGCACAAGAAAAAAGTCTTGGGTGTGAATGAGAATAAAAAAAAATCCCATTGAAAACAATATCCATTTCTCCCGAGAGCCAATATACAATAGCTGAGAGGACACTCTACACATT